>CM042049.1:130345862-130803362 GCA_023525745.1 Arctium lappa
ACCGGTATTACAAACTATTGATATGGTTAATTTAGAGCATCTTCAACATCTATGATATATTATTATTTTTTAAATAGAGTATCAAAAGTCAAGATCTCTAAAAGAAAATTACTTCCAACTCTAACAGATTTTTGATTTTAGATATTGTAACATTGATTATATAATTAAAATAATCAATATATTAATAAAATATTATTTGCCTCTCCTATACATTTTATTTTAATGCTTTTTATTGATAAAAATATTAAAATATTATTTCTCTTTCTTAAATAATAGGTTTATAGATTACTCTAAATTTAGAGAATTGTATCTTATCTCTTTTTTTTTCCTATTTTATTATACAACTAGAAGTGTACTCGCGCAATGCAGGGAGATACATCACGATTTTAATGTTTAATGTTTAATTTTTGTTTTTTATTGATTTACAGTACGATTTTGGATGGTTTTTATTGAGTGATAATGGTTTTTTTATATATAAATTTGTTTAATTTAGGCTTAACAATATAATGTTTTTTATATAAAAAAAATTAAGTAGTTTGTTAAAATTAATTAATTAATTATCTTATATATTTTATATTTTTTATATTAAAATTGAGATGTTTATCTTGTTTTGATTATGTTTATCAGAATTCAAATTTCATAATTTTAGGATTTGAGTATTAAAGATAAGGATTTTGGGGGATAAGAATGAAATTTATTAATTAGGGTTAAAAGCATTTAAAAGTAGTACATATTGTTTCGTTAATTATTTTTTAAGAGATTTTAAGTAGATTAACATTAAATAATAGTACATAATGCTTAATACATCACGATTTTAATGTATATTTTTATTTTTTATTGATTTACAGTACGATTTTGGATGGTTTTTATTGAATGATAATGGTTTTTTATATATAAATTTGTTTAATTTAGGCTTAACAATATAATGTTTTTTATATAAAAAAAATTAAGTAGTTTGTTAAAATTCATTAATTATCTTATATATTTTAAATTTTTTATATTTAAATTGAGATTTTATCCTGTTTTGATTATGTTTATCATAATTCAAATTTCATAATTTTAGGGTTTGGGGATTAGAGATAAGGATTTTGGGGGATAAAGATGAAATATATTAATTAGGGTTAAAAACTTTACAGATAGTACATTAGATTTTAGTAGTTATTTTTAAGAGATTTTAAGTAGATAGCTTTAAATGATAGTATATAAAATTTAGTGAGTTGTAATTAAGAGTTTTTTATGTCATCTTTATAATATAGTATAGATATAACATTGCTCGTAAAGCAAAAAAATCTTTAAAACCACCAAAATTTCTATAAAAGTTAATCTTTGAATGGATTTTTTTAAAATAATTTATATATAAACATTTTTTCAACTTTCTTTCTTAACTTCTCACAATATTTAACTTTTTTATTAGAACCTCTCACTTTTCATATTCTTAAAAAACATATTTCTTAAAAAATCAATAATCTTTAATTTAAAAAAAATACTAGAAGCGTACTCGCGAGATACATCACGATTTTAATGTTTCATTTTATTTTTTTGTCAGTTTATAGTACGATTTTGGATGGTTTTGAAAAAATGATAATGTTTTTTTTATAAATTTGTTTAATTTTGGCTTAATAATATAATGTTTTTTATATAAAAAAAAATAAATATTTTGTTAGAATTCAATGATTATCTTATATATTTTAATGACATTTAGAAAAAATAGTCAATTACATATTTAATAATATAACTAAAACAAAATTATAGTAATATAATATATTAATTAATTGTGATACATGGAAATGGGAATTTAATTAAAATACCCTTATTTCAAAAGTGTATTACCGAAATGCCCAAATTCTCTCTTTTTTTACCAAAATACCCATTATTGTCGGGATCTTGATCCAGGATTTAAGCTATCCCGGGGTTAGCAAAAAAAATTTACCATAGTGGGGTTACCCCGGGATTTAGAGTGATATCCCGGGGTTAGGCCGGGATGAAGGGCTATATTTTGTGAATGATTATTTAGTTTTTCTTTTTGAATAAAACAATTTTATATTTGAATAAAACGATTAAAATATTTGAATAAAACAATTTTGGGCCGGGATTTAGTTTTTCTTTTTGAATAAAACAATTAAAATATTTGAATAAAACAATTTTGGGCCGGGATTTAGTTTTTCATTTTGAATAAAACAATTAAAATATTTGAAATACTTATATGTTCCATAATAAATTTAATAATAACTATAAATTCAATTTTTATAAACTACACTTTTATCCGGGAAATCACTGTTCATCCCGGACTAATGCCGGGATTTCACTGTTCATCCCGGACATAACACCGGGAAATCACTATTCATGTCGTCGATTGAAGGTAAACCCGGGATGGGTGTCATCCTGGCCACGGATCCCGGACAAAAGGGGTATTTCGGCAAAATCAAAGAGATTTAGGGCATTTTGATAATACGGGATTGAAATACGGTCATTTTAATTAATTTCCCCATGGAAATGTCTGCATAAAAAGAATGCCCTGTAAATACCAAATTGGACAATTGGTGGGTGTTAGAAGACTGCAGTAGTAATGTGTATTTTTTGCTTTGATACTTGTAAATTAAGAGATTTTTAAAATCTTGCATAAAATGATGGTACTTTGTGCCTAATAATTTGTATTTAAGAGTTTTTTATCTATGTTTTATAATATAGTATAGATTTATTCAATATTGGGTATTAAAATTACCAACTTTCAAATAATAGATTTTTAAAAAATACGTTTCTAAACTTAAAAAAGAAAAATCGAATAAAAATATGTTAATTTAAAGGGAATTTAATTAAAATGGGCGTATTTCAAATCCGTATTACCCAAATACCCCAAATCTCGGATTTATCACCGATATACCCCTTATCTACGGGAAACGAGGCCGGGAATCCCGGGTTGGGTCGATTTATCGCCGATATACCCCTTATCTACGGGAAACGAGGCCGGGAATCCCGGGTCGGGTCGTGTGGCCGGGAAACCCGGGGTTATGGCCGGGAATCCCGGGGTTGGGGGCCGGGAAAAGTGGGTTTGAGGTGATCGATGGCAATGAACGGTGGGGATTAAAAGGAATTAGGGTTAAAGGGCTTAGGGTTCGATTATAAAAGAGAGAGGGGACCATTTGACACCCCACACAACATTCTAACTCTCTCCCTCATTTCTAACTCTCTCATTGCAATCGTGTATATCACGCTCGGATATGTCTCGTCTACTTACTTCTGTAAGTTTTCTTAACCCTATTGTAGTTTTATATTTTCTAAAATATTTATTGTATGTTTGTTAGACTATATGTTCGATTATGCTTTTATATATGAGATTATGTGTTATGTTTACGTCGGATAATATGTTATTTTTTACAAATATTTTAGAGGACATGTTTTTTGGAGATTGGGTTAATTTTAGAGATTGCGTTAATAACATGTTAGAGTGTTACGTTTTTTTAGATTGTTGTGTTTTTTTTTATAAATATTTTAGAGATGACATGTTTTTTGGAGATTGGGTTAATTTTAGAGATTGCGTTAATAACATGTTAGAGTGTTACGTTTTTTTAGATTGTTGTGTTTTTTTTTATAAATATTTTAGAGATGACATGTTTTTTGGAGATTGGGTTAATTTTAGAGATTGCGTTAATAACATGTTAGAGTGTTACGTTTTTTTAGATTGTTGTGTTTTTTTTTATAAATATTTTAGAGATGACATGTTTTTTGGAGATTGGGTTAATTTTAGAGATTGCGTTAATAACATGTTAGAGTGTTACGTTTTTTTAGATTGTTGTGTTTTTTTTATAAATATTTTAGAGATGACATGTTTTTTGGAGATTGGGTTAATTTTAGAGATTGCGTTAATAACATGTTAGAGTGTTACGTTTTTTTAGATTGTTGTGTTTTTTTTTATAAATATTTTAGAGATGACATGTTTTTTGGAGATTGGGTTAATTTTAGAGATTGCGTTAATAACATGTTAGAGTGTTACGTTTTTTTAGATTGTTGTGTTTTTTTTTATAAATATTTTAGAGATGACATGTTTTTGTGGAGATTGGGCTAATTTTAGAGATTGCGTTAATAACATGTTAGAGTGTTACGTTTTTTTAGATTGTTGTGTTTTTTTTTATAAATATTTTAGAGATGACATGTTTTTGTGGAGATTGGGCTAATTTTAGAGATTGCGTTAATAACATGTTAGAGTGTTACGTTTTTTTAGATTGTTGTGTTTTTTTTATAAATATTTTAGAGATGACATGTTTTTTGGAGATTGGGCTAATTTTAGAGATTGCGTTAATAACATGTTAGAGTGTTACGTTTTTTTAGATTGTTGTGTTTTTTTTTATAAATATTTTAGAGATGACATGTTTTTTGGAGATTGGGCTAATTTTAGAGATTGCGTTAATAACATGTTAGAGTGTTACGTTTTTTTAGATTGTTGTGTTTTTTTTATAAATATTTTAGAGATGACATGTTTTTTGGAGATTGGGCTAATTTTAGAGATTGCGTTAATAACATGTTAGAGTGTTACGTTTTTTTAGATTGTTGTGTTTTTTTAGAGTGTTATGTTTTTTTTAACTTTGGTTTATTAGAACTTGGGTCCCTAGACTTTGGTTTATTACAAATTAGGCCCCTTAACTTTGGATAATTTACAACTTAGGCCCCTAGACTTTGGTTTTTTACAATTTAGTCCCCTTAACCTTGGTAAATTCACAACATATCGATTTGGATTTTGTCAAACGGGTGTAAATAGCCCTAAGGTTTGTAGGGATTTAAGCAATCCACGTGATTCCCCTACTACCTGGAAGTCCAATAGATTGAGTGGCTTCTTTTCTAAACTCTCTCACTAGACGAAATCAACAAAACTTAGGTCTCCTTAACTTTGTAAAAAACCATAAATATTAACTATAACCATAAGTCGTTGTCTTTTATTCGTTACTATGTAGGAGGATTTTCATTACGTCGACCTGTCTTTCAAATCACGCCTTGGCTTCGCCAAGGAAATTAGAGATATTTTTGCAGCGTATCCACCTGAACGGACACAAAATTTACACCAAATATTTGGACGGACGCCTTTTGGTCCATGGCTGGAGCTTACAAATACTGCACAGGACCCCCTCCTAGTGTACATGTTTCTACAGTTTGAGGTCGACGTCCTCAATGCGGCTTCGGAGGAAATGTATTTCAAAGTCCTTGGGAAACACATGCGCTTTGGTCGTCTTGAGTTTTGTCTTATAACAGGACTCCTTTTCGGCCCAACACCCTCCCTACCTGCCATATCGGAAGGGTCCTTCGTTAGGAGGCTTTGGCCTGATCATGCCCCCGATCATTTGAAGGTGAAAACCGTCGTCCAGACGATGAGAGACGGCATGCAGTACCTATCCGATGAGGATGTTGTGCGTATTTGCTTGGTAGTGATGGTGGAAGTCATGTTTATGGGTCGTGAGCTAAACCAGCTGGTTTCTGACACTGTCCTTAGGGCCGTCGATGACCTTATGACATTTGACAGCTACCCGTGGGGTAGCCATATCTGGACCCACACATACAACTCTTTACACTTAGCCACCGCCAGACGCCATACACAAAAGAACAAGCACATTAGCAAGAGTACGTTGAGTGGGTTCGCACACGCTCTGAAGGTTAGATAAGTATTATAACTTAAATATTAAGTTGTCTTTTTTTTTTTAACATACTAATCTATGTTGTGTAATTCCAGGTATGGATCTTGGAGATGTTTCCTGTCTGCCGTCACCATTTCACCAAGCGCACCGACAGGGCCATTAGGGGAACTCGATGGGACCGAGACATTGTACTAAATAAGAAATCATGCGTTGCAATCTTCAACTCAGTTTCAGACGTACGCTCTCTGACTATGTTTCTAATTTTAGAAAGTGAACAATTAATTGTTTAATTTAGTCATGCATATTAAATCTTATATGTTTTATAATATATTTAGGTGAGGTATCCGGCTCTCGAGCGCCTCACTCTTACGGAGGCCGAACAACAGAGTCATTGGTATCTATCCAGCGTCGCCTATTTGGAAAGAGAGGAGGCCAGGCGACCGACGAAGAGGTCCCGACGAAGAGATCTTGATGACGATGAGGACGATGAGGACGATGATGACGATGATGATGAAGATGACGATGATTATGAGGATGGCGATGATGGCACGGGATATCAGGCTCCCCCTAGCTCCTCCCATCATGGAGTGCCGCCTCCCGATCCGTACCAACACAGGTGGGTACGCTACGATGCGCTGCACGATTACGTCCACGGGTCCGTCGAGACACGCCTAAGAGATCTCGAGGCCCTCACCGCACACCTTCGCCACACTCAGGTTAGTGTTTAACTTAACTTGAGGATATTACGTTTCATACTTGTATTTGGTTTGTATATTGATATGATGTTTAATAATTGTATTAGTTGGCAACGAACTCGGCGCCGACCTACACGTCCCCTGGGTACGGACACACGTCCCCTGGGTACGGACACACGTCGGCTGGTTACGGACAGACTTCGGGTTGGTGGGGACACACGTCGGCTGGTTACGGACAGACGCAGGCAACCCCATCATTGCCGCAAGATGTAACTCATTCGAGTTTACATTATTGTTCTGTTTTCGTTATTAATATAAAATTTTCTTATAATCTATGCACCCAGTTTCGGATGCCGGAGGCGGATTGTTACAGACCTCAAATGATGCCGAGTTCCTCCCTACCGGGGCCGTCGTTCGTGACACCGCCAGCACACTTCGATCAGGGTAGGTCCCCCCTTACCGATATGATGGATGATTTTTTCGGACCTTCCATCCCTGGTTCGATGGGTTCGATGGGGTCGGCGGTTGACACCACCCAGGTGCGACAAAGCTCTCCTATGGGTAGTGACATCATTGAGCAACACTTCGAGGATGATGCTCCAATGCTTGACCAGGCAGAGGTCGTAGCACTTGGGAGGGGGAGACGGAACGTTGTAGCAGGCCCAAACTTACGTTCCCCATATACCCAACAACCTTCAACCACACCGGCCCCTCCGAGAAAGACCAAGCCAAGGATGAAGGAAAAGGGTAAGGGCAAGGTTGGGGGGTCCACTACGATGACTCCAACGGGACAGTCGACGCACGTTTCGGCAAAACAGATCGTTCACCAATGTATCCACGATCAGCTCCCCAACCTGCGTTGTCCATTTTATGGCGACCTTGAAATGGATACCGGTTTTTTTAGGAAACTGCTTGCTGTAGGCTGTAACGGTGATTTGGAGGATTTGGTTAGTGTAACACCCGCTATTTTGGGGTTGGGTGAAAAGTTGACTATTACCCAAAGTTCAAGGGGGTAAAATGTAACTTGGGTTATATAAATAGAAATCAGATTTTAGATATTTTAAAAATATCACAAATATCTGTTCTTGATAATCAGAGAGAGAGAGAAAAGAAGCAGTGAAGTGGTTCTTCGGGTTTTCTCCAAATCAAGGTACGAATCTAGCCTAATACTTTGATCTGAATGCTTTTAGCCGCGTATAATCTTGTTGTGAAGGTTTTAAACCGTTCCATTGTGAGATCTGAGTATTTCTCATTTTGGATCTGGGTTCTGCATCGATCTGTTTATGGTGTTCTTGATGAAACAAGACGATGGTCATTTGACCTATGGTCCTTCGACCGGTTGGCCGTTCGACCGATGTGTCCTTTGACCGGACATATGTTCGACCGAGGTCATGTTCGACCGAGGTCATGTTCGACCGAGGTCAGGGTTTGACCGAGGTCGTGTTGACCGAGGTCAGGGTTCGACCGGACCTCGGGTTCGACCGGTGTGACCTTCGACCGGGGTTGGCTGTTCGACCGGTATGGGGTACTCGACCGGATCAGTGCTTTGGCAGTATGTTGTGTTCTAATTCCTGAGTCTTAAGTCATTAAGTTGTCTTTATTTTGGCTTACCGATTATCGGTGTTGTCATAGGTAGCAATCGTCTGAAGCAGGCTATAATCAGGAAGAAATCTGAGGTGAGTCCTTAAGCTAAATCGGTCTGTATTACGAATGCTATGTGATAAATGTATTATTTGAAATGTGGAAAATCTGGTTTCAAAGTGACGTATTATCGTTGGAAATTGCATTCTAAAGATCTCACATTTTCAAGAATCACGATTTATAGAATTGAACTGTTGTTCCTATGAATTGTCAGTATATCTGATTTAATATGAGCATGCTCTGAAATGACATGCTTTGGCTTTGAGTCTTAGTGCAATGGATCCATAGGCACTGTGTTCCTATGTCCCCTGTTTTGGGCATTTGGTTCACGTTTTAGCACGGGATAGGCATCGGGTTACCATGATAAGTAAGGTGTGGGCCTATACGGTCGGGCAGCGTCTCATGGTGCAGTAAGGTGAAATCCCTTTATGTGCTTGAGTTCCCCCTGTTTTGGGAACTCTCAAGGATAGATCCAGAGGGGTTGACTTGAATGTTTTGAGCAACAGATCTAGAGGGGTTGAGCTCGTTATGTGATATGTGGGTATTACTTATACCATGTTTAATCACTAATGGTTTATTGGATTTCTTGACTTAGCTCATGGCTATACTACCGCGTGGCACCAATTGGGTTTAGTACTCTCTTTTAATTGGCTTGTTCTCACTAGGCGTTAGCCTAACGCTTGCTCTTGGTTGTCATGTTGGCAGGTTATCTTAGCAGTGGGGCTCGTCGGGACTGAGGGAGCGACCTTGGGGTCGTGAGGGATTCTTTTGAAGATTCATTTTGAAAGTATAGCGACACCCGTCCCTAATCTAGATATTTTATAGATTAATAGGATGTTGTTTATACTTCAGTTATCTACCTCAATATTGGCTACTCTATACCCGTTGGGTTGATTGTGAAATGAAAATTGTCACACCTTATTCCGCAACTTAGTCTATTGCCGAATTGTTTCTTCAAAATTTTATTTCCGCAGTTTCTAGGGTGTTACAAGTTGGTATCAGAGCCTTGGTTTAAGTGAACTAGGTATGACTGTAAGATGCCTAGACTTAAGCTGAGACTATTAAGTTACGACTCGTGAGATGGGGTAGATCTTGTAAGATAGGATGGTCTTAGGGTCAACGGAAAATTGCACAAGTTGAAAGTTGTAACAATGGTAATAAGCACTCTTGCGTATTATACGTTCATAATTTCACTTAGCTAACGTTATTATGAAAATGTCTTACGTGAGCATACTTAAATTACTGTTGTTATAACGATTGATAAGTGTAGAAGTACGTTCTCTGTGTTTTCCGTAATCCTTATTCCGTTCTTTTGCATGATTGCGTTCAGCAGAACCATGGTTAATACCAGGAGTCATCCGGAAGGCCAGGAGGCCGACATAACTACGGCCGACCATCCGCTGGCGACCGTAGTGGGAGAAACTGTACGCGTGAGTAATGTGCTGGGTGGAGGACCCGAGCATATTCCTCGACGAAATATGGAGGCTAATGAGCCTATTATAGAAGAAGTGACGGCCGAATCGAGAATGATGGATCGTATGATGTTGGCCATGAATAGGGCCATGGCGCAACAACAGGAAGTGTTCTTGAAACTCCTCGAGGACCGAGACACTAACAACCGTAGGCCCGAAACGGTTGGCGAGAATGTGATTGTTGCTGGATCCGGGGGTACCGGACCCGTAATTTCCCCCGTGGTGACTGCAACCCTAGGCGTCAATCGAACGACACGGACTTGCACGTTTAAGGCTTTTCTGGGTTGCCGACCACCAGAATTTAAAGGCTCGGACAATCCCTTAGATTGTATGGCTTGGGTTCGAGAGATGGAGCAAGCTTTTCGCTCAAGCGAATGTGGGGAAGAACAGAGGGTGATATTTGGTTCCCGAATGCTGCGGGGAATAGCTCTTACCTGGTGGGATGTGTACTCTGCTTCTCTGGAGCCAGCTATTCTAGACCAATTGCCTTGGTCTACCTTCAAGGAGAAACTTCTAGAAGAGTACTGTAACGAGCGGTCGTTGGACCGAATCAAGGATGAATTCCAGAACTTGAAGAAGGGAGGTATGTCTGTGAGGGAATACAGCCGTCTCTTCATGGACAAGCTAGGCTTTGTGGGACATCTGGTCCCGACAGAGAAAGATAAGATCAAGGCTTACATCAAGGGTCTTCCATCGGACATGATGTCGATGGTTCGTGTGACAAAGACCTCCACCCTTCGTGAGGCAATGGAAGAAGCTCAACTCATGGAGGATGCTTACAGTCTCGGCAGGGATCAGAGTGGTCGCCAAGTCGAGAAGAGGAAGTGGGAAGGAAGTTCAATGCCCTCAAAGAAACCATTTTATGTCAACAACAACACTCAGCGAGGAGCTGACCATAGACGTGATGCTAGGTGGTGTTCCAAGTGCCGAAGCAAGCATTTCGGCCCTTGCAACTTTGTTCCCGGGACGTGCTACAAATGTGGGAAGACGGGTCACACGTTCCGAGATTGCCCTCTCAAGGGACAGGTATGTTTTGAGTGTAGGGAACCGGGGCACGTAAGGGCGGAATGCCCGAAGCTGAAGACCGGAGGATCTGGCGGGAAGAAGTTGGAAACTCCGCGGTCGACTGGAAGGGCTTTCCAGATGTCGTCAGAGGAAGCTAAAGCATCGACCGATGTGGTGTCGGGTACGTTCTCTCTAAACTCCGTACCTACACGCGTGTTATTTGATTCTGGTGCTAGCTACTCGTTCATATCCGAATTGTTCTGTCAAAGGCTTGCTATGTCTATGAGTATGTTAGAGAATGCGGTTGTGGTAGAAATAGCAAATGGAGGTCAGGTTCTAATTCGTAGTATCCTTAAGGATTGCATCTTAGAGCTTAAGGGGAAGAAATTTCCCATTAACCTATTACCAATGCAAATTGGCGGATTCGACGTGGTGGTAGGTATGGACTGGTTATCTAAGAACCAGGCCGAAATTGTATGTTCCAAGAAAATGATCCGTTTACCTGTGGCAAACGGAGAAGCGACTATAATCTACGGCGAAGGAAGGAAAAGCGATGTGGCGATTATTTCAGTAATCAAAGCTAGGAAGTGTTTGGCGAAAGGATACGTATCTTTCTTAGCGTATGCCATCGATACCAAACTCGACCAACGGAAATTGGATGATGTTAGGGTGGTGCGCGAGTTTCCCGATGTGTTTCCGGAGGACTTGCCCGGGTTGCCGCCCGATCGTGTTGTGGACTTTCGTATTGACCTCATTCCTGGAGCGGCTCCGATTGCTCGAGCTCCTTATCGTTTGGCTCCTACCGAAATGCAAGAAATGGTGGTTCAACTTCGAGACCTTCTCGAGAAAGGTTTCATCAGACCGAGCTCGTCCCCGTGGGGAGCTCCGGTTCTATTTGTCAAGAAAAAGGACGGTGCATTGAGAATGTGTATCGACTACAGGGAACTGAACAAAGTGACGGTGAAGAACAGGTATCCACTTCCAAGAATCGACGACCTGTTCGATCAGCTTCAAGGAGCGGGTTGCTTCTCAAAGATTGATCTTCGATCGGGGTATCACCAAGTGAAGGTAGCGAAGAGCGACATTCCGAAGACGGCATTTAGAACTCGCTATGGGCACTACGAGTTTCTGGTGATGCCATTCGGCTTAACCAACGCACCGGCGATATTTATGGACTTGATGAACCGAGTGTGTCGACCGTTCCTCGACAAGTCGATAATTGTATTCATCGACGACATCTTAGTTTACTCCAAGAATGAAGAAGAGCATGAGCAACATCTCCGTGAAGTGTTAGAGGTGTTAAGGCGAGAAAGACTCTACGCAAAGTTTTCAAAGTGCGACTTTTGGCTTCCAGAAGTTCAATTTTTGGGACATATAGTTTCAAAGGAAGGAGTCAAAGTGGATCCCGCAAAGATCGAGGCACTGACGAATTGGGAACCTCCCAATAATCCATCTGAAATCCGAAGCTTCCTAGGTTTGGCAGGATACTACCGGAGATTCATTCAAGATTTCTCGAAGATAGCCTCGTCGTTGACAATCTTGACCCGGAAGAACGTGAAATTTGTGTGGACCGAGAAGCAAGAAGAGGCGTTTCGCACCTTACAGAAGAAGCTTTGTGAGGCTCCTATCCTATCCTTACCAGACGGGACAGAAGATTTTGTGGTGTACAGCGATGCGTCGAAGATGGGTTTGGGTTGTGTCCTGATGCAAAGAGGGAAAGTGATCGCTTACGCATCAAGGCAACTTAAAGTGCATGAAGTCAACTACCCTACTCATGACTTGGAATTGGCAGCTGTGGTGTTTGCACTGAAGTTGTGGCGGCACTACCTTTACGGTACGAAGTGCACCCTTTATACGGATCACAAGAGTCTGAAGCATATCTTTAATCAGAAAGAGCTAAACATGAGGCAGCGAAGATGGTTGGAGTTGTTGAAGGATTATGACTGCGAGTTGCTCTACCATCCGGGTAAGGCAAACGTGGTTGCCGACGCCTTGAGTCGGAAAGTCTGCGGAGGAAATTCTCGTGCTACCTTTACACGTATTGAAGTAACTTCAACGCTTATTGATAGAATCAAGGAATCGCAAGCCGAGGCCTTGCGAGAGGAAAACCTCAAAGGAGAAGTCATGGCGAAACAACATCTTTTGTTGACTGAAGATAGTCGAGGGGTGAAGCTTTTCAATGGGCGAGTCTGGGTGCCCAAGATTGGGGGTAATAGAGAACTTCTTCTCGAAGATGCCCACAAGTCAAAATACTCCATCCACCCGGGAAGCACGAAAATGTATAGAGATTTGAAATTGCTTTATTGGTGGCCAGTCATGAAGCTCGATGTGGCGCGCTATGTGGAACAGTGTGTGACTTGCTTACAAGTGAAGGTTGAGCACCAAAAACCCTACGGCAGTTTGCAATCCTTGGAAATTCCGGAATGGAAATGGGAACACATCACGATGGATTTCGTGACAAAGCTACCAAAGACCTTGAAAGGTCACGACGCCATCTGGGTTATAGTTGACCGCTTGACCAAAAGCGCTCACTTCTTGGCCATGCGGGAGACGTTACCAATGGATAAATTGGCGAAGTTGTACATCGATGAAGTAATATCCCGGCACGGCGTGCCGCTATCTATAGTCTCTGATCGGGATAGTCGGTTCACGTCGCATTTTTGGGATGGCTTACAAAAGGAATTAGGTACACGTGTGAAGTTGAGCACAGCCTATCATCCTCAAACCGACGGACAAAGCGAGAGGACAATCCAGACGCTAGAAGATATGTTAAGATCGTGTGTAATCGACTTTGGGGGTAGTTGGGATGCGCACCTGCCTTTGGTAGAGTTCGCATACAATAATAGCTACCACTCAAGTATAGGGATGGCACCGTTTGAAGCGTTATACGGTCGCAAGTGTCGAACTCCCGTATGTTGGCTCGAGGCGGGAGAAAAGCAGTTCGCCGGACCGGAAGTTATACAAGAAACGGCGGACAAGGTCAAAGGCATCCGCGAACGTTTGAAGGCGGCCCAAGATCGACAAAAAAGCTACGCCGATAAGAAAAGACGGCCAATGGAATTCCAAGTGGGAGATCGAGTTATGTTAAAGGTGTCCCCTTGGAAGGGAATTATTAGATTTGGGAAGTGTGGGAAGTTGAGCCCCCGTTTCCTTGGACCGTTCACTGTGACTAAACAGGTAGGACTCCAAGCTTATCAGCTGGAACTTCCTCCAGAAATGAAGGGAATTCATAACACGTTTCACGTGTGCTATCTACGGAAGTGTCTAGCAAAGGAGGAGAGTGTCATTCCACTCTCCGAGATCAGAGTAGATGAAGGGAATCGTTGCGTTGAAGAACCTGAGGCGATTTTGGAAAGGAAGACGAAGAAGCTTCGTCACCGGGAAGTCACAATGATCAAGGTTCAGTGGAAGCACCATCGAGGTGCCAATGTGACTTGGGAAGCGGAAGAGGACTTGAGGCGGAGGTATCCTCACCTCTTCCCATAGCCGAGATTTCGAGGACGAAATCTTCTCCAAGTTGGGGAGGATTGTAACACCCGCTATTTTGGGGTTGGGTGAAAAGTTGACTATTACCCAAAGTTCAAGGGGGTAAAATGTAACTTGGGTTATATAAATAGAAATCAGATTTTAGATATTTTAAAAATATCACAAATATCTGTTCTTGATAATCAGAGAGAGAGAGAAAAGAAGCAGTGAAGTGGTTCTTCGGGTTTTCTCCAAATCAAGGTACGAATCTAGCCTAATACTTTGATCTGAATGCTTTTAGCCGCGTATAATCTTGTTGTGAAGGTTTTAAACCGTTCCATTGTGAGATCTGAGTATTTCTCATTTTGGATTTGGGTTCTGCATCGATCTGTTTATGGTGTTCTTGATGAAACAAGACGATGGTCATTTGACCGATGGTCCTTCGACCGGTTGGCCGTTCGACCGATTGGTCGTTCGACCGATGTGTCCTTTGACCGGACATATGTTCGACCGAAGGTCTTGTTCGACCGAGGTCATGTTCGACCGAGGTCATGTTCGACCGAGGTCAGGGTTCGACCGAGGTCGTGTTGACCGAGGTCAGGGTTCGACCGGACCTCGGGTTCGACCGGTGTGACCTTCGACCGGGGTTGGCTGTTCGACCGGTATGGGGTACTCGACCGGATCAGTGCTTTGGCAGTATGTTGTGTTCTAATTCCTGAGTCTTAAGTCATTAAGTTGTCTTTATTTTGGCTTACCGATTATCGGTGTTGTCATAGGTAGCAATCGTCTGAAGCAGGCTATAATCAGGAAGAAATCTGAGGTGAGTCCTTAAGCTAAATCGGTCTGTATTACGAATGCTATGTGATAAATGTATTATTTGAAATGTGGAAAATCTGGTTTCAAAGTGACGTATTATCGTTGGAAATTGCATTCTAAAGATCTCACATTTTCAAGAATCACGATTTATAGAATTGAACTGTTGTTCCTATGAATTGTCAGTATATCTGATTTAATATGAGCATGCTCTGAAATGACATGCTTTGGCTTTGAGTCTTAGTGCAATGGATCCATAGGCACTGTGTTCCTATGTCCCCTGTTTTGGGCATTTGGTTCACGTTTTAGCACGGGATAGGCATCGGGTTACCATGATAAGTAAGGTGTGGGCCTATACGGTCGGGCAGCGTCTCATGGTGCAGTAAGGTGAAATCCCTTTATGTGCTTGAGTTCCCCCTGTTTTGGGAACTCTCAAGGATAGATCCAGAGGGGTTGACTTGAATGTTTTGAGCAACAGATCTAGAGGGGTTGAGCTCGTTATGTGATATGTGGGTATTACTTATACCATGTTTAATCACTAATGGTTTATTGGATTTCTTGACTTAGCTCATGGCTATACTACCGCGTGGCACCAATTGGGTTTAGTACTCTCTTTTAATTGGCTTGTTCTCACTAGGCGTTAGCCTAACGCTTGCTCTTGGTTGTCATGTTGGCAGGTTATCTTAGCAGTGGGGCTCGTCGGGACTGAGGGAGCGACCTTGGGGTCGTGAGGGATTCTTTTGAAGATTCATTTTGAAAGTATAGCGACACCCGTCCCTAATCTAGATATTTTATAGATTAATAGGATGTTGTTTATACTTAAGTTATCTACCTCAATATTGGCTACTCTATACCCGTTGGGTTGATTGTGAAATGAAAATTGTCACACCTTATTCCGCAACTTAGTCTATTGCCGAATTGTTTCTTCAAAATTTTATTTCCGCAGTTTCTAGGGTGTTACAGTTAGTATTTAAATATAGTCATATAAACAATTACATTTTTAGTTACGGCTCTAACAATCTCTATTTTGTGTATAGCACATCGACGCTTGGGTCAAGATGATCCAAGAGTCCCGCTCTCCACATGCGTCATGGGCGGTGATGGACAGCAACTTTTTTGAGTGGCTCACCCTGCCGGAGCAAGGATATAAGTCCGTATACGAAACTTGCAATGGAATGACGCCAAACCATCCACATTGGAGGGACATCGAGCAGGTATGGAAATCGATTTACATAATTTTTGTTTAACTTTTTGGTTACTAACTATTTGTGTGTTACTGTAAAATCTCAGGTATTCATCCCAATCTGCATTAGCGACAAACATTGGGTGCTTGGAGTTCTGTGCCTTAAGGAAATGACGATGGTCATATATGACAGCTTACGAGCTTCCAGGTACACCATGCCTTTGGAAGACCGCCTTAAGATCTTCAAAAAACAATTGCCAAAGTTGTTAAAGAAGATATACGACACGTCAGGCCGTATAAATGCCAGCAAGAAATTAAAGCATCAGTATGAAAATGATGCACCACAACAGTCAGGGGTGTTTGGGGATTGCGGTGTCTGGGTGTGTCGTAATTTATCCAAGTTTGTTGAAGGAATGCACCCAGCAGTTGCACCAGATGCAACTGAATCTGTGGCCAATGAATGGCGGCGTTACATGGCGGAGACCTTATATGCGTTGTCCCTTCCTACTTAGACGAGTAGATTGTTTTTGCTGTTTTTTTATGTATGTAATAACATTTTTATATATATTAATATTGTTTTTCTTGGATTTTTCGTGTTTGGTGAACTAAACGAACTTAGAAAATATAAACGCATAATCCCATAAAATACGTTAGGCGGTTTTATTAATGAAACAAAAGCATTGAAAGTACAAGTACAAAACGACAACACATAAACTCCTGGTACGAACTACCATCTAAGGATAGAGTGTTTTACATTTATCAATCCAAGTTTGTTTCTCTGTTACCTGTGCTTGCAGTGTTGCGAAGTCTTGCATAATCTTGTTGACTTGTTCATTGTCGTAGCGAATACGGTCTTCTTTCTCCTTCATCTCCCTTTTCAACCTTTTTACCTCCTTCTTGTCCACGTCGATCCGTCTCAAGTGTCCGTCCTTCTTCGCCATCATTTCCCTCCACTCTTGAGTAAGTTGCTCAATCTCCGTTTCACTCTTCTCTATCGCTTTTTTCAGTCTCGAGGGCATTATTTGTGAGGATGGTGGGTTTGAAGATGAAGCATTTCCAGCCATGTGTTTGGTGAAAGGGGAGACTTATGATATGAAAATGGTGTGTGGGTTTTGTGAATTTCACAGTCTGCTATAACACGAGTATTTATAGCCACAGGCTTTGCAGAGGAATCAATTCAGGCCTTGCAGAAGAATCAATTCAGGCTTTGCAGAGGAATCAATTCAGGCTTTGCAGAGGAATCAATTCAGGCTTTGCAGAGGAATCAATTCAGGCCTTGCAGAAGAATCAATTCAGGCTTTGCAGAGGAATCAATTCAGGCCTTGCAGAGGAATCAATTCAGGCCTTGCAGAGGAATCAATTCAGGCTTTGCAGAGGAATCAATTCAGGCCTTGCAGAAGAATCAATTCAGGCTTTGCAGAGGAATCGTTTGACCATTGTGCACAAACCTATATTCACATGGACTATAAGTACATGCTCCGGTGAAGTAGTAATTCACAACTTGCTATATATCGTTTGTACTCTCTTTGTCATTTACAAACATTATCTACAATTTCATAACTTAATGGCTGGAGGTTCACGTGGAAGGGGGAGAAGGTCAGTGAATGGGGCAGGCACTTCACGCTCCGCCTACATCGAACAATTAAATGATGGAGCTACGAGGGTTGACTGGGGAGTACCAGACACAACGGAGGAATGGGCGCAGTTTGGGATGAGTGCTTATGATGAACCAATTACGCCTCAGGAGTGGGAGCGGTATGATTTCGCACGAGAGGCATACTACAATGCTCATGGGGGACAATCCCCACCTAGGTATCAATCTAACCAGGGAGTGAGTCTACCAATGTCTCAAGTACTGCCTACAAAGTTGAAAGACTCATGTGATGAGGCAAATGCGGATATACGACATATCGGCAGGAACTGGCTGCGCAACATGGAATTGCAGAAAGAGAAGGAGGCCATTATTTCAGAGCAGAAGGAGTTGTTGGAGATGATGAAGCGCGATGTCAGGGAGAAGCAAAAGGAGATTAAAAAATTAGAAGATGAATTGGTAGAAATCAAAGAAAACTACACCGGCATGGAGGAGCAGATGAAGGCAAAGGCTGGCTGGGTCAAGAGCATCCGATAAATCTACCCGTAGTAAAAGGATGCTTTATTAATGTTTTCTTTATTAATGTTTACTTTATCGATGCTTTAATAAAAGGATGCTTTAATGCTTTACGAAAAGGTGGATAAAATCAACAATGAACATAAATATCATATCACTTCACACTAAAATAAATTACTTGTTAATTACTTGCACAAAAATAAAGAGGGAAATAAGCTACAAGATGAGGTCGTTACAATCAAGGGAAGTCTATGTTAAGGTCAATGCTATCATGCCTTAGGGTTCCATGTGGTTCTAGGCTTGATGGCCCCTGAGAGCGAAATCTTTGGCTACTTGTAGCTCTGCTCCTGGGAACGGTTGAAGGGGCAGGAGTTGGACATTCACCACGAGTGTGTCCTACTGCTCCACACCTAGTACACGTTCTCTGTATCGGATCCTCACCTCGAGATGGACGCCGATCGTTCTTGCTTGGCCTCCCCGCACGTCTCTTGGTTATTAACGGTGGATAGCATGGAGGAAGGGGCACGTGCGGCAAAACCCATGACTGAGGGGGTCCAACCGGATTGATTACTTCCTGATATGTTGACTGGTAAGTATGGGACGTGAAGTAACCTAGAGCTAGATCGCTGCAATCTCTACGACTCACCGACCTTGCAGCTGCGATGGCATGACCGCATGGTAACCCAGAATATTGCCATTGCTTACATTCACAAACACGGTTAAGCATATCGACAATGGCGTGTCCACTGCTATCCCGAACATCGAACCTATCATATCCAATCCCTCTAACCCTCCATTGCGCAGATTTTCCTGCCCTTTTGAGAATCTTTGCCTCCGCCATTGGTGTAAGATGATTACACATTTCACCTACAAACATGTGTGTGTTAATTATGCTACGATTTATAAGTAACAAAATAAAAGCAAATAACATATAAGTTCAAGATTTTATAGTTTATCAACCTCCCTTTTGTCGTCGAAGTAGGTACCACTCTTGTTGAAAATTTCGGAAGTACTCCATAAGCCCGACAATCGGTAACCTACGAGCAAAACGGGACAGTGCATTCACCGACTCGGCACTATTAGAGGTCATTATATTATACCGATGTGCAGGAAAATGGGCCCTTGACCACCTCTCCTTACCAGCAGCGTCCATAACTTGTGCGCCACGATCTACTTCATATCGTAGTGCATCCATGTACCGGTCAAACTCTGTAACCGTATATGCTTTGCATGCCTTCCAGTAGGTCGAGCGGTTTGTAGTAATACGCCTGTCCGCACTTCTCACGTTCATCTCCAAATGTCGACAACATAGGGCATGAGGGGTCGATGGGTACACAGCAGAAATTGCGGCACTTATTGAAGGAGACCTGTCCGACATAAACACCAACCCTTCCGGGACTCCGATACATTCTCTCAACCTGGACAGAAACCAACCCCACTCCTCCCCCGTCTCGGACTTGCCTACTCCGAAAGCCAAGGGCACGATGTTGTTATTTCCGTCCATGGCAACCGCCAAGAACATCATACCTAGGTAAGGTCCCTTTAAATGGGTTGCGTCTATTACGATGACCGGACGCAGTTTTGCCAAAAACGTGCGGATCTGCAAATAACGTAGGTGGAGAAACTTTGTAAATATTATAATTTATAATATCTAAATATATGTCGTGTTGATATACATACCGCACATCCAAGAGCAGCGAAACACAACTCAAAACGTCCATGCGAATCTGTCCTTATTCTGGTGCATGTACCCGGATTCTTCAGTTCCAAATTATATAAGTACATAGGGAGTCGTTCGTACGACTCCTCAGGTGTGCCTCTCACCATTAGTAAAGCCTTGCATCGCGCGCGCCATCCTTGGTGGTAACCAATGTTGAGTCCGTACTGCTGGTTGATATCGTCGAGGATGTCATTCGGCCGAAATGACCTGCTAGCGTCAATAAACTTACCTTTCAATATGTGGCCCAAAGTCCTTTTGTTGGCCTGCCGGTGTCTGGAATTCAGTTGCGTCCTCGAACAAGTGTGTACATCGTTCAACTTCCTAACGACAAACATCCCTCCTTTAGGGCCCACGGACTTCGCCGACATACGCCACTTACAATTTGTTTGCTCACAGACAGCCACATATCTGCTTTTGTCGGATTTCTCCGTTCTAAACACGAAACCCTCTTCCAAGAAATTAATTCCGAGCTGTATGGACATTTGCTCCTTCGTATCAAATAGTTGTCCTTCATGTATACTTGTACCGCGATTGTAAGGTACGGGTTGGTAGGGTGGTATATTGGTCTCCCGGTTTGGAAGGGAAGGAGGCATATCAAAATAATCGTTTAACTCACCAAGTGATTTATTGCTAGGGGTATATGTCTCTTCTTCTTCGTCCTCATCAGTATCGGTATCTGATCTGTCTAGATCAGATATACCCGTTGTGAAAACATGGGTTTCGTCATGAGCAACTCCAGAAAACCGTCTTTCTTCGTCTTCTTCTTCTTCAGCTTCTTCTACTTGTTGTTCTTCTTCTAGTTGCGTCTCCGGAACAACATCGGGATAAGAGTCGTTAGGATGATATGAATGATCAGCATAAAGTGTGGTGTCGTATGATGCCTGGAATTGATAATCAGGCTCATTTTGACTACCACCGACGTGGATTTCGTCATCACCTCCGGCATCATCTTCGTCATCACCTTCGTCGCACATCAATGTTGCGTCATACACAAAGACTTTTAGAGGTCTTTCAGAATCGAATGCAATTTGCATAAAACCAAGTATCACTTCGTCGTTGTTTAGCTCCACTAGTGAGCGATCTGCACGTTTGAACACCAACTTGCAAGTATCAGAATCTTCGATTCCACATTTTTCCATGGCGTAACGAAGAAACCTCTTATATGTATAGATTACTGGAATCTGTACACCACACTTTGTGTACCCAATATAATCCCACTCATTGTTGTTTTGAACCCACTGACCATTGAAACATAAATAGAGCTTAGCTTTTACAACAGGTGAACTCATTTTTTCAATAGTATGAACAATGAAGGAAGAAAGAAAAATGGAATGGATGTGATGATGAACGTATTTACCTTGAATTATACTGACTCTTATAGGAAAAATTTATAGCCAACAATGAAATTGAATCGTACATACCATGACAAGTATATATTTATTGTACGAATAATGGAAAAAAACGTGGAAAAACAATTGAAATCAGGCAACAAACACATGAAAAACAATGAAAACACATAAAATGATAGTTCCCACCCTGAAACCCTAATTTTTTTCTCAAACCCTAAAAATCCCGGCCATGACAACCCCGGGAAACCCGGCCATGACAACCCCGGGAAACCCGGCCCCTAACCCCGGGAATCCCGGCCCCTAACCCCGGGAATCCCGGCCATAACCTCGAACACGAATAATCCCGGGATTCCCGGCCTCTTTTCCCGTAGATAATGGGTATTTCGGCGATTTGAACGAGATTTAGGGTATTTGGGTAATACGAATTTGAAATACGCCCATTTTAATTAAATTCCCTAATTTAAATGCAACTTACCTTTTTAAATAACTAGACCATAAAATGAAATATTCATATTCAAATACAAAATTGTTGATGTTTCATTCTTCTTGCGCCTTTTGTAAGCTCCTCAAAACAAACCACTAGCCTCATATTTTGCGGTCTCGCCATATGATACAATTTAAGTTATTTATAAACTTTAATTTAACTAATATATATATATTGAATTTATCTTTAAATTAGATATATAAAAAATGCACACTTTTTTAAATTCTTTATTCGTGTGAAGGATCATTAAAGCATTTGTGTTTAATCTGCTTTACAACTCGCATGCTAATATTTTTTGTGAACACTCACGAGCTTCTTGAGATAAAATCACAACCATCTCAACAAAATGCTCCACACTTTTGGCAATCAACACAGACTCAAGCTTTGTCTCAACCGTTTATTTATGGATTTTATAAAATAATAATTTATGTATTTCTTTTTATTAATTAGATGTCATGAAATCAACTGAAGAGTTTTTATCTTACTCAATCCAAAAGTGTACACATAGAATCCAATCTCGATTCAGAGCTGAGAAACATGAGTTATTAATTAATCATGTTTAAGTTTAATGCTCTGCTATTATTTGTTTTTCAGATTTTATTTTTATAGTTTTGTGATGCTGGTATGGCCTTAGTGTGGAGGACGAGACCCTATTGTTCATGGAGGCCCATCATTGGGCTAACAGGGATGTCTCCCTTAAACGACCATAAATTTTGCTACAAGACTTCATTCCAGGCCTATAAAACGTTGATTTAAAGCTTGAAACGCATAGCACACCCTAGATCATTTGAACATGTTTTTGGATACTTTTGTGTTTTTTTCCTATGTTTTTAATTTTCGTTTGGGCTTTTATGATAGACCGAGAGTCTTTTCCAAGGCCATTTCGTTTTGGTCCTCTTATTTATATGTTTATGATGTAATTTGGATGGTCACACTTGAAATTAAGAATCTTTCATTTTTCATCCCAAATTAAACTTTGAGTTCACAGTGAATTCAATTTTGAAGTCTAATTAAGGTTCGATATTTGTTGAATCAACGAACTTTAGAAGATTATTTCCATTTGTTCGTAGAACAACGGGTTTAATCTTCATTTTCATTATTATACGTTGCATCATTTTGTGTTGTTTTGAAAGAGCGAGAAAGTCATTGATTGGTTATTAGTTTTTGGAGTAAATTGTAGTATTAGTAGAGCTCAACGTTATTTTGTATTAAAACGTGTTTTTAAGTTGGTTATCACTTATTGGTTAATTTTATAAAGTTCAAACGTGAAATTTTAAGAAGTTATATGTATGTAATAATAAGTTGTAGACTTGAATTCAAAATATTTTAAAACGTTAAGGTAAAAATATTTTATAACATCGTAAAAATATTAGGATCAACCTACTCGCATGTAAATATACCCGTGATTGAAACTTTGAAAATACGGTTAAAATTCTGGAAAAAAAACATATGTTTATCAAATAAAAGAATAAAATACTCGTTATTTATATAATTAATGTTGAATTAAAGATTTTAATTATAGTTAATATAATTTAGATTTAAAAAACTAAGGAAGTCCATGATGTTTATAAGTTAGTTATCAATTAGTTTTATTTAGTTCAAACATAAAATTTAATGAACTATAATAATTTATAACCTAATATTTTTAACATATTCCAATTACTAAATAGTATATAGAGTAAATTACGGATTTGGTCCTTGTGATTTATTGACTTTTACGGATTTCGTCCCTAGGCTTCATTTATTATGGATTTGGTGTCAGTGGTATGCAATTTCTGTTGAATTTAGTCCTTAGACCAAACGGCCATCCAACAAATCCGTTAAATGAGGGCATTTTCGTCTTTTAAATTTTTAACCATTTTAACATTATTTTTTAATTACTTTTTTGTCTTTTTGTGTTTTGTTTTTTCTATATGCATTATATTATATTTAAATTTTAATATTAAATTACATTTAATAATATTATATATATACATCTAATATATACTATATAATGAAAATTTTAAAACGGTTATTGTACAAACTATTGTACAATTACATTTACCACCCTTAATCTTTTGTACAATAACATTTACTATCCTTACAATGTTACATTTACCACTCTTACAATTACTTATTTAATTTATTTTATATCCCTTACTTTTTCATTTTACATTTTACACCGTTATCATATTAACACAAATAATCGTATATGAACAAAAATGCAATGAAAAAATACGTTCCTTTTTTTACAAATTATACCATTATAATCGTCTCGTCAATACCTTCAAAACGAGCCAAATATTCAATATTTTTTTAATTTTACCATACTATTAAATATCAGAATATATACGAATTATCTATACTAATAAAACGGTTATTGTACAATCTTTTGTACAATAACATTTACCACCCTTACAATGTTACATTTACCATCCTTACAATTACTTATTTAATTTACTTTATATCCTTGTTTTTTCATTTTTCATTTTACACCATTATCATATTAACACAAATAATCGTATATGAACAAAAATCAAGGTTCTAAATGGCGTGAGGCGTGGCGTGGCGGCGAGGCCAAGCCTCAAGCCTTAGGAGCCATGGCGAAGCCTTGGCGTTTTCAAGGCGTGACTTATGGCGTCAAATTTCTACTTTATATATAATATTATATATAAAAACATATGTTTTGGTGTGTTTTTCAATGAGTCAATAGTAATAAACAAGTTAAATTAGGTTATATATATTAAAAACTCGCAAATAAGACATTAAAAACATAAAAAATATCAAATATTGCATTACAAAAACTGCGCATTAGGCCATGGCGTGCCACGAGCTTAACGTGGCGTGAGACACAAGCCTTGGTGCCATGGCGCGCCATGGCGGCTGTGCGACGAGTTTTTTAGAACAGTGACAAAAATGCAATGAAAAATACGTTCATTTTTCTACAAATTATACCATTATAATCGTCTCGTCTGATCTTCAAAACGAGCCCAATATTGAATATTTTTTAATTTAATCGTACTATTAAATATCATGAATATCTACAAATTAATTTGTTTTCTATCCATACGTTTTATTTATTTTTCTACCATTAGCAGATTAAAAATACATAATCGTAAAATACGTTTCATTCTTATTATAAATTATATCATTATAATTTTTTTCGTCAATAATTGTAATATAAATTAATTATTAAATATCTTTATAGGTTTAGGGTTTTATAAATTGTGATTCTTAGGTTATAATTGATTGTTGATGACATATTTATAAGAAAGTAGCATTAATAGTTCATTTTTTACTTACATTCCGCTGCATTGTGCGGGTATATGCCTAGCTATATAATGAAAATTCTAAAACGGTTATACGGTTATTGTACAATAACATTTACCACCCTTAATCTTTTGTACAATAACATTTACTACCCTTACAATGTTACATTTACCACCCTTACAATTACTTATTTAATTTACTTTATATCCCTTACTTTTTCATTTTCATTTTACACCGTTATCATATTAACACAAATAATCGTATGTGAACAAAAATGCAATGAAAAAATACGTTCCTTTTTTTATAAATTATACCATTATAATCGTCTCGTCAATACCTTTAAAACGAGCCCAATATTGAATATTTTTTAATTTAACCGTACTATTAAATATAAGAATTTATACTATATAATGAAAAAACTAAAACGGTTATTGTACAAACTTTTGTACAATTACATTTACCACCCTTATAATGTTACATTTATCACCCTTATAATTACTTATTTAATTTATTTTATATCCCTTACTTTTTCATTTTTCATTTTACATCATTATCATATTAACACAAATAATTATATATTAACAAAAATGCAATGAAAAAATACGTTCATTTTTCTATAAATTATATCATTATAAGCGTCTCCTCAATATTTTCAAAACGAGCCCAAAATTGAATATTTTTTAATTTAACCGTACTATTAAATATCATGAATATCTACGAAATAATTTGTTTTCCTGTCCATACGTTTTATTTTTTTTCCACCGTTAGCACGTTAAAAATACATAATCGTAAAATACGTTTCATTCTTATTATAAATAATATCATTATAATTTTTTTCGTCAATAATTGTAATATAAACTAATTATTGAATATCTTTATGGGTTTAGGTTTCATAAGTTGTGATTCTTAGGTCATGGTTGATTATTGATGAAATGTATATAAAGAAATAGCATTAATTGTTCGTTATTTACTTACATTCCGCTGCATCGTGCGGGTATATGCCTAGTATATATATATATATATATATATATATATATATATATATATATATATACACGCAAATACAATTACAGGGACAACCCCCACCCCCACCCCCACCAACACCACCTTCGACGTTCTCCATCACCTCCGACCACCATCCTCCCCCCACCCATGTCACCCTCTTCCTCTTCTCCTCCTCCTACCTTCGTCCCTCCTTCAAAACAATCGAGGTGGTGGGGGTTACGATGGTGGGTGTGTTGACGAATGGTGGGTTCACGGTGGTGTGGGTTCATAGAGGACCTATGATACGAATATGGAGATGATGGGCAATTTTCATCCATGTGGGGTTGAGAATGGTGATTGTTAGATAGGGACGATGGTTGTTACAGTGGGGGAGGGTCACTGGTAGATGGACTATGACGGTGATGAGACAGTGAGGTGGTGGGTCGTCGAAAATGGTGATCGTTGATGAAGAAGAATGATGAAGGGGGAAAGAGGAGGTTCTGGTTGCCGGAAAAATGAGGATAGCGGCGAAGAGAGAATGGCAGAGTGATGGGTGAAGGTGTTATTGAGTTTTAAGAATTAACAAAACAGACCCCTATATAATTTAATTATTTGTCCCTTCAAGTGTCAATGTATACAGTCTAGCCCTTAACTTAAAAGATTAATTTTAAAAATGTTAAAATTGGAAAAAAAAAAATGGAAAAAGACCATTTCCTCAGTTTTAACGGACCAAATAAACATTCGTTTGGTCTAGGGGCCAAATCCAACAAAAATTGCATATCATTGACACCAAATCCATAATAAATTGAAGCCTAGGGACAAATTATGTAAAAATCACCATACCACAGGGACCAAATCCATAATTTACTCTAGTATATAATATTTAAAATACAGTGTATATATATATATATATAGTCGGGTTCAAACGAGAACGGTACCTATTTAAAAGAATACGAGAACGGCAAATCACATACAAAATCATAAGTGATTTTACATTAGCGGGGAAGTCGTGCAAAATCAAGGTACGCGGACGACTTTTGCCGCGACTTAAGTTCGCGGGAATCACATGTAAAATCACTTATGATTTTGTATGTAATTTGACGTTTTCGTGTTCTTTTAAATAGGCACCGTTCTCGTTTGATCATCTCTCTCTATATATAATATTCAGTTGATCAAAAATTATATGATAAGTTTAATTACCATCTTTTGTTTGGAAAAGAATTGTCAATTCCATCATTCCTGTGATTCACAAAGTAGAAGAAAGTACCTCCGATGTTCCATAATATATATTTAGAGGGACGTTCAAATACAACTCATTTGCATGATGCAACTCATGCAAACCCTCCTATCCATAACTCATTTTATAAAGTTAAAAAAAAGGAAAAAAGATGAAAAATAAATGAGTAGTAGATAGAAGAGTTGCATAGGTTGTATCATGTAAAATGGTTGTATAATAATCCTCCTCTATATACTTAAAAGTATAAAGTTCCACTTTAAACTTAGTTTTGATAAATATTTGTAATTCATAATTAATGTAATTCAATAAAAAAAATGAGTTAACTAGAAATTTAGTTCCTGTGGTATTTCATAAACAATACTTTTCGTCCTTACAGTTTCAAAATTATAATATAGTCATCATGGTTTGTAAAAACGTATAGATTTAATCCCTACCTCTAACGATCATTAAAAGATTACGTTAAATGAGATGCATTTTCGTCATTTTATCGATTATTTGTCTTTTTACTCGATCAAAAACCACATGGACCAAAATCCTAAAATCAATTTTTATTGGATAAAAGAGAAAAAATCGATAAAGGGGCGAATTTGCCTCTCAC
The DNA here is from genome assembly GCA_023525745.1 of Arctium lappa. Classification (NCBI taxonomy): domain Eukaryota; kingdom Viridiplantae; phylum Streptophyta; class Magnoliopsida; order Asterales; family Asteraceae; genus Arctium; species Arctium lappa. The sequence continues at coordinate 130,373,486 of CM042049.1, forward strand.
ATAATGGAATTTTTTAATGACCGTTAGAAAAATGGACAAATACATACGTTTTTGCAAACCACAATGGTCATTTTGTAATTTCAAAACTACAAGGACAAAAAGTATTATTTTCAGTAAACCACAAGGATCAAACTTATAGTTTACTCAAAAAAAATACTTGATTACTCATATATATATATACTATATTATAAAGCACGGATAAAAAACTCTTAAATACAAATTATTAGACACAAGGTACCATCATTTTATGTAAGCTTTTAAAAATCTCTTAATTTACAAGTATCAAAACACAAGATACATATTACTACTACAAGGTTCTAACACCCACCAATTTGGTATATGCACGACCTTCCTTTTATACAGCTTTTTTCATGTATCAGTATTAATTAATATATTATATTACTATAATTTTGTTTTAATTATATTATTAAATATGTAATTGGTTATTTTTCTAGATTTCATTAAAATATATAAGATAATCATTGAATTCAAACAAAATACTTAATTTTTTTATATAAAAAACATTGTATTATTAAACCTAAATTAAACAAATTTATAAAAAAAAAACATTATCAATTTATCAAAACCATCCAAAATCGTACTATAAATCGACAAAAAAATAAAATGAAACATTAAAATAATGATGTATCTCGTTGCATTGCTGAGTACGTTTCTAGTCAAATAAAAAAACATACATATTAATTAAAAAAAAATATGAGGTTAGATCATCGGTCATCTCCGCAATCATTTTGTAAATATTCAATGGAAACGATGCTTCAAAAAGAGAATAATAATTTTAAGGACGTTTTAAAAATAAAGATACATTTTTTGTTTTTGGTAATACAAAATAACTTTTTTTCTATGTATCAATTATCATTCTTGTGTTATGAAATTCCGAATGCCATAAAACTTTTGTTTACACATCTTGATAACATTTTCAGTGATTCTTACAAGTAAGATTAAACATTAAAATCGTGATGTATCTAGCGGCATTGCACAAATACACTTCTAGTATCTAATAGTAGTTATATGTTTTGTTCTATAAAATATCGATTTAATTTTTTTTTTAGGATTTACTTGTGAAGATCATTAAGAAAAGAAGGGGTAGGTCTATAGCACCCACCCACTTTTTGGCCTCTATTCCAAGGTCAACCATAAACTTCACTTATTTTTTTATAAACATAAAAATAAAAATAAAAATAAAAAGTGATACATACCATAATTTGTATTTAAGACTGATGATCGTGGGAGAAGAAAGAGTTAAGGTAAAAAGACATCTGACTTTTTGATCACTTTTAATTTGAAACCCACCTATGAATTGTATTTGATACGTGGATTGATCTGGTGCACCTTAGTGCATCTTATCTCGAAGTATCTTATTCTAATGTGCATCCAATGGTGGAGATCTCTTCTTGTCCTTCTCACTATAATTAACTTTCATTCTCATTGGAATCCAACCATTGTATTTAAATGACTAAATATTGTAAATTGTTATGATTATTTTACGAAAACATAAACTTCAATCCTAAAGCGAAATGTTATTTTATAATCACACAAATCAATCTCTCAACCCTCTAGTTACATCCATACTATCCAAATACTTAATTTACAGTTTCACACCGTAAAATAAGAGAATAATCTATATCTATACTATATTATAAAGCACGGATAAAAAACTCTTAAATACAAATTATTAGACATAAGGTACCATCATTTTATGCAAAGTTTTAAAAATCTCTTAATTTACAAGTATCAAAGCACAAGATACATATTACTACTGCAGACTTCTAACATCCATCAATTTGGTATGTACAGGACATTCCTTTTATGCAGACTTTTCCATGTATCACCATTTAATTAATGTAAAAACCGGGTTTAAATCAAGAAATAGGAATGTTGGGTAAGAAAGTAGAAAAACTTCACTTAGGAGGGGTCTTCTGTGTAAATTTGGAAAAAAAGGGGGGTTTTAACCCTAAATGTATCAGTGTGGTAAGAAGGTGGCGGCTCAAAAAGTGGAGAAGAATTTTGGGCGATTCTTGGAGAGATCGAGAAGGAAGGAGAACTCATCGAAAGATTTCAAGATTTGGGTTGATTTCTCTTTGAGGTGAGTTACCTTGTAATCTAAACCTTTTATTCTTCAATGTTTGTATCAATGGGGATTATTTTGAACTCAAGTTTAGAAGTCGATGTTAAGGGTTTTGGGTATGATATTTAGACGTTCATCGATGGGGATAGTATGTTTTGTTTAATTAATTATTCCAGGTAGTAATTGAGATTTGGAGGAGTTCAGTTTTTCTGTTATCGTTTAATTAAGGGATGGAGTCTGTGCATAATCGTCTTTGAACCAGAGAACTGAACGACCTCGGTCGTTGAGACCCCGGTCAAGTTCAACCACCGATCGAGACACCGATCATGGAATTAGGCACCGGTTGAGGAGTAGGCGTCGGTCATTTCAATTCGGTCGAGATTTGGGGTGCCGGGCGACCCTATGGTCAGGCCCCGGTCGTAGATGCCAAGGTCCGGTCGAAGGAGGGAGGGGGGACACCGGTCGACCTCTTCCCGGTCAATCCCCACACTCTGGGCGAGAGTTAGAGGCGGACCCCGGTCGGTGGGTCTTCAACCCGGTCACCGGGCTGCGGTGTGGGCCGAATTCCAAGTGTTATTGCAAATCCATTGGGCCCAAGTTTAGTTAGTTTAATATTTTTAAGTGTTGGGCTCCTTTATGGTGTCTGGCCCAATGCAGTTTTATTTTAAGGAATTGGGTATCTTGTCTCAAGTAGGTATTTTGTCGGGTTAAGTTCAGTCAAGTATAGATGGCGTTGGGATTAGGGTGTTAAGGTCAAATTTCGTAAAATAGAAAGTAGCGGAAATTCACAGGTGATATCTTGTTTTATAGGTCAGTATGGATTTTAAAATAGACGCAAAGCTTTGAGCAAAGGACATCAGGTGAGTTTTTCTGAACTAAACCTTTATGCTAACGAAAGCATGTGAAGTTTAATTTTAAACTTTGATTTATTTATGATGGCATTATTTATGAAATTATTCAAGTGTGTTTTAAGTTGTTGAGAATAAATGTATGCATACATTATTTGTGGAATTTGTGACCTAAGTCGGGGAGTGTGGCCTGCCTACTCGTGTCGGGGAGTGTGGCCCGTTTATGTCGTTGGGGGTGTGTCCCAACATTAAGGCAGCGCGAGTTAGACACATCGTCTTTGACGGTCGTGTGGTCAGTAGCGTGTTTATCTTTATGTGCTTATAAAACTGTTGTTTTTTTTATTTACTGGAAAGTTATTTTATTGTTTATCGATTAGAGGGAACTCACTAGACCTTCGGTCTAACCCTCGCTATTTCAAAACTAAAAATCTTTTCAGGCAAACGTGTATTAGAGAATGCAGTTAAGGGCAAAGGAAAGATGTAGCAGAAAAAGTTAGAAGACTGTCATCTTAGACATTTCTTATTATTATCTTAGTTGTGTAGGTTGATTTTGAGAACCTTAAATTGTAAATTGTAAGCTTGGGTCGTTTTGGCATGAATCTTTATTTATATTATTAAGATTTAAGTTGCTACCTAGTTGCTTTTGGTTGGGTTGTTACAGTTGGTATCAGAGTCATAGTTTAAGGTATTTAGGTGACCGGATGGGCCTAAAATTAAACTGTGGAGTAGAGGGACACAACTGAGATTTAGGAAAACCTTTTAGGAAGACCTTGTTTATCGAGAAGAGTGATAACAATAGCGAGTACCCTCATATAAGGTAAATTCAAAATCGCATATGGCCAATGTCATTATGAATTTACAGGTACATGGGCATACTCGATTGCTATTGTTTAGTATGGTTTAGGGTAGAGAGTCCTATCTATGAAATGATAGTGTTGGTTTGGAGTGTTGTGGGAGTTCGCTTATGGTAGTAAGGTCGATACCGTTTGATATAAATATCATACGGGATGTAGATATTTCGTTGAGAAAGGACCTCCAGAGTCCTTAAGGAAGAGAATTATGATAGGAGGTGAGCTCTTCGCTTCAAGGGAGTCTTTGGTTTGATAAAGTGGTAGATCGATCAGTGAGAAGCAGGAGAGTGTTAATCCAAGAATCTAAGGATAGTAATGAGGTTTCTAAAGCTGTGGTAATTGAAGGGTGGTTAAGAGACGATATCAGTGTTGACTGATACTATGTAGTGAGGATCGGATGGAAATAAGCTATTGTTGGCGAGTTTGTTTGGGGTCAGAGTGAAGACGCTTGATTTGCGAATCAATGGTCACGGTGGTGACTAGTTGTTGGACGTCCAAGGTTGTGGCACAGTAGAGGGCTCCGACTGGTTGGTCGGAAGCAAGGAGTCTAGGATAAATTATAGTGAATGTAAATAGTTGACCTTGTTAGAGTAAATAACCTTCAATGTCATCGAGTCCCATGCATTGAGTGTCAAACAAATTGTTGGAGTTTTTCATAGCATTCACATCAGACGTTTTGGCGAGTGTGTGTCTTACGAAGTAGTTGTTTTGAAAACGTATTGACGCGCGTAAACGTGTGTCGTTATTGAATATACCAGTTTACTGTGTCAAATGATAAAATTTAAACTTTCAGTGTGGGAAAGTTATTTTATATCTCTTTGAAAATGAGTCAACTTTGTTATGAGAAATCCAAAACAACATTTGACCGCATGATTTTATAAGTGAGTTTGGTTCAGGCATGTGTTGTCATATCAACAAGGGTGAAAGTGTTGGCACGCTTAGTGTAAGCAATTTTGTAGTATTTTATAAATTGTGTGTGTAGAGTTCATCGAAAATATTTTCAAATGTGCCAACCTCAATATCGGGGCATGGTGAAGAGAAATTGTTGTGAAGTTGAGGTAAAACGATTCGTGAAATTATTGTGCATGGCTAAGTATGTGTTGTGTCGTGTTCACGTAAGTTTGCTTTATGATGTAGGTATCTTCTAAATTTTCAAACGTATCGAGAGTTTAAATATTTGTGTGTCATGCATGAAGGCTATGAACTCTCTAGGTCAAGGGGAAGGGTTGCAATTAAGAATGATGAAAATTTTGAGAGTGGAAGTGTGTCGCTCGATTTGAGGATGGTAAATAATTTATATGGGTATTTTCTAAGAAAGGGTGGTGAATAGCGGAGGTGGTTAACGGAGGTATTGCCTTATGACACTAAGGATGATGGTACTATAGTGGCATATCGTTGGTTCCATGACTTGAGACGTGGATGTCGGCAATGGTTGTGTCGGGAGCGGAATTTGAAGTCGTAAAGATATTTCTTTCTGCAGTTAGCTACAGCAGTGGAAGAGGTAGGTTTCCTTGGGAAGACATAGTGGAAATATCTCAGCGCCGACAGTTGCCGTGGAAGTCAGAAACCATTTTCGAGGTGAATGGCGGAACGCTGAGAATGAAGTAGTGGTTATGGATAGTTTTGAGAAGTCTTGCGAGGAAGCGAGGAGTTATTCAGAAAAGGGGGTGTACCTAATGTGATGTCGGATAACCTTGTGTGGATCTTACAAAATTGGAAGATCGCTAGTTCGGTCAGGTGGTTCTTTATCGTTGAGATTTTGTCGGTTATGTGGGAGTGAAGTATATATATATATATATATATATATATATATATAAAGCTCGACTGGGAGGGGTTGCGTTTTGAGCATTTAAGTCTTCGAGGTAGTACGGTTAATCTTTAGGTTATTGGAGTTTGATTCCAGCAGGTCACGAAAAGCCGACAAAGAGTGATATTTTGTAGATGGGTTTGAGGATCATAGTTTTGTGATTTATCCAGATTCGAGGAAGGCAAGGCCGTAAAATGTCTTGAAGTCCGATTTCAGTATTATGACCATTGGGAAGAGAATGGTATTTGAAGGTGTGCCAAGTGGGCGTAGAGACTTGCAGTTGTACTGGGATGAAGTGGTAGAGTGATGGTTGTAACTATGGATTAGTGATGTCTTTATGACATACATAGGGGTGAAAATCACTAAAGGAGTGAGGAGCTTCCTCGAGGGTATATAAAGGATGGCGTCATTGTTATAGAAGGAGCGTCCTCATATGAAGATCGATGGAGAGTGATTTGTAAGTGGTGAGGATGCGGTTTGGATGTGCAAATGTTTGGTTAGTACTGGGGTATTGTTAAGTTGAGTTTAATTTTTTCAAATGAAGGTGGGCGGTTATCAAAGCGAGGAACTATGTGTTTTGGTTTTCGGCAAGTTCGGGGGGCGGGATTATCTAATATCCCTAGAATGATTGTTGAAAGTGTTGAGCTGCTTATCTTCAAGGGGGTTGTGTAGTAGATAGAAAATCTGTGGGCATGTTGAAGTATTCTTTGGGGTGAAGGGTTTATAGCAAGTTGGGTAATTCTGTTTGGCGAGCAAGAATTATGAGGCGTTTTCGAGTAGTGGGTAATGTTTTGGAAGATTTGGATTGATTACCGCGCTTGAGAATTGCGGATAGTGGGTGATCAAGCAAAGTATTGTATATGTGAATCGGCACATGCGGAATCATCAATGATTAGGATACGCAATGTTGGGTGAGCAATGTTCTTTTTTTGCAGTAAGAGGGAAGTGAAGATATCATGTCGGAAGGGTTGGAAATCTGAGAGTAAGAAGTTGGCAAGTGATTCAAAATGTGGAGGGATGTTTCAGTTCCTATTGTTAGTAAGTTTATAAATCCCTAGTGTGGGTATGAGAGAGAGAAGATGGCGTTTCGGTGTGGTGTGAATATTGATAAAAATCGTGCGGCGGGTCAAAAGTTCACACCCCTATTTAGTGAGGCGGCCGTTAGAAGTGGGTTTGAAGTCTTCAAAGAGGAAGGTAGAGGCGGTTGAATACAATGCTCGGAGCGAAGGTCCATGATTTCAAGTGAATTAGTTGTCCAGTGTTGGGTTATTTGGAATAGTTTGTTTGAGCTTGACCACTCTGTGATGAGTGGGTGAAGCTGGGTTTTATTGCGCTTTTGGTCGAGTGATTGTGGATGCAATGGGAAAGGGAGGTATGCGCCGTATTAATTGGCCAGTTAGAACCGGGGGAAATACAAAGGTTTGAATTGTGGAAGTTTCTACTAACATGTGAAAGATTGAAAAGATGCCGCTGGGGCGAGATATATTCAACGTGTAAGAATTTGATTGCGAGGGCAAGTTGTATGATGAGGAAATTCGTGATTGTGATTTGTTGGTGACGTCTACAGTTGTTGGCGAGGTATGTTGGAGAATTGGGTGAGTATTTAGTCAGTAATGCATGTTGTCGTGGTGTGATTCCGGCAAAATTCTATCAGTCAAGGAAGTTGATATAATCGAGGGGTTAACCTGATGGTTGCGTACGGATATGTGTTGTTCAAATCGGCTTGGATAATTGTTTGGTACTATTTCGGTTAGAGTGTGAATTATGAGTCAGTAGTCTCAAGCGATAACATATATACAGTTACTAGTCTCGCATTGGGAGGGGGTGATCGATTCTGAAAGGAATGGAAGTGAAGACCTAGTTTTGGTGGGCCTTTGCTTTAATGGAGCGCGTTGGGAAGGTATCGCTTAAACTGGATCTAACCATGGATCTACGAGGATTGCACCCCGTCTTCCACGTGTCGAATCTGAAGGAATGTTTAGCAAAAAGCGATGTCGTTATATCTTTAGAGGATGTCCAAATTAGATGAAAAGATAAGTTATGTAGAGAAACCGGTAGCTATTCAGGATCGTGCAGTGAAGAAGTTGAGGAGCAAAGAGGTATCTTTGGTGAAAAGTTCAGTGGCAACTCCGCAAAGGTTAGGAAGCGACTTGAGAATTGTAGTCGGTTATGAGGATCCAACATCTCAGTTTGTTCGACGAAGGAATTCCGGGGACGAAATTCTTTTGAGGGGAGGATATTGTAACAACCGGGTTTAAATCAAGAAATAGGAATGTTGGGTAAGAAAGTAGAAAAACTTCACTTAGGAGGGGTCTTCTGTGTAAATTTGGAAAAAAAGGGGGGGTTTAACCCTAAATGTATCAGTGTGGTAAGAAGGTGGCGGCTCAAAAAGTGGAGAAGAATTTTGGGCGATTCTTGGAGAGATCGAGAAGGAAGGAGAACTCATCGAAAGATTTCAAGATTTGGGTTGATTTCTCTTTGAGGTGAGTTACCTTGTAATCTAAACTTTTTATTCTTCAATGTTTGTATCAATGGGGATTATTTTGAACTCAAGTTTAGAAGTCGATGTTAAGGGTTTTGGGTATGATATTTAGACGTTCATCGATGGGGAGAGTATGTTTTGTTTAATTAATTATTCCAGGTAGTAATTGAGATTTGGAGGAGTTCAGTTTTTCTGTTATCGTTTAATTAAGGGATGGAGTCTGTGCATAATCGTCTTTGAACCAGAGAACTGAACGACCTCGGTCGTTGAGACCTCGGTCAAGTTCAACCACCGGTCGAGACACCGATCATGGAATTAGGCACCTGTTGAGGAGTAGGCGTCAGTCATTTCAATCCGGTCGGGATTTGGGGTTTCGGGCGACCCTATGGTCAGGCCCCGGTCGTAGATGTCAAGCTCTGGTCGAAGGAGGGAGGGGGGACACCGGTCGACCTCTTCCCGGTCAATCCCCACACTCCGGGCGAGAGTTAGAGGCGGACCCCGGTCGGTGGGTCTTCAACCCGGTCACCGGGCTGCGGTGTGGGCCGAATTCCAAGTGTTATTGCAAATCCATTGGGCCCAAGTTTAGTTAGTTTAATATTTTTAAGTGTTGGGCTCCTTTATGGTGTCTGGCCCAATGCAGTTTTATTTTAAGGAATTGGGTATCTTGTCTCAAGTAGGTATTTTGTCGGGTTAAGTTCAGTCAAGTATAGATGGCGTTGGGATGAGGGTGTTAAGGTCAAATTTCGTAAAATAGAAAGTAGCGGAAATTCACGGGTGATATCTTGTTTTATAGGTCAGTGCGGATTTTGACGTAAAGCTTTGAGCAAAGGACATCAGGTGAGTTTTTCTGAACTAAACCTTTATGGTAACGAAAGCATGTGAAGTTTAATTTTAAACTTTGATTTATTTATGATGACATTATTTATGAAATTATTCAAGTGTGTTTTAAGTTGTTGAGAATAAATGTATGCATACATTATTTGTGGAATTTGTGACCTAAGTCGGGGAGTGTGGCCTGCCTACTCGTGTCGGGGAGTGTGGCCCGTTTATGTCGTTGGGGGTGTGTCCCAACATTAAGGCAGCGCGAGTTAGACACATCGTCTTTGACGGTCGTGTGGTTAGTAGCGTGTTTATCTTTATGTGCTTATAAAACTGTTGTTTTTTTTATTTACTGGAAAGTTATTTTATTGTTTATCGATTAGAGGGAACTCACTAGACCTTCGGTCTAACCCTCGCTATTTCAAAACTAAAAATCTTTTCACGCAAGCGTGTATTAGAGAATGCAGTTAAGGGCAAAGGAAAGATGTAGCAGAAAAAGTTAGAAGACTGTCATCTTAGACATTTCTTATTATTATCTCAGTTGTGTAGGTTGATTTTGAGAACCTTAAATTGTAAATTGTAAGCTTGGGCCGTTTTGGCATGAATCTTTATTTATACTATTAAGATTTAAGTTGCTACGTAGTTGCTTTTGGTTGGGTTGTTATAATTAATATACTTATATTACTATAAATTTGTTTTAATTATATTATTAAATATGTAATTGGTTATTTTTTTCTAGATGCCATTAAAATATATAAAATAATAATTGAATTCTAATAAAATACTTAAATTTTTTTATATAAAAAATATTATATTATTAAGCCTAAATTAAACAAATTTATATAAAAAAAATATTATCATTTTCTCAAAACCATCTAAAATCGTACTGTAAATCGATAAAAAATAAAATTAAAAATTAAAATCATGATGTATCTCGCTGCATTACACAAGTATGCTTCTAGTAAATAAAAAATAATTAAATGTCTAAGACTGCATTTGATTAAGGTGTCTGAAGGACTCTGGGGGGCCTTGGCCTCTCCGCATTTGTTGTTGCTTGGTAGTCACGGTTTTGTAAGAAAAACAATTTTCACTTTGGGCCCTCCCCTTCCATTGCTTCAAGTTCACTTGCCAACTTCATCTCATTACTTCTTGTTATGGAGCACGAATTTAAAGTAAAAAGGTATAAACCTATGAAAAAATAGCTCTAAAATTTATCTATAGTGGAGGGTTACTTTAACATAATGGATCAACCATAAAAAAGAAGACCTAATTCATACTAAATAGTAGTAATTGTTATAAGAAACTTTGAAGAAGTTGCATATTTCTCCCATAAGTTTCATAATTTTTTTTAATCACCATTTTTTTTATTAAAGGTTTTAATTTGTAAAGTTCATGTTTTTGTCACTGAAATTATTGTTGGGTATTTGGTTTGTTTTACATAGACCAAATCCTAAAACTAATAGTGCCTTATATTACCAAACTTTCATCTCCTATCAAATTGTCTAACCAACTAGTTGGGCTTAAGACATATTAAATATCAAATATTGGGCTCTTGGTGTCTTGAATAATCACAAGAAAGTAGTCGACGCGAGGTGGAACAGACTTATATTTTATTAATATAATCTCAAAATTAACCTAATTTCTTCTAAAACATCAAATACGTCTCATTTTTTACATTTTATTCATTATTTAAATTTTATTTATTATATTTTATGTTATTTAAACTTTCACTTATGGTTCTCAAAATATTATTTTTACATGGTTTCTATATTTTGGTTAATTTATTAAATATTAATAATAAAAAAATATATAGAAAAGTATAAAAAATTGGAAACTACATAAACTTTTTATTTTTGTGTCATTTTAATCGTCTTGACGAAACTTTTAATGACATATTTTGTTATAAAAATGTTTATTTTATTATAATTTAATAAATTACATAAATAGATCAAAATATAAAAAAAAATATAAAAAAAAATATAAACAACTCATTATAAGTAAATTGATCATTTCATCTGTTCTGTCTTGTGCAATTCTGTCTTATCAAATATTGGACAGTTGTTCTATCCTGTCGATATACCAAACGTACCCTTAATGCTTTATAGGTATCATGCTTGTAAAATTTACTAAATTTTTAAGTGTAATTGAAATATTTTAAAAACTTTAAAAATTGTACAAATAATTTGCTCACAAGTCACAAGTCGTTCCCTTTAAAAAAAATTTCAAAACATGTACCATCAATTTTATATTAACTATTTTCGTGCGATTGGTCAAATCACATAATAATAAATTAGTTATATATATATATATATATATATATATATATATATATATATATATATATATTAATATAACATAAGGTTCATTTGAGAAATGGTAAATATATGATAAATAGAGAAGTAATCTTAGTCATTCATACGGTCAAGATCGTATTTGTCTAGTCAAATATTTCGGCTTTGATTGGTCAAAAGTTGCGGCTATTCCAAAAATAGAATGACACTTTCGTAATTTTTACAAAATACACGGGTTGTGTTCATATATGAACCTGTATAATTTATATATGAACTATATGTTCATATGTAAACCAGTGTAATTCACATATGAACCTTTTTAACTGATTCATATATGAACATTTGTGATTCATATATTAACTAGTTAACTGATTCACATATTAACTAATTAACTGTTGGTTCATATATGAATCAGTTGAACTAATTAACATATTCATACATGAATCTTTGTGATTTATATATGAACTAATTAACCGATTCTCATATGAACTAATTAACTGATTCACATATGAACGTATAGTTCATATGTGAATAATACAGGTTCATATATTAACTCATCTCGCGTATTTTACGAAACTACCCATCTACCTTCTATAGATCACGCAAGAAATTATCCGGTGTTTCGCGGTTAAAGCCGCAAATGTTGACCAGATGAATGACTAAAATTACTTCTCTATTTCTCATACATTTACCATTTCTCAAATGAACCTCTCCCTATTAATATATATATATAGGGGTGGTTTTATTTGCAACCCTTAAAAAGGTTGCAAACCTTGCAACCCACGTCTTAACCGTCGGATTCATGATCAACAGTTACAATAGATATGAGGTCCAATATTTTTAATTAAAAAACAGAAAAATAAAAATAAAATAACCGTCGATCATGAATCGTTGAGTTAAGATGTGGGTTGCAAGGGTTGCAACCTTTTTCAGGGTTGCAAAATATTCTTCCACTATATATTGGGATCAAATGAAAACACTCTAATTTTGCAAACCGTTGATTTTATTGGTTAAGTTAATGAAATTGGTTTATTAAATTGTTTAATCTGATAAAATTTTATCATATAATTCTTTTGTTGATGAAATTGTTTTATATATTCATTTTTTTTATGTAAAAATGAAACTGTTTTATGTATTTTCTCATTATGATAAAACTGTTTAATGTATTTTCTCATTCTGATGAAACCTTTTCATTTTTATATAGAAAACACAAATATATGAAACAATTTCATCAAGAAAAAAGAATTATATAAAACAATTTATCAAAATTTACAAATTAATAAAACAGTTTCATTAACTTAACCAATGAAACCTACGGTTTTCATGGTTTTCAAAATTAAGGTGGATTTCAAATGAAACTACTCCTATATATATAGGCGAATGATTAAGTGAGAAGTTGAGTTAACGGTGAGAAACGTGAAAAATGGATCTGCACCGTTGGTCTATTTTAATCTCAAGCCCTCCCATGAATTGCGGCTTACAAGGTAATTGATCTGGTGCATCTCGGTGCATCTCATCCTAATGCACGTTCATCTCTCATCCAAAGGTTGATAACCACTTCTCACGTTTCTCACCGTTAACTCAACTTCTTATCGGAACCCAAGCCATATATATATATATAGGCCACATTTATTTTGCAATCCTATAAAATGTTACAATCCCGTGCAACCCCTCATCTAAACCATCCATTTAGCCCATTGCATTTGGATTCTCATTTATTCTCTAAATGAATTTACCTGATTTCGTTGAATTTCTGCAACAGATGTCGATACACATATGTATTAGATGAAGGTGATACTTTCATGAAATGATGAAATAGTATGCATTCAATGTTAGTGTATGCGTTTAATGAAATACTATGCATTGTAGTTAAGAATTAAGATTATTGCATGAAACTAATAATCATTGATGTATCCATAATGAGTGGGATAAATGAATGGTTTGAATGAGGGTTGCACGAGGTTGTAACATTTTACTAGGTTGCAAAATAAATCACCTATATATATATATATATATATATATATATATGTGGGGGGGGGGGGGGGAATTTGACTCAAATAGTCAATTTACACATCTAAACTGGTCTCCTAGCCATTCCTCTCTGGCATTTACCCAAATATCACTACATCCCAGCATAGTGGTGTTTAAGCCGAAGTGATTCCCGTGTTTCTGAGTTATATCTCTATCTATTAGTTAGTTGGCTTAAAGAGTTTCAAAAGCGGAGATCGAAGAACCGCCAGGTTGTCGAGGATATGTCTGAAGAGGAGGGCGCCAACGGCGGACCCGGATAATTTATTTTAAAGGAAAAACGACTATATCGTTTTTTTGTGTCTTTTAGCTAAGTCCACAAATTACGGACCTGAATATTGCGAATGTATGACATTTTGGTAAAAGTGGTAGATGAATGACTAGGAGACCAATTTAAATGTATAGAATAGCTATTTGAGTCAATTTCCATATATATATATATATATATATATATATATATATATATATATATATATATTACGTATTTTTTTCGCTATATGTAACACCCCGAGTTTTGGTTTTTGGTCAGATCTGAAGAAGGCAGTGCTTGGCGCGTGTCACGGCGCGGGTTGGGCCGCGCCATTAGCCGTGCGGTGCACTGTTCGATTGAGGATTCCAGAGGTTGGCGCGCGTCACGGCGCTAGTTGGGTCGCGCCATAAGCCGTGCGGAGGCCCTGAACGGTTAAATGGGATTTTATCCCCAAATTCATTTCTTTCTCCTCATTACTCCATAGTTTCTCTCCCAAACTCCTCCCTCTTCATTTACTTCATTTTAGGGGTTGTTTCAACCACCATCTCCACCTTCATCTTCTCCAAGATAAAAAATATAGGTTTTGGGTTTTCTTCAAAAACCCACTTGGTGAGTTCATATTATCTTTTACTAAAACTTATACATGTCAAAGTTTACATTTTGAACTCCTATATATCTCCTTGGTTTTGGATTTAAGTTTATTACATTTTGACCTAACTTAAGTTTTGGGAGATTTTAGGTTCCCAATCATTTTCAACTAAACTAAAGGGTTCCATCTTATATGAAGTAAAATGATGTATTACTTGCACATTTATGTGAGACACTTGAATGAATGTATATAATCTCATTTTATGATTTTCATTCTTATCAACAGTTAAAACTTGGAAATGCATTTTGGAAATAAATGTTATTAGAAGCTATATGTTTAGCTTTGGTTAGTCACAAATGAAATTGTGACAAGTCTAGACTATTACTAGTGGATCCCTAGGTATTGAGTCGACTTATATTTTTGGGATGTTTTTTCCCTTTGTAGCTATGGATGCATTTGATCCTCGGAGGCCCTTTGGTACGATTATGTGGGACCGGTTACTAGCCATAGATCATAATGTAGTCCTAGTGAACGAGTATGACTTGGTTTCCTCGGGTGCCCTCCCCCACATCTTAGTACGGACCGGCGTTGTTCGTGGCCATGGATTCCAAGTATTTGGCTCATAATTCGGATTGTGGCTTACTCGGTGTTCCGCTACAATCCTTGGTAAAACGGGTATCCCCTGTCATCGCAAGATGAATTTTGGACCGAACAGTCTTATGTGGCAAAGATTTCAATTGCAAATTCAACTTTCTTGAAAAGATTTTCTTTTGTTACAATTGCCTGTATTTCTTTAAATTATAAACTATATGTTCTCACTAGGCTTTAAGTCTAACACTTTTTCTCAAATGATATGTATAACATGTTCCTTTAGCGGTGAGTTGCCAAAGGAACCCGATGATTCAAGAGGAAAATCCTCAAGCTGACATGATGGTCAGCGTCATGTAAATGGTGACGTCGACTGTGGAGAAGCAACAAGAGGCGTTTCTGAAGATGATGGAAGACCGTGATGCGAGCCTCAGAAGGCACGAGACAATGGAAGAGAACGTATTAGTTGGTTCTGGAGGCACCGGGAACAGAATCAGAACTGAAGAATACAGGGTTGTTGGTGCTCCGAGAAGTGGGAAGAGTTGCTCCTACAAACCTTTTCTCGGTTGTGGACCACCAGAGTTCTCGGGTTCTGAAGACCCGGTTGCATGCATTAAGTGGATCCAAGCTGTCGAACAGGCTTTTGGTTCCTCCGAGTGTGGGGACGATCAGAAAGTGATATTCGATTTTCAATTACTCCGAGATACGACACTCTCATGGTGGACTGTCACTCAGGCCACCCTCTCTTCTACTGTGTTAGCTCAACTATATTGGGCTGAGTTCAAGAAGAAGCTTTTGGAAGAGTACTGCAGTGAGAGATCCATGGATAGAATTGAAGCGGAGTTTCGGTCGCTTGAAAAAGGGAACTTGACGGTGAGGGAGTACACCCGTCAATTTATGGAGAAGTTGGGGTTAGTGGAGCATGTGGCCTCAACTGAAAATGAAAAGATTAAGGTCTATCTGAAGGGTCTGCCGGCGGACATGATGTCTATGGTCCACAACTCGAAGGCTTCTAACCTTCGTGAGTAGATCGAGGAGGCGCAGTTTATGGAAGAGGTTTATGCGAGGGGTAAACCGGAGAAAACTGTGGTGGCTATTGACAAGAGAAAGTGGGAGAACAATTCCGTACCTCCCAAGAGAACCCGACCTTTTGTCGGAAACCGAAACTTCAGGGGATATCAAGAAGCTAGATGGTGCCGGAATTGTCGTAGCAAGCACCATGGAAACTGTAACCCCACTCCTCAACCTTGAAGCAAGTGTGGGAAGTCTGATCACGCCACCAAAGATTTCCCGATCAGAGGGCTTATCTGTTTCGAGTGCAAGGCACCGAGGCATATGAAGAGAGATTGCCCGAAGCTCAAGTCGGGAAGTGCGTCGGAGAAAAGAGAGAACCCACCTAGGGTTCCGGGTAAAGCTTTTCAGATTACGGCCAATGAGGCCAAGGCATCCACCGATGTGGTATCGGGTACGTTTCTTCTAAACTCCGTACCTGCTCGTATACTGTTTGATTCGGGTGTCAGTTTCTCTTTTTATATCTGAGTTGTTTCGTCAAAAGCTTGCTATGCCCACTAATAGTCTAGAGAATGCGTTAGTGGTAGAGATAGCAGATGGTATGCAAGTGCTAATCCGCGAAGTTCTGAGGAAGTGTACTATCGGGATCGAAGGGAGAGAATTCCCAATCGATTTCATGCCGATGATTATTGGAGGTTTTGATGTGGTGGTCGGCATGGATTGGCTAGCGAAAAATCATGCCGAGATCGTAAGTTCCAAGAAATTGATCCGACTCCCCAGTCTCTGTGGTGACGTTGTGATATATGGCGAGAAGAGGAAAGGCGATGTAGCAATCATCACCATGGCTAAAGCACGCAAATGCTTGGTGAAAGGATGTTCGTCCTTTTTAGCCTACGTAATCGACGCCAAGCTAGAGAAGTCAAAGCTTGAAGATGTGAAGATAGTGCAGGAGTTTCCCGATGTCTTTCCGGACGACTTGCCCGGGTTACCGCCCGATCGTCAAATGAAGTTTTGGATTGATCTCGTGCTGGGAGCGGCTCCTATTGCTAGAGCCCCTTACCGGTTAGCGCCATCGGAGATGCAAGAGATGATGGCTCAACTCCAAGAGCTTTTTGAGAAGGGTTTCATAATACCGAGCTCGTCGTCTTGGGGAGCTCCGGTCTTGTTTTTCAAGAAGAAGGATGGCACAACGATAATGTGCATCGATTACCGTGAGTTGAACAAGGCAACGGTGAAGAACAAGTACCCGCTTCCGAGAATAGACGTCTTATTCGATCAACTTCAAGGAACGGGGTGTTTCTCCAAGATCGACTTGCGTTTGGGTTACCACCAAGTGAAGGTGAGGGAAGAAGACGTTTCAAAGACGGTATTTAGAACACGTTATGGCCATTACGAATTCCTTATAATGTCGTTTGGCCTAACGAACGCACCGGCGATGTTTATGGATTTGATGAATAGGGTGTGCCGACCATTCCTCGACAAGTCGATCATCATATTCATTGATGACATACTCGTATATTCCAAGAGCGAGTTGGAACACGAGCAACATCTTCGTGAAGTTCTAGAAGTGTTAAGAAAAGAAAGATTGTACGCCAAGTTTTCTAACTGCGACTTTTGGCTTGAGGAGGTGAAATTCTTGGGTCACGTTGTCACTCGAGACGGAGTGAAAATGGACCCCTCCAAGATTGAAGCCATGATGAATTGGGATCCTCCCAAGAGTCCGTCCGAAATACGAAGTTTGTTGGGATTAGAGGGTTATTACCGGAGATTTATTCAAGACTTTTCGAAAATCGTTTCTTCCTTGACGGCGTTGACTCGGAAGAATGTGAAGTTCGTATGGACCGAAGCGCAAGAGAAGGCGTTCCGGACTTTGCAAAGGAAGTTGTGTGAAGCTCCAATCTTATCGCTACCCGAAGGGTCAGAAGACTTCGTGGTCTATAGCGACGCTTCGAAAATGTGATTAGGATGCGTGTTGATGCAAAGAGGCAAGGTGATCGCCTATGCCTTGAGGCAACTTAAAATCCACGAGAAGAATTATCTTACCCACGATTTGGAGTTAGCGGCGGTGGTGTTCGCCTTGAAGCTTTGGCGGCATTACCTTTATGGCATGAAATGTACACTCTACACAGATCATAAGAGTTTGAAATACGTCTTTGAACAAAAGGAGTTAAACATGAGGCAAATGCGGTGGCTCAAGTTACTCAAGGATTACGATTGTGAATTGCTTTACCATCCCGACAAGGCGAACGTAGTGGCCGATGCGTTAAGTCGGAAGGACTATAGCGGAAGTATTCGGGCTACCTTTTCGAGAATCGAGTTAGTGTCAAACCTTGTAGAGAAGATCAAGTCATCGCAAGTAGAAGCCTTGTAGGAAGAAAATCTCAAAGATGAAGTCATGACAAAGCAACGGTTGCTCTTAACGGAGGATAACCGTGGGGTAAAGCTATTCAACGATCGTGTGTGGGTACCCAAGGTTGGGGGTAACCGTGAACTACTTCTTGAGGATGCCCACAAGTCCAAGTATTCCATTCATCCGAGAAGTACAAAAATGTACCAGGACTTGAAGTTACATTATTGGTGGTCGGTAATGAAACTGGATGTGGCGCGTTACGTGGAGCGTTCTGTGACGTGCTTACAAGTGAAGGTCGAACATCAACGACCGTATGGGAGTCTTCAGCCTTTAGAGATCCTTGAGTGGAAGTGGGAGCATATTACCATGGACTTCGTGACGAAGTTGCCTAAAACTCTTCGAGGTCACGATACCATTTGGGTAATAGTCGATCGATTGACTAAGAGCACTCACTTCTTGGCCATGCGTGAAACCTTACCGATGGACAAGTTAGCAAAACTCTACATCGATGAAGTGGTCTCAAGGCATGGAGTACCTTTGTTGATCGTGTCGGATCACGACAGTCGGTTCACTTCAAACTTTTGGGATGACTTTCAGAAGGAGCTTGGTATTCGAGTGAAGTTGAGCACGACTTACCATCAGCAGACCGATGGTCAAAGCGAGAGAACGATCCAAATGCTCGAAGACATGCTAAGGTCTTGTGTCATCGATTTTGCTGGTAGTTGGGACTCTCACCTACTGTAACACCCGTAAATTCCTGTCTGTGAAAGCCAATCGCGTCATGAGTGGTCTGTGCGGAAAATGGGAAGAATCGGGCCTCAGTGCACTCTGGGCGATAGTGCCCTGGCGATAGTGCCCTGAGCACAATCGCCAGCGGGGGTGTGCCCGCGGTACGTGTTGGGCGATAGTGCCCTGGCGATAGTGCCCTGGCACAATCGCCGGGCACAATCACGGTCGGCCCCAGGTCTTTTAAGAGTCGCGATTCTCACCCTTTCTCCTCATTTCTCACTCCCATCTTCCTCTCTTTTCTCTCCCAAACACCAAAACCGAACCCTAACCTATTTTGGGGGTTTTTCTATCCCCAAACCTCATGATCCTTTACCATCTAACTAGTTGGAACCTTGAACCACAAAACCTCCATCTTCATCTTCCTCATCAAGTTCAACGGTTGGGAGCTCGGGTTGAAATGTTGGATTGGGTGTTCTCGGAAGCCTCTTTGTCTTCAAGGGTAAGTTTTCTTGTATTAAGGTTATAAATGCTCCATTGATGGTTTCTTAGTGTTTGGTATCTCAAATCTCGGATTTGATGATTTTGGAGAAATTAGGGTTTTAATCTCGTTTAGGGATTTCGGTGTATAATGTTTGGGGAATATTTCTAAATGGTTTGGATTGTATGGATCTAGGTTTTGGAAGTTCTCGGCTTGAGGATTCAAGCGGCCTTCAAAAGGAGCTCGTTGGGTAAAATCTAGATTTAGCCTAAATCTAGCAAGGTGAGTTCAAGTTGATTTGTGAAAACGGTGTACATGCCAAAATGTCCATTTTAAGTGTCTATGCGTTTTACATGAAATTATCAAATATCGGAGTATTCGCTAATCTTTGATTTGTTGAAGTATTTAACTCTATAAACTTTGTATAACACCACATTTGAGATTTTTGGGCTTTGATATATGTGTCATAAATGAACGTGTTTTGAAGTCTTATTGCATAAATGGATCTTTGGTCAAAGAAATACGTTTTTAAATGTTTGTCGGATTTTATGCATCGTTCATGAAATAGAATGTTTTATAAAGTAGTACTTGCACTTTTATGTGAGGTACTTGAAAGAATGTTTATAGTCTCATTTTATGATTTTCATTCTTATCAGCAGTCAAACTTGGAAGATGCATATTTTGTGTTATGAGTTCATTTGGAAAATGGGTTGCCTCAACCAATGTTGAGTTTCGAACTAATCTTACCTATGGTCGTGGTGTTTGCATATCCGTGGTCGAGTGCGTTTTATCGTATTCTTATTTGATTTTATCAACGGGTGCTAAGCATGCGGCTTGGTATTTTATTTGATTTGGAGCCTTTGGACAATTGTCCAGTTTGGTAGCTCGACTTCGAGCCTTGAGGGCAATTTTGGATGAAGCTCGTTAGGTATCGGGTGCGATGTAAGTCCTACGAGCTGCACGTTAGGTATCGGGTGCGATATAAGTCCTTCGTGCTGCACGTTAAGGTACCGGGTTACGGTATAAGTCCTTCGTGCTCAAGTACTACGATATTAGATGAGGGGCTCGACATAGGGACCCGACGGGGTTGAACTCGAGTTTCCGTGGGTGTACGTTTAAAGCTACTGAGCCTGACATCTCTTGCGTGTACTTTTGTTTATATGACTAGTCATAACAACATAAAATGGGTTTACTTTGTGGACCGCCACATTTTATGGAATCGGGAATCCCCCGTCACCGAAAGGTGTTGTTTTTGGGTATTGAGTTTTATTATCCAAGTTTTCGGTGATGTTTTGTATAATTGGGTTTTACCCTTGATTTATGGGTTGAGTATTATCTCCCACCCGTGTTCGGGGTGTTTTGAGATATAAGGTTTAACCGTATCTTCATAAATGGAGAGTTCAGTCTATACTTACGTTTTTATCATTATCTTTGAAGTAGTTGGTTTGGAAAACGTTTTAATTGGTATTCTTTACCTAAAATGCATATTGTTGAAAATGAGTCGTTTTCACATGTAAGACGTATCATATTGAAGAACTATAACTTTTAACCGCCTTCTTTCTTTTAAACGATTATTTTATATATATGATGAAAACTCTTGAGCTCACTAGGCGTTAAGCCTAACCTTTTTATTTGTCGGCATGTTCATCAGGTTTCAAGGTTGGGAGTTGGTCCTAGCAATCCCATGAAGAGTCGAGCCTTAGCTTGTGCAAATGTAAGTAGTTGGTGAAGTCTTCCGCAACGTTGGAGATAGTAACTATTATGGGGTTTTAGTAGCACCCGTCCTTATCATAGACTTTTGTATAGAATGTATGGTTGTATTGAGGTTAAGTCATAATTTGTGGTTGAAGATGATTTATTTATTGATGTATTTAGTAAATTTCAATAAGTTACTATTTCCTGATTTAAGGGTGTTACACCTACCTTTAGTGGAGTTTGCTTACAACAATAGCTACCACTCGAGTATCGGAATGGCACCTTTTGAGGCATTGTATGGGAGGAAGTGCAAAACTCCCGTGTGTTGGCTTGAAGTGGGAGAGAAGCAATTCGCCGGACCCAAAATTGTGCAAGTGATGACCGATAAGGTAAAGGGTATTCAGGAACGGTTGAAAGTGGCTCAGGATCGGCAAAAGAGCTATGCCGATAAGAAGAGACGTCCGATGGAGTTTCAAGTGGGCGACCATGTGATGATAAAAGTGTCGTCGTGGAAAGGCATTATCCGGTTTGAAAAACGTGGGAAGTTGAGTCCTCGTTTCCTCGGACCATTTAAGGTGCTCAAGCGTGTGGGCCTGCAAGCCTACCAGTTAGAACTCCCACCAGAAATGAACGGGATCCACAACACGTTCCACATCTGTTATCTCCGAAAGTGTTTGGCGGAAGATGAGAGCGTTATTCCCCTCTCGGAGATAAGAGTGAACGAAGGTAATCGCTGTGTCGAGGAACCCGAAGCTATCTTGGAGCGGAAGTCAAAGAAGCTTCGCCACAAAGAGGTCACGATGGTTAAGGTGCAATGGAAACATCATCGGGGAGCAAATGTGACGTGGGAAGCTGAGGAGGATATGAAGCGTAGATATCCTACTTTTTTCGAGTAGTTGGGATTTCGAGGACGAAATCATCTTCAAGTTGGGGAGGATTGTAACACCCCGAGTTTTGGTTTTTGGTCAGATCTGAAGAAGGCAGAAGTCAGTGATTGACGCGTGTCTCGACGCGGGTTGGGCCGCGCCATAAGCCGCGTGGTGCACTACCCGTTTAAGGATTCCAGAGGTTGGCGCGTGTCACGGCGCGGGTTGGGTCGTGCCATAAGCAGCACGGAGGCCCTGAACGGGTTAAATGGGATTTTATCCCAAAATTCATTTCTTTCTCCTCATTACTCCATAGTTTCTCTCCCAAACTCCTCCCTCTTCATTTACTTCATTTTAGGGTTTGTTTCAACCACCATCTCCACCTTCATCTTCTTCAAGATAAAACACGTTGTTCGTGGCCATGGATTCCAAGTATTTGGCTCATAACTCGGATTGTGGCTTACTCGGTGTTCCGCTACAATCCTTGGTAAAACGGGTATCCCCTGTCATCGCAAGATGAATTTTGGACCGAACAGTCTTATGTGGCAAAGATTTCAATTGCAAATTCAACTTTCTTGAAAAGATTTCATTTTGTTACAATTGCCTATATTTCTTTAAATTATAAACTATATGTTTTCACTAGGCTTTAAGTCTAACACTTTTTCTCAAATGATATGTATAACATGTTCCTTTAGCGGTGAGTTGCCAAAGGTTTGAGGGAAGAGCGTGGGCTTGAGGCAATTTTTGAGATGATTAGTATTTGACGTTGGGCATTAATTTAGTCCCTTTATTTTGGTGATTTGGGTTGACAACCGATTTAATCTAGATATTATATGTTTAGATTAGTTTGTTGTCAATTTCTATATCCGTTCACAGGTTTTTTGTAAATGCCTTATAAATTTGCCCTTGTTGGGTGGTTTATTCCAAATACAAACGTTATTTTGCCAAATTTTGAAATTTTCTCTACTCTAATTTTTAGGGTGTTACACTGTATAAACTTATTCCTGACATTAATTATGCATATATTATGCATGAATAACTTTTAAACAATGGGAAAAACATAGTCAAATTTAAGAATGATAATTCCCATCCTCAACGGATACTCAGTTCATCTAATATGTTTGGGGACGGGATTCCCTGTGTAAGTATATTTTGATTTTTATTGACGACGATGATTAAATATATAAGTTAATACTGATATGGTGTTTCACAGTGTGAAAACAACATATTGTTTATTAAAGTGAAATATTATTATTTAACCATTGCCGCTAATGTCAAAATGTTGTAGTGGTTTACATTATCTATAGGTTGTTTTTAAGAGTTTTTACTAAATACTTTAGAAGGGCATCTCCAATGTAAAACATCAACTTTTGCACCATTTTGGTGCAAAAATGGTGTAAAAGAGTAAATTATCGTCAATGTATTACCCTATATTTGACACCAAAAGAGAGTATTTCAAGTATATATATATATAGGGGTTGTTTTATTTGCAACCCTTAAAAAGGTTGCAAACCTTGCAACCCACATCTTAACCGTCGGATTCATGATCGGCGGTTATTTTATTTTTATAAAAATAAAATAACCGCCGATCATGAATCCGACGGTTAAGATGTGGGTTGTAAGGGTTGTAACATTTTTCAGGGTTGCAAAATATCTTTCCAATATATATATATATATATATATAGGGTGCGTTTCTTTTGCAAACCAATTAATTTGTACAAACTATGCAAACCAATTTTAGTCGTTCATCAAGTCTAATGAATATATGATTTTATTATGTTTTCTAATTTAAAATCATGATTTTAATGAATAAACTTAACATTTCCTAATTTAAAATCATGATTATAATGAATAAACTTAACATTTTTCATATATATCACAATCATTATTAATGAATCATAATCATTATTCATAAATATATCTATTGTT
Source organism: Arctium lappa (assembly GCA_023525745.1). NCBI lineage: Eukaryota > Viridiplantae > Streptophyta > Magnoliopsida > Asterales > Asteraceae > Arctium > Arctium lappa. The sequence goes on from CM042049.1 coordinate 130,397,183, forward strand.
TCCTAATATAGTTGTTTGCATAGTTTATACAAATTGTTTGGTTTACAAAAGAAACGCACCATATATATATATATATATGTTTATCTTGCTATATGAAATTCCAAATACTATCCCTATATTTATTAACTTTACAAATTATACCCTATATCTTATATTTTCGTGATAACTTTTTTGTATTACTATTTAAATCAACGTGCGGTTCATAATTAATCCCAAATTAAATTATCCAAAACAAAATTCCATTAAATAAAACTCTAGTTTTTTGGTTACTTTTTACGTTTTAAACAAAATAAGAAATTATATATATATATATATATGTTTTCTCTCACCTCTTCGATTTAAAATAAATCAACTATGTTATGAATTATTCATGATAAATAATCTTAATTTTTTTAAAAACTTATTAAAATAAAACCTTATCCAATTTAAACGATAACATAAACCGAATAACCATAAATCAATTGAACCAAATCTTATTCTATTTAGCTATGAATTAGTTTTAAAAATATTAAAACCTAAATAAACTGATCCAAAAAACATATAAACCGACCAGATAACACCCTAATCCACGTCACATTTAAAATTATGACTATCCATAAATGGTTATCCCCTCAACCCATTTTTAATCCCAGGATATGTCAAATTGACATGACTTCATTTTTATCCCCCACCACCTCCATGTGTTTCGACAAATATTGCTTATTTTTCTACTTTTTGACCAATTGTTTTTTCTTTAGTCGTTATTAAAGTGATAAATGAAAGTAGTACAATATTACAATATCTTATTGATGAGTCTCACTCTTTGATTAAATATAGATTTCGTGTGAAAGATTATCATACCTACCTACTTTTACATCTGAAGTGAATCCAACTGTACAATTCTTATAAAAACCAAATCATATATTGTATTGTTCAGTCACATGCAGATTTTGTATTTTCATGTGAGGTGGGCTTGTTTACATAAACTCATTTTGTTTACAAATAATACCATATTTATATGATTTTTTTAACCTTGTTTAAAGAAACCCGTCACTAACGAGTGGTAAGTCGCTTAGTCTTCGAAAATATTTAATTTTTGAATCTAATGTAAAAAAAAACAGTGATTTGGGAAAACATTTCTCTTTTAGAGTTCGTTAAGGCCTCACACCTTCCATGTTAGGTATTTCTTTTCAAAGTTTAGCAAGAAATTAGTCTGTTATATCCCAAAATTCTGATCCTCCCAATTCAAAAAAATAAAATAAAAATATGATCCTCATGACCCTGTCCAACAGTATCTAAGTTACTAGTAAAATCCAATTTTCTAGAAAGTCAAAGTTCAAAATTTAGCAAATATGATAAATATCATGAATGTGCATGAATTTTATCACATATAAATATTAAATATTTCAAACTTGTTTTTTTTTTTTTTTAATTAAAACGTGGGTCCTCATGTTGAATTGTTAATGATGAATCATAGAACGACAAATATTTTGATCATCTTACAAATTTCAACCCATTAATTTTAAACGGGAAAAAAGTAACAATAAAATTTTTAAATCAAATCAAATTGATATTTTTTTTTTCTGGTTTGACACCCATCAGACCATTCAAAATACATAGATAAACTTATTTAAAAGAAAATTCCTAAATTTAAAAGAAAAAATAGAAAGAAATTGATGTTATTGTATAATTTGTGACAAATACAACACCTAAAGACCAAATATCTACATGAATTAAAGGAATATAATCAAATAAATGAACTCTTTAAAAGTCCACATGTAGTCCAACCAAAAACACTAATTATTTATAGTTTGGGTCCGAATATAAACGTAAAAATAATATTTTGACATGTAATTATTTATTTATTCCGAAAAGCGGTTGCTTATCTCATTTCATGTCATGGTTTGTTAAAAATTGTGGATTTCGTCCTTGTGGTTTTCGTCCCTATGGTTTACAATCCACTTCTATTTTCGTCTGTAGGACCAAAACACTACTTTTAAATATGAAGGAGTAAAACATAAATGAATTGTAAATCATAGAGATGAAAAAAGCAATAAGATTTAAATATAATTTTAAAACTACAAGAATGTAAGTAGAAATTTTCAACAAAACACAGGGACTAATTATGTAATTTACTCCACTTACAAGTTACAGCTCACCCACTCTTTGAATCTCACGGTTCCAAGATATTCTTTGAAACAGAGAAATTCAAATTTAGAAAATCTTTAGAAATTATTTTTTATTTCTACTACCAACAAAATCTCTTAAAATTAAATGTATATGGAAAAATATTTATAAAAGGTAATAAATATTTTAATAATATATTGTAATTTTCATAATAGGAAACTTTTAGAGATTAACATAAAATTTCTTTGGACATTTTGATTTTTAATTTCTCTATTTTAGAGAACCCGTTGAAGATGCTCTCACATTATCATGGAATACTAAACATATTTTATCTAATAACGTATTTAATAAGTTCAAAAAGTATATATGCAATATAAAATCAAAATCTTCAAAAATTCAATTCTTATGTGGCATTTAGTTCACATATTGGAATCTATCAAAATTGGAATGTGTAAAAAGAATTGAAATATAACGAAATTGGAATGAAATATAATCATGTTTGATTATGTGTGAGGTTGGTATCAAGCAATGTCTAACATCCCCTAGTAACTTGACACACTTCTTCTTTCCCTTTGTACGAGAAGCACATTAGGGTGTGTTAGAGTCTCATATCGATTAGACATTATCCATTTGCCCCATTAGCATGCATATAACGAAGCAACAAGCCCCCTTCAACATCTCTCATAATGTGTTCTACGTTGTTGAAAGCTAGATATAGGGGGTATGGGGGGTTTTGTGACTGAAGAGAAGGTAGGGATAACAACACCCTGTACTTTATATATAGAGAGATTGGGGGGGAGGGGGGGGGGGGAACCTCAAGAAAATATAAAAATTGAGGAACACTTTACTAATCATTCACTTATATTGTACATGTACATAGAAGCAATTATAGATTTTTTTTATTCTTATGCATGCTATGCACATATGTATACTGTAAAAGTGAATGATTATTAGAGTGTTCCTCAATTTTTATTTTGTTTTAACAGTTTTCTATAAACTTGACCACATATATATGTATATATATATATATATATATATATAATAGACTTGAGATCATGTAATACCGAACTGTTTTCGTGAGACCATATAAATAACATTAAACCTTCAAAGCAAAATATTATGAAGGTAAACCTTTACATCGTTTTTGCCGTGAAGGTTTGATATTTTTTATATCTTCACAGTATTTTATTGTGAAATTTCAATTCTTTTTATGATCTCACAAAAACATGTCGATCTCAAGTGAACCCAACCTATATATAATATACCTTTTTAACACCTTTTTTTTCTCTCTCCATATAATGGCCATTTTAGAGAGAGAATGAACAAGCTTCGCGTATTCTGACACCCACCAATGATTTTATTTGAAAATATAATGAAGATAAAATATTTATGGGCCGTTTACTAAATGTTTACTATGTAAACGCTTACCATTGTTATTTATCTTATTGATTAAGCATGACGAGGACCAACAAGCTTACCTGGTAAGAGACAAGGGAAGGAGCGAGAGTCTTACCCGGTAAGCATGATAGATAAATGACTCTTACCTAGGTAAGCGCTTACCAGTTTTAAAATGCTTACCAATAATCCATTTTCATAACTAATAATGTTACACGAATACACGATAAGGTAAATGAAAGTGAATCTTTTACCGATAAACGCTTATCTTGAGAATTTGGTAAACGACCCTTAGTCCTACGATGGTTGGGTTGGTCTCAAGGGCAAGTACAGGTGAGGTACCTTTAATCCACAATATGGCCCATGGCATTCCCTCAAAACACATTTAAACATTTGTACCATTTGTCTCTCTTTTGATTAATTTTGTTTTGTTTTCGCTCTTTTTAAAAGACAAGTAATAATATTAGCAATAAATAAAGCTTAGCTTGAAATTGAATAAGGGGTATATGAAATGGAGAGTCAAATGAAACAAAATCACCCGAAAAGAAAGACAAATGGACTTGAACAACCAAATGAGTAGACTTAAACACTCAAACCAACAACAAAGATACAACCCAAACAACTGAAATACAATGAGAGACGTTCATAAAAAAATGCGTCAACAAAAAGATGAAGTTGAAATCGCAACCAAAGCCAATCCAAGCTCGAACAAAATAGCCATTAAATCCACAACCACTACACCAATCCAATAAAGAAAAAAAATTATTTGCACGCTTAGACATTCAATTATACGACAAAAGTTGGAAATTGTATAAACAATTAATTCAGTCGATATTGTCATACCTATTTTTACATCTGAAATAAATTAGACTGTACAATATTTGCAATATCCAATTGATAGGTCTTCTTGTCTAGTCCATTGTAGATTTTTGTGTGATTCATGTTTACAAGACCTCATCTTACTCACAAATGAAAAACATATTTATAAAGATAATTTCTTTAGACATTATTTGGTAACATAAGCTAACTTATAAGGTAGATTATTTTTTAAATACATGTTTTGATGAACATAAAACTAGCTTATTAAAACACTAGTTGGAGTAGCATTTTAAGGAGCTTTTTAACACTTTTTTCAATTATAACTCTAATTAATATTATTTGTTATTTATTATTACAATGATAATAAATATTAATAAAAACTAACAAAAAAATAATTATTACTAATCTTGATTGAAAATTATTAATTAATTTTAATTTTAATTATACATTATACATTAATATTATTTATTTAGAATGATCATTAATTATATCAATTATTATTCAATATACTTAGTTATCAAAAAATAAATGTAACAAATCTAAAAATGTTTATATAAGTTATATAAAAAGGTATACTTATTTTGTTTTATACATAATAAAATTGTCTAAATGGTTTTAATAAAATATTTAATTGAATTATTGATTGTATTTTCTGAAAAAAAAAATATTAATTAATTAGGATATGTGAGGTTGACAAATTTTAATTTTATTATATATGTAATGGTTATTTAAATTCATAAATTAACGTAGACTTTTTCAAAAAATTATTTTAACAAGTGCAATGTAATAATAATCAATTTGAAATTGTTTTAATTAACATATTATATTAATTAATTTTCTTTACTATGTTGTTTGTATTAATAACATATTATGTTATTAAAGATTTGTATTTAATTATATTCCGAAATATTGTAATTAACTAATTTTGTAAGATGTCTTTTTCGGTCATTTTACATTTTTCATTTAGCTTACCAGCTAGTTCTTTGCAAACATGATTTGTTTATCAGTTAACTTATCAGTAATTAATTAGTTTATCAGTTGGTTTGCCAAACATAGCTTTAATCTTTGGTTAAAGAAAGGGCAAATTTATTTTATATTTTCCTCATATTTTTCTATTTGAGAGGACAAAATTTTTCCCTCATAAGTATTTGATACTCCTTTCATCCCAAAATAAAAATGAAATGTAGTTTTAAGAAAGTATAATTATTACAATTTATTAATAATTAAATGACACTTTTATTCTAAATTTAATAATAGAGAGAAACTTTTTTTATCTCATAATTAAGGGTAAAATGAGAAAGTAAAACTAATTTTTGAAAGGCAACAACTATTTTGAAAGTGAACATTTATTTTGAAATAAATTAAAATAAAATCGTGGACACTTAATTCAACATGGATGAAGTATTTTCTTTCCTCATGAAAGGACGATGATATGGGAAACATTTCTTTGAGTTATAATCCATTAAAAACATCTCTAAGGAGGCGTTTGATTCACATAATAGAATTTGATGGAATTAGAATTCATTGAAAGAATTTGACTTTCAAGGAATTGAAATGAAATTTGACCATGCATTTAGTTGATAGGAATTCAATTCATTCACTTAAGCCAATGACTGATAAAATTTAAATTATGAAATTCAATGGAATTCAAAGGATTCCATCACTTTCAATTTCATTATGTGAACGATACATTTTTTTCTATCAAAAACTATTAAAATGTGGGTCCTCTTGTTGATCCACAAATTGGAGGACGACAAATATTTGATCATCTTATAAATTTCAATCTATTAGTCTCAAACGGGAAAGCGTAACAATTAAAAAACTTCAATCAAATCGAATTGACATTTTATTTTTATAGTTTCGTACCCCCTCGGACAATCCAAAATTCATGACGAAAGGGTAGATGAATTTGTCCTATACATAGTTTAACGTAATATAATTTATGTTAAAATCCTTAATTTTACAAGAAAAAAAAAACACGATAAGAAAGAAATTGATATTATCGATATAGCTTTACATATAAATCTTAACAAAGACATCAAAGTTAAAGTAAAAGAACCGTTGATGTTTGAGCCAATTTGAACGCATCTCGATTAATCTCATGAAATCCTAAAAATGACAACCTTGTAAAACCTTAGTGCCACGAGAAGACTCGAAGTGACAGTCTATAGAAAGGAGCCTCAAGATCTAGCATTTAATTGTCGGTTGAGCTGAACCCAAGATTTAAGACATGACACCACCGAGCTTTAAAGAGCAAGTAAACGACTAAAAAGATGTGAAAATAAAAAGAAAATACCTACAAAATTATTGAACGATTTACAAAGGTTCAATCAAATAGCTATTACAGAACAATGCACCTTACAAGTTGGTAACGAATAAGCAAATTACATATTTTAATTAGAAATTTAGGTCAATTTTTATTTCATAATATTTAAAAAATAAAAAGTGAGCCGAATGATATATTGATCATTTTATCAACTTTCAATGTTATTTCAACATAATTGAATCAACGATTTTAGTGTCTTTATACGTCTTTTTCACTAAAATTAAATTAAATAATAGTTTATAAACTAAGAATTAGAATGGCCAATTCCATTGACCAAATTCCAAGCCGATGTTTAGTTCACGGAATGAAAACAATGGAATCCTTCCAATTCCATTGATTCCACAATTTAAGGAATTCATCATTCGCTGACTTAAGTGAATGAATTGAATTTCTACCAACCAAATACGTAGTCAAATTCCATTAATTTCTATTCCAATTCCCTCAAAGTCAAATTTCTTCGATAGATTCCAAATCCATCAAATTCCATTCTGTGAACCAAACGTCCTTTAAGTCATCATAGCCATGCAGTGGAACGATTCCCACATCATTGATACTTCTTCATATCATCGTTTTCTGCAACCATAGGTGTCAAGACCATCTTTATGGACACATCGACTAATTTATAGTAATCCCGAGGAAACTTGAAATGACGACCTTTAAGCCTCAAAGCCTAGCTTTTGTTTCAGTTGAACTATTTTTTTTTTAAAGGTATCCTATGCTATGCCTAGACTAATCCCTTGATAAATTATGACTGTAAGACATCAGCCCTAATTAAAACTAAGTGGTCACAGTTGTTGTGTACGCCTGGATTCGAACCCTGGACAGATAGGATATTTCACCACATCCCCAGAGTCTTAACCAGTGTAACAACCCAACCAAAACAAAAGTCAATACTTACTTCAACATAATATTCTATGCCAAACGGCCCCAAGCTTACAATTTAATTTCAAGGTTTGCGCCTGCAATCTATACACAACTGAGATAATTAATAAAGGAAACTAGGATGACAGTCTTTTATCCATTCCCGCTATATCTTCTCTTTGCCCTTAGCCGCCCTTCCTAAACCACGGCTACCTGAAAAGATTTTTAGTTTTGAAATAGCGAGGGTTAGACCGTAGGTCTAGTGAGTCCCCTCTAACAGATAAGCAACAATATAACTTTCCAGAAATTTAAAATCAACAAATTTATACACACATAAAGATAAAACACGCTACTGACCACACTACCGTCGAAGACGATGTGTCTAACTCGCACTGCCTTAATTTTGGGACACACCCCCAATGGCATAAACGGGCCACACTTCCCGGCACGAGTAGGCGGGCCACACTCCCCGGCTTTGGTCACAATCTCCACATATAATGTATGTATACATTTAAACATCAACGATGATAACACACTTAATTAATTTTCATAAAAATCATGCCATCGTAAATAAATCAAAGTTTAAAACTAAAGTTCACATGCTTTCGTTACCAAACAGTTTTAGTTCAGAAAAACTCACCTGACGTTCTTAGCTTAAATCATGCGCTTACTTTTATAATTTGGTCCGAAACCTATAAAACAACACGTTGACCGGTGAACTTGCGATTCTTTCTATTTAACACAAGTTGACCTTAACACCATAATCCCAACTTCACCTATTCTCTAAAAGTGACTTAGTCCATTAGAACACCAACTTACGACAAGGTAACTCGAGTCCTTGAATTAAAATAAAAATGGGCCGACAATCTAGAAAACCAAACCCAACCTTAAAATTACCAATTAAATTGGCTAATTGTAATAACCGGATCTAAAGTTAGCAATTTCAAGATTTGAGTGGGGAGTGGTTTATTACCCATTTTTGAGGGGGCCTAAATGTAAATGATAATTATAAGAAGTAACCTAGGGTTTTGTGCAAACCGCTATTTTTGTGAGGCGGCTACTTTGAGAATCAAAGACCTGGAAGCGATTTTGAGATAGAGACCGAGAAGGAGAAAAATTGCAAGGAGATCCAGATGTGTTGGTTGCCTACATCGAAGGTAAGCTTCTTTGTTATTCAAACTCTTCAAGATATTAGTAATTTCGTCTTTATAATCATGGTTGGGGATGGTTGGAATCTGAGTTGGTAGTTTTCTGGGTTTGAATTTGATCGAGTTGTTAGATAAGAGGATAGTAAGGATTAATGATGATTTGGTAAAATCAATTTTTGTGTTTGCCATGGAACCTGCTTTTAGTAGCAATCGATTCCAAGTTTTGAGCGAAAATATCAGTCTGTATGCTCTGGGAGTTCGCGAACACCAAATCGCCTCCGGGGGAATGCATTCCCGGTCGAATCAGTATCGGTCGAGGTCGAATGCATTCCCGATCGAATGACCAAGCACCGGTCGAATGACCAAGCACCGGTCGAATGACCAAGCTCCGGTCGAATGGTCAATTCCGGTCGAGTGACCCTAAGGCTTACCCGGTCGTCGAGTTGAGGCTGGTGGGCCGAAGCCCATGTGATTTAAATTATATTTTCGGTCCATTGGGTTTTATTAGGAGTGGTGTGGGACTTTCAACAGTTGGCCCGCGTTCTCTTACTCTTATTTATGCAAATAATCCAAATTGGGGAGTGATTTATTTCCAAGTCTAGTAATATCGAGTTAAGTCAGTAAGCTATGATGTTGAGTTATAGGGTTAAAGTTGATTTTCGCAATATGGATTGTATTAGAAATTTACCGGACAATGTCCTGCTTTATAGGTTTGGTTCGAGTTTTAAGGTAGAAGTAAAGAGTAAAGCAAAGAACGCCAGGTGAGTTTTTCTAAACTAAACATTTTGAGGATGAAAGCATGTGAAGTTTATTTTTTTTAAACTTTGATTCATTATGATGGCATGGTTTTATTAACTGATCAAGCGTGTTATAAATTGTTGTTGATTATATGTATGCATACATAAATTGTGGGTTATGTGACCTAAGTCGGGAAGTGTGGCCCGCCTACTCGTGCCGGGGAGTGTGGCCCGTTCATGTCGTTGGGGGTGTGTCCCAACATTAAGGCAGCGCGAGTTAGACACATCGTCTTGGACGGTCGTGTGGTCCGTAACGTGTTTTATTTAAATGCCATTATTAAATGTTGTTTTATTTCTGGAAAGTAATTTATTGATTAACTGTTTGAGGGAACTCACTAGACCCATGGTCTAACCCTCACTCTTTCAAAACTAAAAACCCTTTTCAGGCCGTCGTGAGTTAGGTGGTGCGGCTAAGGGCAAAGAGAAAGTCTAGCGGATCAAATAGAAGACCGTCAACTTTGCTATTTTTTAGACATCTCAGTTGTGTAGGTTGATCTGTATATCGAACCTTGAATTATCTATTGTAAAGCTTGAACCCTCTCTTTTGAGGGATTGTTATCTAATGGTGGTGTTTTTATTATTTGGATTTATTCTGCCATTGATTTTTGGTTGGGTTGTTATAGTTGGTATCAAAGTCATAGTTTAAGGGATCTAGGTTACCAGTTGGGCTTAGACTTAAACTTAGTGCGTGAATCACAACTGAGATTATAGGATGGCCGTAGGAAGTCGGGTGATAGAGTGGTGAGGACTAACATGTAAGGTAAATTTAGAATTACATCTGGCCAGTGTAATTGTAAATTTACAGGTACATGTGCGTGCTTAACTTGCTTTATTGCTTTGGGGGTTACCTTAATGGGGTTTTTATTGGTGTTTATTTGTAGCTATGTCGGAAAGAATTACTAGGAGCAGATCGGTGCCAGTAGTTGAGGTGGCACCTGTTAATGAAGTGGTTGAGGATGGACCTGTTGCTCCTCCTCATGCAGCGGCTAACCGCGGAAAGGGTCGGGGACGACCAAAAGGGAAAGCAACAAAGAAAGCAACCACGCAAGTTAAGGGACCAGCTGCGGGAACTAAAGGTGGAAAAACGACTCGTGTGGTGCGTTGGGCTAGAAGCGTGGATGCGGGACCAGAACTAGAAGCTTCACTTCAAGAAAGTTCAGCCTCAGTGAGGGGTCGGAGGCAGAATAGAAATCGTGGCGGGGGACGAACGCAGGGGTTTGTCACGCAAGAAACCTTTGCGGCTGAGATGGGGAAGCTGCAAGAAACCTTGAACGTGTTGTTGACGCAGCGATCCAATGAGGCGTCGGCAAGTAAGGAGAAGAGTGGGAGCAAAGAAACGACTGAAGTGGCGGATTCACCGATAACTATGGTAGGGAGTCACTCTCAGACAACTGCTGCAGTAGTGACCAAATCGATGGGTGGAAAAGGTTGTAGCTTCAAGGAGTTTGCTGCTTGGAAACCTCCTACCTACAAAGGTGAATGTGACCCGATCCTAGCAATGAAATGGGTAAAAGGAATGGAACTCGCTTTTGACACCAGCAAGTGCTTGGAAGAGGACAAGGTTGTTTACGCCTTGGCTATGCTGAAAGACGAGGCGGTCATGTGGTGGGATGTGGAGTCCAACGGTCAGGGTTCAGCGGTAGCTAGGGAGATGTTGTGGACCGAGTTTGTAAAAAGGTTCAAGGCGCAGTTTTGCCCTCTGGCGGCAATTAAAAGGTTGGAGGAGGAATTTTTAAGCTTGGAACAGAGAGACATGACCGTTCGAGATTATACAACCAAGTTCATTGAGAAATCCAGGTTTGCTGAAATCTACGTGCCTAACGAAGAAAGGCGGGTGGAACGCTATATCTATGGGTTAAGAGGTAACATCCGAGAGTTTGTCTCAAACAAGGATCCAGCAACATTTCAGGCGGCGGTAAATGCAGTTGAGCTGCGTGAGAAGGAGAAGAATCGTCAGACCACCGAGAGAAGTGGAGACAAACGAAAATGGGAAGGGCCAAACCGTGATTCCAAGATGTTCAAATCGGCAAAAACTGATCATCGGGGTAATTCGAAGATTGAGAGCAAACCATGTAGCAAATGTAATAGAGTTCACAAGGGGGAATGTATGATGGAGCGAGAAGGATGCTACAAATGTGGAAAGGTGGGGCATATGGCTCGTGACTGTCGCGGGTCGAGGTCGTGTTATCAGTGTGGGTCTCCTGATCATATCAGGACTGAGTGCCCTCAGCTAAAGAAGGGAACTGCTGGGGTACTTGGTGATAAAGGGAATGAGAGGAAAGTGGAGCCAGCTCGGGCGAGGGCAAGGGCTTTCAACATGACAGTTGAGGAGGCGGTCGAAACACCTGATGTGGTAACAGGTACTTTTCCCATAGACTCGATTTTTGCTAAAGTTTTGTTCGATTCGGGTGCGAACCGTTCGTTTGTGTCACCGAATTTTGTGCACAAACTGCTTGTGAAACCCAAGAAGCTTAGTCAAGGGTTCGAAGTAGAAGTAGCCGATGATAGTCGGGTCTTAGTGGGAGAAGTTTATGATGGGTGTAGTATAGACATTGACGGTCATACCTTCCCATTGCGATTATATCCAATGGGTTTGGGGGAATTTGACGTCATTGTGGGGATGGATTGGTTAGCGTCTAACGATGCCAACATCGTTTGTAATAAGAAGCTAATCCGCATATCTTTGCCGGATCAGAAGAAAGTCATAGTTTATGGGGATCGTCGGGATAGAAAGTCTTGTTTGATCTCGATGATCAAGGCTAGGCGTTGTCTAGTGAAAGGGTGTGTAGGATTCATCGCGTATGTGGTAGACGCTAAGAAGGAGAAGAAAGGATTAGAATATGTTCCAATAGTGTGTGAGTACCCGGAAGTGTTTCCCGAAGATTTAACCACTCTGCCACCGGATAGGCAAGTGGAGTTCAGGATAGATTTGATGCCGGGGGCGGCACCAGTAGCAAGGGCTCCTTATCGTTTGGCTCCAGCCGAGATGAAGGAGATGATGACTCAATTGAAGGAATTGTTGGATAAGGGTTTTATCCAACCCAGTACGTCGCCGTGGGGAGCGCCGGTACTGTTTGTCAAGAAGAAGGACGGGTCGATGAGAATGTGTATAGATTATCGAGAGCTCAACAAGTTAATAGTTAAGAATAGGTACCCGCTTCCTAGGATTTATGATCTCTTCGATCAGTTGCAGGGAGCGAGTTACTTCTCGAAGATAGATCTGCGTTCGGGTTATCATCAGCTGAAGGTTAGAGAGGAGGATGTACCCAAGACTGCGTTTCGTACGAGGTACGGACACTTCGAGTTTCTAGTCATGCCATTTGGGCTGACGAACGCACCGGCAGCGTTCATGGATCTGATGAATAGAGTATGTAATCCCTTCTTGGACAAGTGTGTTATCGTCTTCATTGATGACATACTGATCTACTCACAGTCCGGGAGTGACCATGAAATTCATCTGCGAGCTGTGTTAGAATTGCTTAAACGAGAGAAGTTGTACGCCAAATTCTCGAAGTGCGAATTTTGGCTAAGAGAAGTGCAGTTCTTAGGACACGTGGTGTCGGAAGACGGAATCAAAGTGGATCCAGCGAAGATTAAGGCAATCGAAGAATGGGAGGCGCCAAAGACGCCGTCCGAAGTAAGGAGTTTCCTTGGCTTGGCAGGTTATTATCGAAGGTTCATCCAAGACTTCTCAAGAATAGCCATGCCGTTAACCGCTCTAACGAGGAAAAATATTAAGTTCTCATGGAGCGGGGCTCAAGAGGATGCATTCGGCAAATTGAAAAAGAGATTGAGTAGTGCACCAGTTCTGTCGTTGCCCAAAGGTACGGAAGGATTCGTAATTTTCAGCGATGCTTCGAAGCTCGGCTTAGGGTGCGTGTTGATGCAAGATGGAAAGGTAATAGCTTATGCGTCTCGGCAATTGAAAGAGCACGAAAGGAATTATCCGACGCACGATCTGGAGTTGGCGGCTGTGGTGTTCGCACTGAAGATCTGGAGGCATTACTTGTATGGAGTTAAATGCCAAATTTATACCGATCATAAGAGCCTTCGGCATCTATTCAATCAAAAGAAGTTAAATATGAGGCAACGGCGGTGGATGGAATTGCTGAGTGATTATGACTGTGAGATCTTTTATCACCCAGGTAAAGCGAACGTGGTAGCAGACGCTCTAAGTCGGAAAGAGCATAGTTTGATGTCCAAAGTGGTAGCGTATCGAGTTGAGGTGATTTCAAACTTTCTGGAAGAAGTCAAGAAATATCAAGAGGAAGTAGCGACGGGGGGAAATTGGAAAAGCGAAAGAATCGTAGGAATCATTGATTCGCTAACCGTTGACAATCGTGGAATTAGATGCTTCAAGCAGAGGGTGTGGATTCCGAAACGAGGAGATCTTCGGAAGAGAGTATTGGAAGAAGCGCACAAGTCGCGATATTATATACATCCGGGAACCAATAAGATGTATCGATATTTGAAGAAGAGTTATTGGTGGCCAGGTTTGAAGAAAGACATAGCTTATTTCGTTGAGAGATGTCTAACGTGTTTGAAGGTGAAAGCGGAGCATCAAAGACCGTACGGGGAACTGCAGCCGTTGGAAATACCGGTATGGAAGTGGGATGATATAACGATGGACTTCGTGACGGGATTGCCGCGAACACCCAAGGGGCACGATGCTATTTGGGTGATAGTGGATCGGCTCACCAAATCGGCTCACTTTCTGCCGATCAAGGAGACGACCCGCTAGAGAAGTTGGCTAAATTGTATATTGATGAAATCGTATCCAGGCATGGAGTGCCGACTTCTATTGTGTCAGATCGAGATGCTCGTTTCACATCGATGTTTTGGAAAAGCTTCCAAAGAGAGTTGGGATCACAACTTAGATTGAGTACGGCGTATCACCCTCAGACGGACGGGCAGAGTGAAAGAACTATTCAGACGTTAGAAGACATGCTCCGAGCATGCGTGATCGATTTCAAAGGTTCGTGGGAGACTCATCTACCGCTAATAGAGTTCTCCTATAACAACAATTATCACGCCAGTATTCAAGTCGCGCCGTTCGAAGCGTTGTATGGGCGGAAGTGTAGAACGCCTCTGTGTTGGAATGAAGTGGGGGAAAGGCAGTTAGCAGGACCAGAGATTGTGCAAGTGACGGGCGACAAGGTTAATCAGATTCGAGAACGGTTGAAGGTGACTCAGGATCGTTAGAAAATGTATGCCAACAAGCGAAGGAAGCCGATAGAATTCCAAATAGGAGACATGGTGATGCTAAAAGTTTCACCATGGAAAGGAGTCGTTCGTTTTGGCAAGAAGAGCAAGCTGAGACCAAGGTATATGGGACCGTTTCCTATAGCAAAGCGAGTTGGAGAGGTAGCTTATAAGTTGGATCTACCGGTGGATTTGCAAGGAGTTCATCCTGTTTTCCATGTATCTAATTTGAAAAAGTGTCTAGCAGAAAGCGACGTTGTGTTACCGTTAGAAGATATCCAATTAGATGATAGGATAAGCTTTGTAGAGGAACCAGTAGCGATTGTGGATCGTAAAGTGAGAAAGTTAAGGAATAAAGAAATCTCCTTGGTAAAGGTTCAGTGGCAATTTCAAGATTTGAGTGGGGAGTGGTTTATTACCCATTTTTGAGGGGGCCTAAATGTAAATGATAATTATAAGAAGTAACCTAGGGTTTTGTGCAAACCGCTATTTTTGTGAGGCGGCTACTTTGAGAATCAAAGACCTGGAAGCGATTTTGAGATAGAGACCGAGAAGGAGAAAAATTGCAAGGAGATCCAGATTTGTTGGTTGCCTACATCGAAGGTAAGCTTCTTTGTTATTCAAACTCTTCAAGATATTAGTAATTTCGTCTTTATAATCATGGTTGGGGATGGTTGGAATCTGAGTTGGTAGTTTTCTGGGTTTGAATTTGATCGAGTTGTTAGATAAGAGGATAGTAAGGATTAATGGTGATTTGGTAAAATCAATTTTTGTGTTTGCCATGGAACCTGCTTTTAGTAGCAATCGATTCCAAGTTTTGAGCGAAAATCTCAGTCTGTATGCTCTGGGAGTTCGCGAACACCAAATCGCCTCCGGGGGAATGCATTCCCGGTCGAATCAGTATCGGTCGAGGTCGAATGCATTCCCGATCGAATGACCAAGCACCGGTCGAATGACCAAGTTCCGGTCGAATGGTCAATTCCGGTCGAGTGACCCTAAGGCTTACCCGGTCGTCGAGTTGAGGCTGGTGGGCCGAAGCCCATGTGATTTAAATTATATTTTCGGTCCATTGGGTTTTATTAGGAGTGGTGTGGGACTTTCAACAGTTGGCCCGCGTTCTCTTACTCTTATTTATGCAAATAATCCGGATTGGGGAGTGATTTATTTCCAAGTCTAGTAATATCGAGTTAAGTCAGTAAGCTATGATGTTGAGTTATAGGGTTAAAGTTGATTTTCGCAATATGGATTGTATTAGAAATTTACCGGACAATGTCCTGCTTTATAGGTTCGGTTCGAGTTTTAAGGTAGAAGTAAAGAGTAAAGCAAAGAACGCCAGGTGAGTTTTTCTAAACTAAACATTTTGAGGATGAAAGCATGTGAAGTTTATTTTTTTTAAACTTTGATTCATTATGATGGCATGGTTTTATTAACTGATCAAGCGTGTTATAAATTGTTGTTGATTATATGTATGCATACATAAATTGTGGGTTATGTGACCTAAGTCGGGAAGTGTGGCCCGCCTACTCGTGCCGGGGAGTGTGGCCCGTTCATGTCGTTGGGGGTGTGTCCCAACATTAAGGCAGCGCGAGTTAGACACATCGTCTTGGACGGTCGTGTGGTCCGTAACGTGTTTTATTTAAATGCCATTATTAAATGTTGTTTTATTTCTGGAAAGTAATTTATTGATTAACTGTTTGAGGGAACTCACTAGACCCATGGTCTAACCCTCACTCTTTCAAAACTAAAAACCCTTTTCAGGCCGTCGTGAGTTAGGTGGTGCGGCTAAGGGCAAAGAGAAAGTCTAGCGGATCAAATAGAAGACCGTCAACTTTGCTATTTTTTAGACATCTCAGTTGTGTAGGTTGATCTGTATATCGAACCTTGAATTATCTATTGTAAAGCTTGAACCCTCTCTTTTGAGGGATTGTTATCTAATGGTGGTGTTTTTATTATTTGGATTTATTCTGCCATTGATTTCTGGTTGGGTTGTTATACTAATGGGTTGCGGCCCACAAACAGAGCCCGGGGACCGGGGCTGGCCGACCGGAGTGACTAGCGACCGGGGTATACCCCCCTCCGGTGACCGGTGTGCACAACCGACCGGGGTGCCGACCGGATCCAACGACCGGGCCTAAACCCCCGGTGTCTCGACCGGTGCCTAAGCAACCGGTACCCACCTGCTCAAACGAAGAAACTTCCCCCGAAGGCTCAATACCAAGAGACCACGAACTCCAGAATAAACTCAAAATGATAAACAACTTAATCCAATACTCTTTTATGAAGGAGACTCGATTTCAACAATAACACCTATCGATCCAATAATTCCAATTATCTCAAACCCAGAAAACTCAACTTCAGGGAACTATCAATAATACAACACCCAACTAAAAAGATTTGAGAAAACAATTGGTAAACCCCTTTTTCAACAATAATAATAATGGAATCAGGAATTACCTAGGAGATTTGATGAACACCAACTCAGCCTCTTTCTCTCCTTCGATTGATCGTCTAGAGTCTTCTCTCTCGCTTTTCCCCAAAATGCCAGCCGCCAACAATCAATACACCGGTCTTAGGGTTAAATCCCTCTTTTCTAACTTTTCATTCTAGGCCCCCTTACTATGGCCTTTCTACTTTCTTACCCAAACTTTTAAATTCTTAGCTTTTAGTCCGGTTATTACAACTAGTACGACACAACCCTTGTGGTTAACTAACCCACAAGGTTTCGTCTATTATGGCAAACTAGTGATGAACTAGTTACATTTGACACAAACTAGTTGATAAGTTAGTTAACAAATGTAAAATGACAAAAAAAATTATATTTAAATTATTTAAATTTTACTTTATATAATATAATTAAAATAAACTACTAATCAAATATGTTATTTAAATCATTCATCAAAAAAAAACTGTAATAATTTTAATCTTTTTATAGCTTACAATAATATATTTAGAAAAATCTTTTTCATTTTTCCAGATAAATTCATTGAATAATAATAAAACCAAAATAAAAATAGATTTAATAATTAATAGGACTAAAAAATAATTCAAAATAATTATTAATAAATAAAAAATATTTATAAAATTAAATAAAACGGCTAATAATAATCAATAATTAGATATTTATAAAAACTAATAAACAAAATATGATTTATTATAATTAATATTTTTATATCTATGATTTATTATAATTAAATAGTAATTAAAAAGATACATAAAAAAATATAATATTAGGCAAAAAAAAATATTTAACTAATATTAGGTAAAATTTATTTAATTAATAATTAAACTTTTAAACTTTACTAAAACATTATTCCAAATAGAGATGGCAAAAGTTGGTTTTAGGCCGGGTCGGGCCCAATCTTCTTGGTTCCAACCAGTGTTTTCATAACCGGTTTTGACGTAACCGTCCCGGTCCCGGCATAACCGTCCCGGTCCGGATCAAAATATTTCGACCCAATTAATCTTTACAAGGCATGGTTATGAGAACCAGTCCCGGTTCCGAGTCTCAGGAGTCCCACTTAATTTTTTTTAATATTTTGTAAATTAATTTTTAAGATATAAAAAATATTTTTAATTTGGTCAATCAAATACAATAACAAATACGTTTTTAAAGTATATTTTAAAATATTTAGTTGAGTCAATCGAATCACTAAAAAATACATTTTTATTATAATACATTTAATAAAATACTCTTTAAAATACATTTTCGTCCTCAATCAAATACAATAAAAAATACATCTAAAAGTCACTTTATAAATACATCTAAAATACACTTTATAAATTAAAAACCGAGTCGGTCCCATAACAGGTCTCAGGCCAGGCTGGACCTTGTTATCGTAACCGGGCCAGGACAGGTGTTCTCAAACCGGTCCCGATCCTCCACCAGTCCCGGGCCAGGCCGGGGCCATTTGACCATCTCTAATTCCAAATTATATTTCATTAAACTAGCTTATGGATTGATTTTGTCCATCCAAACGAGATTTTTATAATAAACTCAAAAAACATGACCTTTCGTGTCATCGATTTTAAATACGCTTTGTGTTTGGAATGGAATTGTAATGATGGGGAAATCATAGTCAATTTGTGACTCCTAAACAAGAAATGTAGAGGTCCCACCAAAGCCGGGTCCCTCTTAGAAACCTCTGGAATCATCATGTTTACCCAAATTCTTGCACATTTTCCACAATCTTATCAACCCACAAATTCTCTAGTACCAATCAAACGGTAGCCTCTAATTACAATTTCTCACCTCCTAAACTCTCTTCTTGTCCACTTCCTACCATGAATAACGTACCATCGTTACTGCATCTGGTACAACATTAATAACCTAGGCATCCAAAATGACTTGCAAATATTGGTTGATAAGAAAAGTTAGGCCAAAATAAAACGCTTATCAGGTCGCTTACCTTACCGGATGAACATGAAAAGGTACGATAATCTTACCCGGTGAGAACGATTCAAGAGTCTTTCCCGATAAGTGATGGTGATGATTCTTTCCCGGTTAACGATTATCAGATAAATTGTTGACATTTGATGCCGTTTTGATGTACCAGAATCTTACCCGATGAGGTAAGTGATAGTTAACAAACCCCTAGGAGCGGATAAAAATCACATGTCCCAGAATCCCAAGTCCCATCCATCCTTGGCTCACTAATGACGTAAAGATTTGGACAGGAGATTATGTAGCTCAAAAAAGTAGGGATGTGACGAGAGCCAGCAAAAACAAACCAAGTCTTGCATCAAGTAACCAGGAGTAATGAACAAATTTGTTAACAGATAACAATGATTTAATTGCATTACATTTGACACCATAAAACAGCAGCCAGAACCTCTACCGGAAAATTTTCACGGTCTTGTTTTAAGCAAAGCAGCATCTTATTACCAAACCAAACCAAACCAAACGAGCCCAATATATCCCATCCTAACCTCTACCCCAAAGAATACTAACAGTTTTTTCTATATTCAATCTTATTACCATTACTTGTATTTTTTTTTTCTTAAAAAAAATACAAGCACTCTCGTTCTGTCCAAAGACTTGAGATTTTTGGGCAATATGAGGTTCATCAGAAAGTATACCTGTCAAACTCGAGATCGGTGGCATCAACAAACATGAAGGTTCTACAATGGTGAAGAAAAGCTAAATTGCACGCCAGTCTTTGCACGATCATGTTCATGTTGTCTTAATATGTAGCAATAGTTGACCTGATACAGAATCATCATCAGAGCCGAACAAATCCTGGGTTTATATTTTTATTGGAACCTCAAATTATTCGGTTTTATTATCTGATTCTATCAAGTATAATTTGAGGAAGGATATGTATCTAACCTCCATGCGGAACAATTTAGTGGGTACGATAATCCCAAATCCAGCCGAGCTACGGAACGAGTCTCGGTATTTCTGAAACGAGAGATCTCGGAATGAGTTCTCCGTTAATTTGACGAGACTCCCGGCGCAAGCAAATGCATGTCCATGAATATTGGAATCTCTCAACACCTTCAATGGGAGATCAAAGGAAAGGTCTGCGAAGGCGGTAACAGCAAGATCTCCACCAAGAAAGTCTCGTTCGGAAGACGGGTCAAAACCTGCATCTCCAGATTTCTTGCCCACTTCCCTTCTTGGCTCACTGGGTCCCAGTCCCCTGGTCTTGAAACCCAATAATGACGTTGGGCCTCCTAATGAACAAACAGGAGAGGAATTCCCACCCAAGAAGAATCGATCAGGTAAAGATACTGGTGTATTCAAAAATCCATTTCCCCATGGAAATATAACACCACCAGCAACCCCAAAGTTCAGGGCAGCACGAGCGAAACCTAAGGGCAAAGCATACCGTAGATCGAACTCCTGTCAAAAAAAAATGTTGTACAATTGGATAGAATTAAGTTTACAATTAATCCAATACCCAAAGATTAAATCTACATAGATTTTTCCCAATTTTCAATCAATTACATATGAACCTTCCTTTAACCCTCCCTTCTTACCTTCTCACGATATTTAGCCTTCTTATTTGAACCTCCCACTATATATTTATGTATATAGAAAGTATTGCACCCTTCATATTTAACTTCAGGATATATGTCATTACTCCCTTTGCATTCTATATACTATTACAATGCATTCAGATGCATATACCCGAGATGAAGATAAATGCTATTGAAGTCACCTCATATACGAAAATCTAAGGGTAACTATATATACCAAGTAAAAGGAGCCTTGACTATACTACAAATCATAGCTTAAATAAGTGATGAGAAATGAAGAAGCAAAACATATTTTTATGATAATTTATATTGAAGTAAAGAAGAATGAATATTAGGCATGAAAGAGCACAAACCTGACGGATAAAACGCACACTCCGATAATCAGGAAAAATGCCACCAAGTTGAGAAGTGGAAACAAAAGCAAACCCTCTTGTTGGTCTAAGATGCGAGTTCCTTTTATCGATCTTAAATGTGTACTTCAAATGTGAGAGCAAATTATGTCCAAGCTGACTCCTGACCGACTTACAAGCCATTTGTGATGGATCAGTTAAGGTGCGCCAGGAGAGATTATACGCTAGGTCATGGTTCCTGGTTGATAGTAAGCCAAGAGATAGTCCCAGTGCTTGTTCCTTGTAAGAGGAGAACTTCAGCCAATCTTGAGAAAGCAGGGATACACGCGCCGTGACAGGATTGACCAACTTCTTGAATCTAGGTAAAGACACACCAGTGCTAACTTCTGATGTTTGGTCCCAGCCATAAGACAACGAACCATCCCAGATATCTCCGTGCCCTAACATGTTTTTAAGCTTGAGTGAACCCTCAATAGACCAGGATCTAGCCTACAAAAGAAGTTGAAGGAATAACGTATGAGAAGTGAAATGCCACATTTCCTCCAAAAGTTAAAAATATCATATGATAATATATCAATGCAACAAAAATTTAAGGCTCAAGAGCAATGACTTGTCACGCCCACTTTCCAAAACAAAATTAGCTTAATATAAATTAAAGCAGATATTATACAACAAAAGCTTAGGATGTACAACCACCGACTAACTATTACAAAGTCGACCAAAAAGTAGTCGGAAGTCTCCAAACTCTGTCCCACTTTCACATCTTTACCTTACCCTTTAGACGTACTCATAAGGTCCGTCCACTCCCTGAAATATATGCAGCCCAAACCCACAACTCAAATCCATGCATCTCATATGCAGCATCAATTCGATTTGAAAAGATATGTATGCAAAACTACTGTACACTAATCGAAAATGGTCACAAGTGATTTGCTGTTCAAATGTGAAACTATTCCAATGGCTTTCGAAAGGCCATGGACTCTCCCTGAGTTCTCACTCACTTTACAATTGAATTCAAAAACAGAATGAATCCCTCACAACAAACCCCGCTCCCCTATAACAGGTTCAGCTCATTATTACAAGGCAAATACCAAGATTGCCCTTTCTTATTCTAAAAACAGAAAATAGGCTAAAGTCAAAGCTACAGCTCCACTAATGACTTTATTAAACTCTTCTTCTGTAAGTAAACCGAATAGGAGGTTTAGCAATACTTCCCCCCAAAGCTTTCACCTTGTCCTCAAGGTGATCGTTGGAAATTGTTGCCTTAACGCTTCCCAGTCCTCCCATGTTGATTCAAACTCCGACATCCCTTTCCACTTGACCAAAACTTCTAGTTGGGTCTCCACGATCCATTGAACGAGCAACTAAAATAGCTTCCGGTTCAACTTGAATAACCATCTCTTTTGTCATCTGAGTTGGAATATTCTTAGTCGACGCACAACTTCCCACTGCTCGTTTGAGTTGAGAAATATGGAATACAAGATGTATTTTAACACCACCTGGTAGCTCCAATTTGTATGCCACCTTACCCACCTTTTCCAGAACTTTATATGGCCCGTAAAACCTCGCCAACAACTTAGGATTATTTCCCCGAACCAAAGATTTTTGTCGATACGGCCTCAATTTAAGGAAGACCATATCCCCCGGTATAAATTCCAATTCCAATTCCAATTCCTTCCTCTTTAGATCTTCATATTGTTTCATACGGCACTGGGCTTTTAACAGATGCATACGCACCTCGTCCCAAATCTCATCTCGTGTCAACAATTCGTGTTCAACATATTCCACATTAGACGAATTAACTCTGTATCGTAAGAGCGCCGGTGGTTCTCTCCCATATAAAACTCGAAAAGGTGAACATTTCAGTGATGAGTGGTATGCGGTATTGTACGACAATTCGGCCCACGACAGCCACTTACTCCACTGTTTCGGTCTATCCGAAACCCAACATCTGAGGTATTGTTACAAACACTTATTCACCACTTCAGTCTGGCATCTGACTGAGGGTGATAAGCGGTGGTAAACTGTAATCTCGTCCCTTGAAGTCTGAATATTTCCTTCCAAAATTGACTTTGGAAGATTTTGTCTCTGTCTGTAACGATCGATTGAGGAACGCCGTGTAGCCTAATTATCTCTTTAACGAACACCTCCGCCACCGACTTTGCATTAAAAGGATGTTTTAAACCAATGAAATGTGCGTATTTGCTGAAACGATACACCACCACTAAAATTGAACTCAAACCATCAGACAGAGGCAAACCTTCGATAAAGTCCATCGATATATCTTCCCACACCGTGTTGGGTAGCGACAACGGTTGTAGTAAGCCCGCTGGTGAACCACTCACACTTTTATTGCGTTGGCAAACTTCACACTTTCTTACCATTTCGATCACATCTTTTCTCATCCCGACCCAGAAAACTTCAGAGGATAGCCTATCCTCTGGTATGTTCTGTCCTCCCCCAAATGTCCCCCAATTGGAGACGCGTGGAATTCTTCCAACAAACTCGGAATCATCGTTGATTTTCTGGGTAAATCCAAACGATCTTTATACATAAGCAGACCCTGTCGAATCTCAAACCCTTTATGGGCCAACGGATCTTGTAAAAGATCATTTCAAATCTTTACTAACAGCTCATCCATCTCCAATTCTTGTTTTAACGTGTCCCATTGTCTCCACTGAGGACCACCGACATTTGAACACTCGATCACTTCTGACTTTTGGGACAAAGCATCTGCAGCGCGATTAGCACTACCCGGTTTATAAACGATCGAGAAATCGTATCCCAACAGCTTACTTACCCACTTTTGGTATTCTGGTTCGACTACCCGTTGTTCGAGAAGAAAGCGTAGGCTTTGGTGATCACTACGAACGGTGAAATGCCTACCCAACAAATACGTCTTCCACCTTTTGATTGCAAAAACTATCGCCATAAGTTCTTTTTCGTAAACCGATTTTTGCTTAGCCCTTTCACCCAACGCCTGACTGAAATACGCTATGGGTTGTTCGTTTTGCATCAAAACAGCACCCAGACCAAAACCAGATGCATCAGTCTCGATAATGAAATCAGGCAGTCTAAGCATCGGAGTTGTCGATAAAAGCTTTTTAAGTGTTTCAAAAGCTTTTTGGGCCTCATCATTCCACCCCATACCCCTTAATGAATTTTCGATAGTATCCTGATATTCCTAAGAATCCCCGTAATTCCGTTACCGTTGCGGGCACTTTCCAATAGGCTATCGCTTTGATTTTAGACTCATCCACCTCTACTCCTTTTTGTGATATGGCATGTCCCAAATAACCAAGTCTGTCTTTACCGAATTCACACTTCTTCTTATTGGCGTAAAGTTGGTATTGAGCTAAAACGTCGAACACCTGTCGTAGATAAACCATATGCTCCTCCATCGACTTGTTGTAAACCAAAATGTCATCAAAAAACACCAATACAAACTTCCTCAAAAATGGCTCGAACACCTCGTTCATTAATCCTTGAAATGTCGCCAGAGCATTAACCAATCCAAACGGCATCACTCTAAATTCATAATGGCCCTGATGAGTTCTTAAAGCTGTTTTTTGAATATCATCGTTCTTTATTCTAATATGGTGATACCCAGACTTTAAATATAGCTTCGAAAAAACACGAGCCCCAAACAATTCGTCCAACAACTCATCTATAACGGGTATCGGAAACTTATCGATCACAATGACTTTATTTAGAGCCTTATAATCGATAAAAACGCCAACTACCATCTTTTTTCTTGACCAATAACACCGGGCTAGAAAAAGGACTTGAACTCGGCTGAATGATTCCCGCCTCCAACATGCCCTTCACCAATTTCTCGATCTCGTCCTTTTGGTAATGAGGATATCGATAGGGTCTAACATTCACCGCTTCCATCCCTTCTTTCAACACAATTACGTGCTCCCTCCCTCTCACCGGTGGTAAGCCTTGCGGCATATGAAACACACTATCGAATTCCAATAATAGTTGCTCCATAATTGGTAAGTTCTCCTCTGTTTCGTTGCCATCGATATCCCATACCCCCAACTCTATCAAAACACCATGGCCTTCTTGCTGCACCATTTTCCCCATGACTTTTAGTGATACCTTCGATCTGCCCAATGATGGATCTCCTCTCAATGTAACAGACTTGCCTTTAACGGTAAACTGCATCAACTGTTGTTTCCGATTCGTAAAAGTTGCTCCTAATGTTTCCAGCCACTGAACTCCTAAAATGATGTCACTGTTACCCAACTGTATGGCAGAAAATCTTCCACTATTTCCAACGATTGCAACGACAGAGCTACGTTCCGACATATTCCTCCTCCTTGCACAGTATTTCCTGTTCCCATGGTGATAGTGTATTCCTTGGTGTCGTGTACCTTCAAATTCAGCTGACTCACCACTTCTTTTGAAATGAAATTATGCGTGGCACCGCTATCGATCAACACTACAACCTTCTGATCTTGGATAACCCCTTCCATCTTCATCGTTTTCGGGTTCGTCAATCCAACAACCGAATTCAAATGCACCTCAACATTCTGCCCAATGTCTGTCACAGCTGTTGTGTTAAACGATTTTTCCTCCTCTCCGTTTATCTTTTCCTCGTCACTTTCTTCTTGGACCAAGAGCATATTAATCTCCTTTTTGCATTTATGTCGTGGCGAATACTTCTCATCACATCGATAACACAGTCCCTGCGCCCTCCTCTGTTGTACCTCTTGATCGGAAAGTCGCCTGAATTCAGATCCAGATTTCGTCACAGAAACATGAGACGGAATCGAACCAGTTGAACTACTTTTCGATTCTGTTGGCCCACTCGAAGT
The DNA here is from genome assembly GCA_023525745.1 of Arctium lappa. NCBI lineage: Eukaryota > Viridiplantae > Streptophyta > Magnoliopsida > Asterales > Asteraceae > Arctium > Arctium lappa. The sequence continues at coordinate 130,422,989 of CM042049.1, forward strand.
TTTTTTAATCGAAAAAGGAACTCTCTCCCTTCCAATCACCTTGTTCTTCATTTCGATCTTCGAAGTCGTCTCCATGGCTTCGCTCAGCGTGACCGGATTCAACAAACGTAGCTCGGCCTTAATTGAATTCTCCAAACCATTGATAAACTGTCCTAAGAACACCTCTTCTGGAATCCCATCCAATGGCGCTGCACACTCCACGAATTTTCTCCTGTAATCGTCAATTGATCCGTCTTGTTTTACTGCTAGAAACTGTTCACAAAGTGATCCATAGGCCAACGATCTAAATTGCCTTAAGAGCATCTGCTTCAAATCCTTCCAACGAGTAATTGGATGTCTCTTATTTTCCCATTGGAACCATTTCAATGCATCTCCCTCAAAAGCAATGAATGAAACATCAATTTGTTCCTCCTGATATAAATGGTTTAACGAGAAATACCTTTCAGCTCTCAAAATCCAACCATCTGGATCTGTTCCATCGAAGGTTGGAATTTCCAGCTTCCTTCCTTTAACAGCGAGAAAACGATTAGAATCGTAATTACCTCCAATTCCACCGATTCCTCCCACGTTCCTCGCGTTTCCTCCGAATCCAGTTGTGTCGCCTCCTTCTGTTGACAGAGACGCATTCAATTTACTACCCATTTCTTCCTGTTGTTGGCTCATCTTCTCAATCTTCTCCAGAATCGCTTGCATCCCTCTCTCAATGGATCCAACACTGCTCTCCAAATCATCGACTCGATTGGTAACCCCACGCGTCGCCATTATCGGATTGAGACTGCTCTGATACCAATTTGTTGTACACTAATCGAAAATGGTCACAAGTGATTTGTTATTCAAATGTGAAACTATTCCAATGGCTTTCGAGAGGCCATGGACTCTCCCTGAGTTCTCACTCACTTTACAATTGAATTCAAAAACAGAATGAATCCCTCACAACAAACCCCGCTCCCTATAACAGGTTCCAGCTCATTATTACAAGGCAAATACCAAGATTTAGGCTAAAGTCAAAGCTACACCTCCACTAATGACTTTATTAAACTCTTCTTCTGTAAGTAAACCGAATAGGAGGTTTAGCAAAAACACACCCATTTCATACATATATCTCAGTTTTGTAATAGGGCTCCTAGTACCCACCTTCTTCATGACCACATATCACTTCTGAACTCTACACTTGGCCAACTGCTCACCTAAACAAGTAATACTCACATTGCATCCCTAGTTACTGTGCAGTTAAAACAACCTACTCCCTGAGCATTTGTACAAAATAAAATTACTAGTAATAAGTCTTAAAAAAACATAAATTCATGAAGTCTACAAGCCATAATTCCCTAAAACATACCTGCACCATGTAGGCTTTTGCTTCTTTATATATATGCAAATACATATCTAATAATAAAATTAAAAACCATAATGATTTTATGAGAGTCACAAAATATTTGAATACATGTTACTTTTTATTTTTTATTAACAAGCAAATTAAAGTCATACATATCAAGAGAATAAGAAAAATCACACATACGGAGAAAAGTCCTGCTATTTAGCAGTTGGAACGCTCTATGTGGTGTTGAATGATGATTGATGACCTCCCCTCCCTAAAATCGAATACATAGTTCGTCAGTGGAACCTAAAGCTTCAGCTATGACATAGCAATAGCTAAAAGTTGGCCCTAGTCTATCCTCCCAACCTTCGCCTCTCCAATGGCCAAGGCCCAAAGGATGATGATGAAGCGAGTAGCAGAGGACTAAGTAAATTTACTAGAGGTCATGTAATCTTGTGAACTATGATGTAGACTTTTCTTGGGGATATTATATAACATTAAAGTCTTCGCCCCGCATCAACGGTGTGAGGCGAATGACCCAAAGAACACAGCAGAGGTGCCTCATTGCCTCGAGTCGTACGCATCGGCCCGAGTTTTAAAACCATGCCTACAGAATCCATAATGTTGTAGAAGTGTTTGGTGTGGAATTTGAGTCAAAATGGAGGCACTAAGGCCATCAATTCAAGTAGGAAACACCATTTATGGTGCTATAATGATAAATGGAAAAATAAGTCAAGAAATAGAGCATGATACTTCGATTTATTGTTGTTTAGCATGTAATGTTTGGTTTCCTGAAAATTTCGTGATACTGTAAATAGCATAAAAAATCACTCCTTCAGCAGAACGAGGCAATGCAAATATCGATATAAGCCAAGACAACTTAAGTTATAAAGCAAGTTGCTATCTCAGGTGCCATGATTTTTATATTATATGTTATGGAATGTTCTTCACATAACAACCATTAAGTCACTGTGGTTATTAGACGACCAATTGCATGGATCTTAAGGAAAGACAAGATCAGAAACGGCAAGGACCATGACAAAGTCTAGTGAAGTGCTAGGCATAGATGCTGCTTATGGTATTGCTTGGTTTTCAAAATCGTTTGAGGCTTACGCCTCGAGGCGAGGCGGTCCAAAACCGCTCACGAGGCTTAAGCCTCATGGTCCCTGGACGAGGCTTACGCCTCAATTGGTGAGGCGGTGCCTCGAGGCGTTGAGGCGCTGGTGAGGCGCAAGCCTCAATGCTTTCTGTTTTTGGTAAGGCTTTGGTGAGAAACTCATGAATTTTTATAAAAAAAAAAATAACTTGTACTTTTATTTAAAAAGGTAGAAAGTCAAAAACAAAAGTAAGTGTGCTTTTAGTAAGTTAAAAGTACAAAAACCTGTCTTTAGACTTATAACTAGTAATTTTATGAGCTTATGACTTTAAAATTTGGTATGGAATTATGTTTTGCTTATTATTAGTATTTATGAATTTTATTTGGTATGGAATTATGTTTCCACATATATATTTTGTATTATACATACACATATATACGTATATATTATATATATACACACACGTCTTGAGGCTTACGCCTCGGAACGCCTCGAGGCTTACACCTCGCCTCGCAAAGGGAAAACGCCTCTTGTCCCGATTGGGATTTTTAAAACTATGCTTATGTCATGTTGCTAAGTTGTTATGTTGAGTTTTGGTTACAAGTCATGTATTCTAATTAAAATGCAGTCTACGACTGAGTTATTTATTTGTCTAAAAAAATTCGCTGTGTATGTATTTGTTAAGACTAAAGATATCTTGTCTAATACTCGGTATTCATGTTATGACTTATGATAAGACAAGATGTCATAGCCCTATGTGAATTAGAAGGTGTGACATTTATTTACCTCTAAATATGTATGAAACCTCTCTTGCTCTTTCTCTCTTTCGTTTGCACATAAAGGAAAAGAAAGAATTGAATGAATGGATGCTCTTATAGTGGTTGAAAGGCTTGGCCACCAAGTCTCTAGATGTAGAGTCACACTCCTACGTGGCTAGGTGGGATTTGTTCGCAAAGTTGGAAAGATCAACTTACTTACTCAGCTATGCAAGTGAGTTATGTGGCTAGATCGCTTGGTAACAAAGTTTAGCAGGACATTATACATTGATATTCTATTTAGTATCTATTTCGGCATCCTATCGTTCTTGTAAAATATGATGATGAATTTTCTATATCCATTAGCATAACACGCTCCACCTTTGTGGTCCAACCGATACCCCTAATCATATCATCAAGTGTTCATTTCCATTCATTATCCCTTTGATCACAAACAGAGGACCATCAATCACCACTTTGCCTTTATATAGGTCATCAACTTATTTTCAATATCCAACTCACCTTAAACAATTCTTTTACTTGTTTCATAATATTACATCATATATCTGTCGCATAAAAGTACGGGTATTACATGACTGTTGGACCTATATTTGGACAAAGATAAACTGTTCTTGATTCTTGCCTCAGAAAAAACTGTGACTTAATAGTTTAATTCAAGCAGCAAAAGTAACCAATCAACATGGTGTATGATCCACTTAAAATGAAACAACAATCTATATATCTTTTTGCAGATGTAAGCAATACCCTGCTGTCAGTTCATCACAACCTGGCAATGTGTGGCAAAAATAGGTACAAGTCAGTAGAATATATCTGTATAGTCAATTCCCTTATTCCTATCTCTTCTAGTTCCCATTGATTGAATTAATTGCCACCACTAGAGCAATGATAATGGGTGGTATCTGAAGAAAGAACATAGGATTTGAGCTTTCTCTTAGTCTTAGATTTTTGGTTGTGACATCATTAAATGTCATTCCGGAAAACAAACCCAATGAAGGCCTTTATCATGCTAGTGATCTCATTTGTAGAGAAACAGAAGAAACATGTTAAAGATATCTTTGTTATGCCCCAATAACAGAAATTATAAGGCATAAATGATAGGCCAGTTAAGACCAACAGATAGCATTTTAGGTATTTGATTATCAGTCAATGACTTTTACTAAAAGTCAAAACTAAGTGTGAAATTAAACAATGTTTGCTTGTACTTTGTATAGAGGTAGCACAATTTGGGATCATACTTTAAGTGCCTACAAATGGACGCAGAAGTCATGCATACCACCTAGATGTTGAGGCCATTTCCATAACAAGTAGTACATGTAATGAAGCAAAGCAAAACATTAAGCATCCCTCCAAGCAAAGTAAAATATTCAAGTATTTTAACACTCCCACCCCTTAAAAATCCAGTGACATATTTTGCAGTCGTCCACATGACTTCTAGGATTCATAGTAATATGCATTTGACTGACCTACCAAAAAGCACGAAGCCTCTGATAATCTGATTATGTCAATACTATCCCTAAATTTCATATCAATGCTAAAATTGCTGAATCACAGCTTCTTCTATAACTACTGTTGTAAGCTAATCTACATGTGGATAAATGCAAGTCATACTTCAACTTAGTCCTGCATATGATTAATTGAAACTTCAAAAGTGACTCCTTCCTGAACACCTAGATAGCAATCAGAAAATATTGATCATGACCTGAACAATCACAAAATCGCAAACTGAAAGGCAATCAATCAAAAAGTATGTCAGGTTTAGTTTTGCCTACAATCGTTGCTAACTTCTCATCTAAATCGTTTATCAAAGTCGGTCACAAGTCGCACAAATTGTAACTAATTGTTGGATCCTAGATTGCAAATAAAAAAACATTGATCATCAACTAAATAATGGATATCACTCCAATCAATAACGTAACAGGGTTCAGACAAACGGAAACTACCTCCGGCTTCGTAAAAATGCCAATATCACCAGTGACCCAGTTTTTGGACTCGACAACTTCAACAATCACGTTAGAAGTCCCAGGCAAGTCAGGCGGCCCTGAATCAAGCGTGACATTTACGGAATCAAAAATATCAAGTTTCTGAAGCCGCGCATTTGCTATCGTGGCTGCCTGAAGAAGCTCTTGCATTGATGTGGCGGTCTTTAGGGCATGGACCTCGGCTTCGATTAACGATTCCTTAGTCTTGTTGTTTCCTTTAATTATCACATCGTGGACTCTCAGCGGAACTCTTTCCGACGACATTCGCCGGAAAAGTCCTTGCATTCTCTCCCTGTCGTTCCGCATCCTCGATTGCGAGGTTACTGGTGTTTCCTCTTCTTCTTCGTCTTCATCTTCACCAAAATCTTCTTCGTCTTCATCTACTTCTGAAATTGGATCTTCTTTTTCCACCATTTTCGCTTTCTACGATTCGGTTCCTCGCTTGTGAAGTAGAGAGAGAAAGATGCTAAGGTCGACGTCGGAAGTGAAGCCACTCACTGTAATCCGTCTCTGTGTCACTGTGTGTGCGCGCTCTCCGTTTGGTTTTGGTCACGTAGTGGGCTGGGCTAACCCCTAAACCTAGGGGTATGCGGGTTGGGTTGGACGATTTAGGACATTTTTACAACCCAACTCGATTATGACGGTTTGGAAAAATTCAACCAAATCCAACTCATTCAAAAGTATAACCTAACCCAACCCTTGCGGGTTATGACGGGTTGAGCGGGTTTGGCGGTTTAGTAGTATACATAAAATTGTAAAATAAAATACGATAAATACTAATAAGATTCACACAAACGTTTAGCGAACCGTTCGGGAAAAAATTCGTTTATATTCATTTATTTAAGAATTGATCGAACATGAATACATTTTTGTGTTCGTTTAGTTAAATGAACGAACATTAACAATGAGCTCGTTCGTTCATTTACGTTCGTTAATGTCTGTTTATTTATGTTTGTTTACGTTTGTTTATATATATATATGTAAATATATATATATGGAGGATTAAACGAGAACAATAATTATTTAAAAGAACACGAGAACTAACAAAATCATTAGTGATTTTATATTAACGCGCAAAAAAACCACGCGGACCTGAAGCCGTAGCCAAAGTCCCCTTTTTGCGCGTTAATGTAAAATCACTAATGATTTTGTTAGTTCTCGTGTTCTTTTAAATTGTTATTGTTCTCGTTTGAACCCGACTATATATATCTCTACTATTATATGAAAGTTCTATTACGGTTAGGGTAGTTTTTGGAAAGGGTGGTTTTTGGAAAGCCAAGTTTTGCGCCCCATACTCCCTCTCACGTTCTCTCTCAATTTAGGAATGAACTCTGGATCAGTTACGCCTAATTTCTCTCCACCTCCTCGCCTTCCTCTTTATTGCATCCTTTCTCTAGCCACATATCTTCTGACAGCGGCGAGGATGGAGGTTTCATCGGAAGAACTGATACATCGTCTCCTCATTGCCATATCGAGAAAAGGTTGTCGCTGATGGACCTCATGGTTAGGGATGTCAATAGGTTACAGGACGGAGAAGGTGAAAGAAGCAAAGGGGGTAAAAATGGTCGAGTACCTAGGGTTTTGGCTTGATCGTCTCCCCCGACTTCATCGTGTCTCTCTTATGGTCTCCCCAGGTCGACGACTAAATTCTAACCCCCATATAAAATCCTGTATTTTATGTGATGCTCTTCGACCCCCAAGATTTTAACATTTTAGATTTCATTTTAATAGCATTCTATCAATAAGTTGTCGTTATTATGACCCGATTCAATCATTTTTTAGTTATTATGTGATAAAGGTAATAAAATGATGCTATGATTTATTATTACTCTTGTAGATATCTTCTTTACACATGAAATTGAGTTTACCCATGAATATCATGGACATATTATTGTGGGAACGATCATAGATCCATGAATAATGGAACTTAAATTACATCTAACATGCTTTGTTTCTTGATTTGATCATGGTAATACTCCAAATTTTGCACAATTATACGAACAATTGTGTTTTCTCACCCTGTTGTGGTCAAGAGACAAGGAGAGAAGCGACTTCCAACACTATGAGGTAAGTGCCTAAGCCAAACTCGTAATTAAGCATTCCTTGCTATCTGTTTAATATTGCAAAGTTGTGCTAAATGTAGCATAAAGCTTAGTTTTTTTCTTATGAAATTAAATAGGTGCTTGAAAAATTTATGTGAGGAAGAAATTTACATCTTGGCTCTTTTCTGTATTAAATAGGTGCTTCAAAACATATGTTTCAGTTTTTCTTCCTTTTTTCTGTATTATTAAGCCTTGTACGAGTTGAGTTGTCTATCTCGATAAATTCGTCTATTTGAATTAAGTTGTAAATAAATGATCCCAAGTGGTGGTTCTCTGCAGATTCACCCTCATACCTCTATCGAAAACTCGAATGAGCTGGCCACCCATTTTCAAGTATCTTTAGTGGTTGGCACAGTGAATCGTAGTAGTGAAGTGATAGTTGTTGGAATTACAGTGAATGATTGGACGACTTTTTTTGTGGTTCAGACACTACAACGACAGAGTTATCTGTGATCGAGAGTGTTTTCAAGCTGAGAGAAGCCCAGCCGAGTGCCATTGTAGATGAGTTGAGGAAGTCTTTGATCAATACCTACATTTGATTGATATCCACAATAATTATGGTTAGTTTTTTAAACTATGCTTATTTAGCTTGATTTATGTTTGTTTTTGCTACATACATTTCAGTTTTGGGTTGTAATGAAATGTATGTTTCCATTGGATTAACTATATGAAAGTTAGTTATATTTCTTTTACTGTTATAAACTTATTTGTTTTTTTGTTATGTTGTTACCATCACCTTGGTATGTGCTCCTGTGTTGATATATCAACAAATCATGTTAAATGTAGATTTTGCTACACGTGTATTTGTATTAACGATACTATAGATCTGTATACAAAGTCTGTTTCTAAGAACACATCATTTTTCATCTGTTATTTACAAAAATGTGGTAAAGAACACTATAATTTTTCCTCTGGTTATTTACAAAAATCATAAAAGTCAGGATCTTCCAGGTGATTGATTGCCTCCTTTCTCTTCAACTTTTCCTTTTTTTCTTCAATTTATCTGATAATTAACAGGTTACGTGGTTTAATTTGACGAGAAAGGAACGACGTGTTCTAACTTCTATCTGCAGAGAGGGATGAGAGGGAAAGGAGGTGGTGGTTGAAGGCGTTGTTATCGACCGGGTGAGAAGTAGTGGTGCTAGAGAAAACCACAACTCCCCCTACCAAAAGTCCAAACGACACGGGGCTAGGTCTTCATCCTCTGTCTAGAACAATAATCAATTCATGGTTTTCACAGCAACAATCGAATAATATTCTCAACAATCATATCTTACCCCTCACACTCGATCAAGTACCTATTATATATACTTTAATCCCAACTTTATCACTACTTCACAGAATTACTACTTTGAGAATTTGTTCCAAGACTTTGTCGAGAGAAACTCGTAACTTCACTTAATCGTATAATATTTACTATTGCTAGAAACTGAAATTGTCTGGTGTGATAAAAGTAAAGGTAGTTGCTATGAAATTTTAGTCTAGAAAGCAACACATATGACAAATGTGCACTTTGTGCTTTTGGAATAGATGGAGTAAAACTTGATTCTTGTGGTTTTTGATGGTTACTGAAAGTAGTTTAAGCATATGTTTTTTGTGTGAATGGTTTTGGATGGGCAACTGTTGGGACATAGGTGTTAAATTGTTTGTTGAAAATGGATTTTTCATAATTGGATTGTATTATTTTATTCAATTTTCTCATCTTATATTCTCGATCTACTTGTTCTCTTCAATGCCTGATGTTACACATCGATACATAAAAACATTTTATTTTATTGTTGTTATTTTTGTCAAAAAAAATGTGTGAATGGTTTTGATTGGGAAAGACTTGAAGAAATGTCCATCTCAAAGTAATAGCAAAATTAGGAATAAAAATTATGAAATTAGAATCGGAAGACAAAAAATGAAAACAAAGAATCAAGAAAAGGCGTAAACGAAAACAAAAAATATAAACAAAGAAGAAGAATAGGTGTAAAAGAATAAGAAACACGAAAGAATAACAGGGACGTTAAATTTGGAATAGAAAACAATAAGATGTCAAGGAGGGTTTCTTGAACACTTAAGACGAAAACAGTTTTATCAAAACGAGAATGATTAATCGTCATTCAACGTTATGGAATTTCGATATCAAGAAACCAATGTTTTAAAAACTGGTTTTTTGGTTGACCCGGTGTGGTGACCGGGTCACGGTTCAACCAGGTGGTTGACCCGGTTTCAAGAAATTTTATGTATTTTTTCATTTTTTTGCATATATGTATATATATATATATGTGTGTGTGTGTGTGTGTGTATATGTATATATAAAACCAAGAATTTGATGTCCACAAGTTAAAACATTAAAAATACACATAAAAAAAAGTTTTACATCAATCAAAAAACATTAAAAAAACACATAACAACAAGTTTTATATCAATCCAAAAAAATAAAAAACACAAATATAAGAAATTGATTTTTTTAACCGGATCAACCCGGGTTTTTACCGGTTCAAGCGGTCATTTAAGAAAACCGGCGGTTCAATCCGGGTCGTAATTTCCCAAAAAACCGGTCGTAATTGACCCGGTCCTTTCACCGGTTATCGGGTCAACCCGGGTTTTAAAACATTGCAAGAAACCAATCATCAAGGCCGCCAACCACGATGAATTCTATGTCGTTATCCACGACACACAATGTTTAATTTTGTGTTTTCCTTTTTAGGTCTGAAACAACATTTAATTTTGTGTTTCTTTTTTAGGTTTGAAATAACATTTTAACAATGTGTTCTACTTTAGATTTGAAATAACATTTTAACAATGTAATCTACTTTAGATTTGAAATAACATTTAACTTTAGGTCTCATTGCTTTTGTAAATACAAATGTATTTTAATTATAAATTTTGGAGTTTAAAATAAGCTAAACTTCACATCCTTCATTTACCAAAAAGTTTAGCATAGTGTATTGCACGGGTACCAAAATTGGATAGCCCTTTTTGGATTTATTTTTTTCATTTTTCATTTTAATATGAAGTCATATTATTTCATATTACATAAGCTTTTAAATTATAGTAAACTAGAAGTGTACTCGTGCAATGCCGCTAGATACATCACGATTTTAATGTTTCATTTTATTTTCTATTTTTTTGTCGATTTACATTACGATTTTAGTTGGTTGTGAAAGATTGATAATGATTTTTTTATATAAATTTGTTTAATTTAGACTTAATAATATAATGTAATTTATTTTGGTTTAATAATATAATTTTTTTATAAAATATTCTGTTAGATTTTTTTAATTATATTTTATATTTTTATATTTAAAATTTGATTTTTATTCTATATTTAATTATGCTGAGAGTTATTTTAGGGGGATTAAAGTGGGAAATAATTTTAGGAGAGTTAAAATGGTTTGAGATAATGATTGAAAACTAATAAATAGCATTAAGTGTAGTACATACAACTTTAATGATTGTTTTTTAAGTAATTAGCATTAAATAGCTGTACATTAAGCTTTAAGACTTGTTTTTAAGAGTTTTTATGTCATCTTTATAATATAGTATAGATAGTATAAATAAACTTGACATACCGAATACAAGAGTCCTTAAAGAAAGTCATCAGACTCCAATTTATTTATCTGTCTATTTTTTTATATTTTGTGTTCTCAATATTTTTATCATAGAAGAGATACTTATTGGGCATTCTTACTATATTTTTCTTACAAATGTTTTTACTTTCAAGTATGTATAAACATTCTATAAATAACTGTATTAATTTTCAATCATAATTTATAAGAAAATTTAACACTCGTGCCACATCGTGCGCGGGTACATGACTAGTATATATATTATGATATTAATATATAAAATCATTAATTATATTAATGATTTTAGAATTCTTTTTTTATCATTCCTAAATTTATCCGGTTTTTCATTTTGTTATGTTATTTCGGAACGAAATGATGATTAATGATTAATTATGTTGTTTTTTGTTATTTGTGTTCGTTTATTTATATTTGGCTCTTTACGTTTATTTAGCATCTTAACAAACAAACGTAAATGAACACGAACAAACACATATTTCTTAACGAACGAACATGAACACAAAAATTCCGTTCTTTTACCGTTCGTGTTCATTCATTTGTTTGGTTAAGTATAATGAACGAACACGAATAAGTCTCATTAGTTTGTTTGGTTAAACAAAATGTATTATATATATATATATATATATATATATATATATAATATAGTTTGAGCTATAAAATTTTCTAAATAGAATAATTGTTTTTTTGTTCTTGTATTATATATATATATATATATATATATATATATATATATATATAATTTTATAAAAATTATATATAGCGGCGGGTTGATGGGTTGGACGGGTTGAATAAAACGTAACCCAATTTCAAACATGAAGTTCGTTTATATTATTTTATTTAATAATTGATCGAACATAAACACATTTTTCTGTTTGTTTAGTTAAATGAACGAACATAAACAATGAGCTCATTTGTTCATTTATGTTCGTTAATGCTCGTTTATATATATATAGAGAGAGGGGATCCAACTAGAACGGTACTTATTTAAAAAAACACGAGAACGGCAAATCACATACAAAATCATAAGTGATTTTACATATGATTCCCGCGACCTTAAGTCGCGGCAAAAGTCGCCCGCATACCGTGATTTTGCACTACTTCCCCGCTAATGTAAAATCACTTATGATTTTGTATGTGATTTGTCGTTCTCGTGTTCTTTTAAATAAGTATCGTTCTCGTTTGAACTCAACTATATAAATATATATATATATATACACATACAGAGTCGGTTCAAACGAGAACAATATCTATTTAAAAGAACACGAGAACTAACAAAATCATTAGTGATTTTCTATTAACACACAAAAAAGGGACTTTGGCCGCGGCTTCATGTTCGCGTGACTTTTTTGAGCGTTAATGTAAAATCACTAATGATTTTGTTAATTCTAGTGTTCTTTTAAATATTTACTGTTCTCGTTTGATCCTCCCTCTATACATATATATGTAAAATCATTAATTAAATTAAATTAAATTTTTAGAAATTCCTTTTTATCCACCCTAAATTTACCCGGTTTTTCATTTTGTTACGTTATTTAGGAACGAAATGATGAATAATGGTAGTTATTTTGTGTTCATTTGTGTTCGTTCGTTTATATTCATTTATGTTCCTTCGTTTACGTTCGTTTAGCATCATAACGAACAAACATAAACAAGCAAAAAAATTTAGCGAACGAACACGAACAAAAAAAAATCCGTTCTTTTACTGTTCGTGTTCATTCGTTTGTTTGTTTAAGTTTAACGAACGAACACGAACAAACCTCTGTTTGTTTGTTCGGTTAAGTAAAATGTATTATATATATATATATACACGCTTTGGGCTATAAATTTATCTAAATAGACTAGTTTTTTAATTCTTATATATATATATATATACACATATATAATTTTATAAAAATTATATATTAGCGGCGGATTGGGCTGGTTGAACTAGGTGTAACCCAATTTAAACCATCTTAATTTGCGGTTTGGTGGATGGGCAGTTTTACGGTTTTTCGGGTTGGGTTTAATTAGGTTGTTAGCGATTTAGGTTGGACGGGTTTCACGGGTTAACGGTTTTTTATACATCCCTAATTATATCAAAACAGGGAAAATAATAAAGAAAAATGAAAATCTGTAAATTTAAAAAAAATCTCTAAAATCCTGTGTAAGATATTGAAAATTTATTTTATGTTAAAGGGAAAAACAAATGGAACAACAATATGGAGAGAATAATAATAAGACAGAGAGAAGAAGTCTATAATTCTCATTAATCATAAGCCCTTTAAATAGGGAGGAGTTACAAGTAGATAGTTAGGAGATATTTCAGTTCTAATATAACTCTGATATATTTATCTCTATCTCTATCTCTATCCCTATCGTCATATCCTTTAGACGATGGCACACTTGTCCTAAAACACTCCCCCTTGTGCCGAGTTAAAGGAGTGGTGGTGCACAGTTGTTGCCTCGTTAAAACCTTACGCCAAAATAAAACCCAGTGGGAAAAAATAAAAATATGACGAAGGAAAGAGTACAACGCACCAACTTCTTTGCAATACAGAGACTTATCCTTCAGTCTAGTTTTCTCTTAGATTCATACTTTAATCTTGAGAGTTAAGAAAACATGATGGTATATAAACAGTTGCCTCACTAAAACCTTACACCAAGGAACAAAACCCAATGGGAAAAATAAAACCTTGGTTGAAGGAAAGAGCACAACATACCAATATCACAAATATAGTAGACTCCCCCTTTTGTCTACTACTCCCCCTGATTCGTGCATTAACAAGGGAATTTGGAAAACATTTCCATTTACTTTCTACACGTTTCCCAATATATGGTTTTAGGTAATGACTTGGTAAAATATGTCACATTCTTTTGACACCTTACTTGATTCACTTGAATCTAAAGGATAGTCTTTTATTGCTGATTGTATAGAAACTTAAGCAGAATATGCTTTGTGTTATTACCCCTGATGTATCTTATGTTCATTTCTTCGATACATGATACATTATTTCCATATATGCAAGTAGGATACTGGTTGAACCCATAATTACTAACTCCTATAATACATGTAATGATAGTCCTTAATCATATATATTATTTTATTATCTCATGGAGAGTAATATTATTGGATTAATTTAAGGAGGTAGTTACAAATGATCGCTTATTTTACTTCCAAGCAATCGATGTGTTCCTTGTGGTAATTATTTATTCAGTTTGGGAACATCATTTGTATGGGTCAGACAGATACCTAATATCAGCAAACACATACCATGTAACAACCTAAGAACTGCGGAAATAAAATTTTGAAGAAACAATTCGGCAATAGACTAACTTGCGGAATAAGGTGTGACAATTTCATTACACAATCAACCCAACGGGTATAGAGTAGCCAATATTGCGGTAGATAACTGAAGTATAAAACGACATCCTATTAATCTACAAAATATCTAGATTAGGGACGTGTGTCGCTATACTTCCAAAATGAATCTTCAAAAGAATCTCTCACGACCCCAAGGTCGCTCCCTCAGTCCCGACGAGCCCCACTGCTAAGATAACCTGCCAACATGACAACCGAGAGCAAGCGTTAGGCTAACGCCTAGTGAGAACAAGCTAAATAAAAGAGAGTACTAAACCCAATTGGTGCCACGCGGTAGTATAGCCATGAGCTAAGTCAAGAAATCCAATAAACCATTAGTGATTAAACATGGTATAAGTAATACCCACAAATCACATAACGAGCTCAACCCCTCTAGATCTGTTGCTCAAAACATTCAAGTCAACCCCTCTGGATCTATCCTTGAGAGTTCCCAAAACAGGGGGAACCCAAGCACCAAATGGGATTACACCTTACTGCACCATGAGACACTGCCCGACCGTATAGGCCCACAGCCTACTTATCATGGCAACCCAATGCCTATCCCGTGCTGAAACGTGAACCAAATGCCCAAAACAGGGGGCATAGGGACACCGTGCCTATGGATCCATTGCACTAAGACTCAAAGCCAAAGCATGTCATTTCAGAGCATACTCATATTAAATCAGATATACAGGTAATTCATATGAACAACAGTTCAATTCTATAAATCGTGATTCTTGAAAATGTGAGATCTTTAGAAGGCAATTTCCAACGATAATACGTCACTTTGAAACCAGGTTTTCCACATTTCAAATAATACATTTATCACATAGAATTCGTAATACAGACCGATTTAGTTTAAAGGACTCACCTCAGATTTCTTCCTGATTATAGCCTGCTTCTGACGTTTGCTACCTATGACAACACCGATAATCGGTAAGCCAAAATAAAGACAACTTAATGACTTAAGACTCAGGAATTAGAACACAACACACTGCCAAAGCACTGATCCGGTCGAGTACCCCATACGGTCGAACCCCACACCGGTCGAACACAGTATCGGTCGAACAGCCAACCCCGGTCGAAGGTCACACCGGTCGAACCGAGGTCCGGTCGAACCTATGTCCGGTCGAACCCGATGTCCGGTCAAAGGACACATCGGTCGAAGGGACTACCCGGTCGAACGACTCCCGGTCGAACGACCCCACCGGTCGAACAACCACCCGGTCGAATCAGGACTTCGGTCGAAAGACCATCGTCTTGTTCAATCAAGAACATCAAGAACAGATCGATGCAGAACCCAGATCCAAAATGAGAAATACTCGGATCTCACAATGGAACGGTTTAAAACCTTCACAACGAGATTATACGCGGCTAAAAGCATTCAGATCAAAGCATTAAGCTAGATTCGTACCTTGATTTGGAGAAAACCCGAAGACCTCAACCTGCTCCTTCTTTCTCTCTGACTTCTCAAAACCAAAATGGTATATTGTGATATTTCCAAAATATCTAAAATATGATTTATATTTATATAACCCAAGTTACATTTTACCCCCTTGAACTTTGGGTAATAGTCAACTTTTCACCCAACCCCAAAATAGCGGGTGTTACATACCAAGACATTATTTGGTGTTTTTCTATAAGAACTAACTAGTACTTTTGCTGCTTACATTCTAAGTAGGTATTGAAGTTCCATTATCAATCCCATTTTTCTTTCTATAGGGAAAGTATAAACCATGTCAATGGTTCCAAAAGATTAATTTAATATCATTCCAATGATTTTGCGTTGGCGCTGAGCTAAATCTAGCTAACAAGTTCACTGAGAAATACAATATATAGTCAAGTGTATTATGTTAAGTACGATAATGCGCATATTGTACTTAGATAGGGAATTCCAGCTCCCAACATCTTTCGTCATCATCCTTTAACGAAATGGATCTTTCCTTATATCCGACACTTCGACCGATCATGGGAGTGCTAACCGGATGCGCTTTGTCCATATTAAATTGCCTGATTATTTTCTGGACATATGCGATCGGTGAATTAATATTTCACAAACTCGGTGTCCTAACTCAAATATATAGACAAAACCAACTTTTCCCAAGATCTTTCCTCTCAAAATCAGATTTCAAATGTAGCTTATGGTTCCTCTCATTTCATCAAGAGTGCCTATTATGTTCATAACATTGACATATAGAGCTACTTTGAAAATTTGGAACTTGTTTTCCATAATAAATAAGCAAGAGAACATTTCATCGTTCTTATATATTCTTTCCCAATCAAGTATTCCACCACATCCACTTATATTGTTTTAATCTATAAAGTGGGCGTTTCAATTTATTGCAAACGCATTTCGTGGTTCAGAGTTGCTTGATTTTGGTAATGTAATATCATCAAGCACTTTTATATATCTCTAAATCTAGATCCCCGTAGAGATATGTGGTAACCACATTCATGAGTTGCATTTCCAGTCCTTCGGAAACTACTAGGCTAGTAAATTATACGGATGTCATAACATCCATCATGAGAGAGTAAGTCTCCTCGTGGTCAATCCAGGGCGTTGTGAGAAACCTTGCGCCAAAGGAGAGTCTCATACATTATGACTTAATTATTCTCATTACGCTTTAGGACAAATAATTTATCTATGTCTTACAGGCTTTACACTTGGTGGGTTAGCACTACCAAACCAAATACCTGTTCATTTGTCAAATAATATGATTCTCCTGGATTGCTTATTTAGGCCAGTTTGCTCTTTGTTGATATTTTCCAACTGATCATGGTTCGATGTCAATGTGCTCTATCACCTCATAAACAATAATATATGCGAAATATATCATCAATATTTATATATGATCTGTCCATCGACTCATATGTGCTCTCATAGTTCATTTGAGATTAATATTCATCTCTAGAATCAATATTAACTTCGGAGCGTCCTCCAATGATTATTCATAGACATAGTTTAATCAGAGACAATCTCATGAGAGGTTTATGTATTGATGACAAATAGTTGTGCCTTACTCTTCTCTTCCTCTAGATGAGTATCTATCGAACCAAGTAGCTTCCCCCATTTCCGTTTGGGAGCTACGACCTCAACCACACCTCCACTATGTGTGATTGCAACGCACTTTCCAATGGCGTTGTGCCCCTGTTGAGGACTTTTTAACCTTGCAAGTATATTTGCATCTCGTATATGTGATCTTGTCACTTTTGGAATATTAAACGTATCAGGTATCGAGTCTGATTCGTTTGACTTCAACATTACGTTGTGAAATTTTGGGGATCGAAATGAGACAGAGTGGAAATATTCAATGACACTTCCTGTCGTTCCCATGGAAAATCCTTTTTCCTATCTCCCCTTAACGACGGGAAGACTGTCTCATGAAAGTGACAACCCGCAAATATGTCAGAAAATATGGACATCATGCATCTTTGAAAGGTTGCAGGTGCATTGCAAAGTCCAAATGACATTCTTCTAAAAGCAAAAGTACCATAGGGACATGTGAAGGTGGTCTTTTCCTGGTCCTCTGGTGATATGGCTATCTGGTTATATCCTGAGTATCCATCCAAGAAACAGTAATATTCCTTACCGGCTAACCTGTCCAACATTTGGTCAATGAAAGGTAATGGAAAGTGGTCTTTTTGGGTAGCATTATTGAGTTTCCGGTAGTCCATGCAAGTCCTCCATCCAGATACTACTCTAGTTGGGATGAGTTCATTTTTATCATTGGGGATGACTGTGATCCCTCCTTTCTTTGGAACACACTGGACTGGGCTAACCCAAGAACTACTGGCTATTGGGAAAATAATTCCTGCATCTAACCATTTCAAAATTTCCTTTTTCACTACCTCTTTCATGACAGGGTTCAGCCTTCTCTGTGGTTCAATTGATGTGAAGTTCTTGTCTTCTAGAATGATCTTATGCTGACAAATGGAAGGACTAATCCCTTTCAAGTCAGCAATGGTCCACCCTATGGCTTTGGTGTGTGACTTCAACATATCCACAAGTTGTTTTTCTTGATGCAAATTTAGGGTAGATGATATGATGACAGGCAATTTGTTCTCTTCCCCAAGAAAAGCATATTTCAAGTGAGATGGGAGTTGTTTCAACTCCAGGTCAGGTGGTGATATGACAGATGGTGTAAAGTTCTTTTGGTCATTCTGCTCCAATGGTTCAAACTTTGCAGCATAAACTGGGGCAGTTTCATCTTCCACTATGGCTCTATCTAAGTCATCCTCAAGATCATCATCATTATCAATCTTACAAACCCTCCTAACTCCTTCCTCATGGCACAATGATTCAATCACACTTAAGTTTGAACAATCCTCAACATCATCAGGATATTTTAAAGAATTAAAAACATTGAAGGTGACTTTTTGGTCTTGGAGTCTCATGGTCAGTTATCCTTTCTAGATATCTATCAAAGTTCTTCCGGTGGCTAGAAAAGGTCTTCCTAAGAGAATAGGAATATCTTTATCAGCCTCAAAATCCAAGATGATAAAATCTGCCGGAAATATGAACTTGTCAACCTGTACTAGAACATCCTCAATTTTCCCCTTAGGATAGGCTATGGTCTTGTCAGCCAGTTGGAGTGTAACTGTGGTAGGTCTGGCTTCTCCTATTCCTAAGTTGTTGAAAACAGATAAGGGCATGAGGTTGATGCTAGCTCCCAAATCACACAAAGCCTTTCCTACTTCCTTCCCACCTATTGAACATGGAATGGTAAAACTTCCTGGGTCTTTCAACTTAGGAGGTATTCCATTGGTCAGGAGTGCGCTACATCCTTCAGTCAAAGCAACTGTCTCATATTCATTCAACTTCTTCTTCCTGCTTAGGATGTCCTTAAGGAATTTGGCATAACTAGGCATTTGCTCGATTGCTTCAACAAGAGGTATGTTGATGTGCAATTCTTTGAACACATCCAAGAATTTTTTAAATTGCAATTCTTCTTTTTGATTCCTTAACCTTTGAGGGTAAGGAACATAAGGAGGAACTGGTTTTATGAAAGCTTTACTTGGATGTGTGGAGCAAGATGTGTCTTTTGTGCCTTTGATTTCACTCTCCTTAGGTAAGGTTGGGATTTCATTCACTACAGGCTGAACAGGACTGGCTACCCCAGGCTCTAGATTCTTTGTGGGTTTAGGTTGTGGTTCAAGAATAGGAGCTAAAACAGTAGTCCCGGGTTCTGACTTTTTGTTATTTTCAAATTCTGTTTGAGTCATTGGTCCAAACTTGTTTTGCACTGTTTCATTCAATTCTCTAACACTCCTAAGGGTCACAACTTTTACATGTTCTTTACTAGGAGCTCTTGGGACTTCTGTGTCACTAGGTAACATGACATTTGCCCTACTGTTCTGATTAAGTGCAATTTGACTCACTTGGGTTTCCAAATTCCTAATGGCCGCACTCTGTTGATTAAAAAGAGCTTGATTTTGGCTCAAAAGTTGCTGTTGAGCTTGTGATTGAGCCACGAGGCTTTTTATCATAGCTTCCAAAGAAGATGATGATTCAGCCTGTGGAGGAGGTTTTTGAAAATGCTGTTGGTTATTTTGAAAATTCCTGTTCTGATGATGCTGTGAACTTTGGTTATGCTGATGTTGAGAACCTTGGTTTTGATGATGTGAACTACTAGCATGATGTTGCGTTTGAAAATTTTGAGATTCTTGTGGCTTAGGAGCTGGCTGATTTAGACATGGACTGTTCCAGGAAAAATTTGGATGTTGCCTCCAACTCGCATTATAGTTGTTGCCATAGGGAGCATTCCTGTTTTGAACATAGTTTACTGATTCAGAGTTTTGAGGACATTGTTCATAGGAATGTTCCCCACCACAACAAACACATTGAACCGAAAGGACTGACTGGGTGGATGTAGTAGCAACTTGTTGCGTTCCTTGGTTTGAAGATAAGTTTTTGAGCATTGAAGCCATGGAAGCAAGTTGTGCTGTTAATGCAGTATATGCATCCACATCATGAATCCCAACAGTTTTCTTTTGCGGTTGAGCACGTGGATCAGCCTAATGTCCATTGTTTGTTGAAAAATTTTCAAGAATTTCATACCCGTCATTATAGGTATTAGTTGTAAAGGCCCCTCCTGATGTCGCATCGAGCATTTGTTTTGCCATGGGGTTTAATCCATTGTAAAACGTCTCGAGTTGAATACAGTAGGGAATGCCATGATGAGGGCATTTTCTTAACAACTCTTTAAACCTTTCCCAAGCATCGGGAATTGCCTCATCGTCCATTTGTTTAAACATGCAAATTTCGTTTCTGGACTTAGCATTACGGGTAGGTGGAAAATATTTTCTCAAAAATCTTTCAGCCATGTTGCTCCATGATGGCACAGAGTCAGGTGCCAAAGAATTAAACCAAGACTTTGCCCGATCCCTTAGAGAAAAAGGAAACAAAGTGAGTCTCAAGGCATCGTTAGATACCCCAGGGATCAGGAATGCATCAGTGATCTCCATAAAAGATTTTAAATGAGAATGTGGATCTTCCGATGGCATTCCAACAAATTGTCCGTTTGTTTGCAACATTTGAAACATGATGGGTTTTAGCTCAAAATGGAGGGCTTGTATATGGGGTCTAATTATCCCTGAATTTAATTGCTCAAAATCGGGGATAGCGTAGTCCATAATGTTTCCCTCTTTGGAATTTGCAAGATTAATTATGTTTGGAACTTCATTTCTTATTTCATTGGTGCCTTGAGATTCAACATCATCATCAACATGGTTATGATTATTTCCTTGATGTGGCGGATTTTGGTGAAAAGGGTGCTCCGGTGGGTTTCCAAAAATTGGAGGTGCATCATGGAATATTGGTGGTGGTCTCGGATTTTCTAAAAGTGGTGGTGGTCTAGGTCCTCTATTTTCAAATCCGGGTGGTGGTGGTTCCATAATTGGAGAGTCTAAAATTAATGCGATTCTTTGCGTTCTTCTCCTAGTTCGAAAAGTTCTTTCAATGTCCGGGTCAAGTTCGAACAACACCCCACGTGTACTCTTGGCATACACCAAACAAAATGCGATCCAAACGGTGGTAGAAAAATCAAATCTTTTTAAAACTTTTTAAAACTTTTAGCGTGCCAATCCCCGGCAACGGCGCCAAAAACTTGATGCGAAATGTTTGCACACCTCTAAGACATGATAAATTAAATCTCACCGCAAGTACACAATGGGATCTAATATCGTCTCTCAAGTAATAAAGTGGTAAAATACCGAATATCGTCCCACAGAGATTGTCGTAAAAGATTAATAAAAGTGTAATAAAAGAGATGATTTCAGATGACGAATTTGAAGACTTTGATTAGTTGGTTTGGTTAACAGTAGATTAATATGCAAGATAATAAAGGTAGCAAGGGTGCAAAACTTTTAGGTGAGATTAAAACACAAATTCCAGCAGACTATGTTGCAGGGATGTTGCAGCATGAGTTCAGCATCACTAGATCCACCATCTATTTTGAGGGTATTCCTCTCGGACTTCAATACTCCCACTACTGTTTAGATTCAACTGAACATATCTTTATGCAGTTTCCAACTATTGATAATGTAGAGTAGAGTCCTCAAAATATATGGATTTACAAATCTCTTTGTATAAAAACTACTCTCTTGAGTTAATTCCCATATCATCCAAGTTGGAGTGTTTGAAGGGGTTCATCTCTGAATCCTCTACACTTTAACACTTTTAACAAGCGACCAACCCGTCAAGAATAAATCAAGATGAAAAATAGAGGTGATAAATCTCTTTATCAGTCACTCTCTCAAGTCGGCTTCTCATATCATTCAAGTTGACGTGCATATTATGGTTTATCTCTAGACCATAGCACTTTCACACTTTTAAAGCGATCAACTCGTCAAGAAGTGTCGTTGGATTTTATAAAACTTGAATGAAACGGTGGAACATTGTTATTGCGAAACAATGTCCACCTTTCTTTGGTTCAAAATCTCACCCATCCGTCTTACACCCAAGCTAATGGATTTAGCTACTCATACTAAAATGTAAAGACATAAAGCGATAAATTACATCAATTAAATACATGAATTTAAATGACGGAAATATAAATTGCAAGAAATAAAATTACGGAAATGTAAATGACGGAAATATAAATGACGGAAATATAAATGACGGAAATGTAAAGTGCAATAATATAAAGACTAATTAAAGAAAGCTAAGAATAATAAAGCATAAACTAAAGAACAAGAGAAGGTAACCAAAAGTTTACTTGGAATTGCAAAATGAAAGTACAAAATCACAAGGTTTAATGGTTCAACCTTTGATTTCTTAGCTAAGATGAGATAAATATGGAATAATGGATGATCAAACTAAACCCCAAGCTCCCTTTTTATACTAAAAGGGAGTGGCAAAAAGGGTAATTAACTACTAACAAAGTACTTAAAGTACAAAGATACATTATCCAAAAGTTAATATCCTAAGGACAATAAGGATTTAAAGTTTTATCCAAGTACATCAACCATGAATTGGTCTAGAAGGTTCCCAAAAATTAGATACAATAATCCCAAAAAGTTTTTCCATGTTAAGCTCCTTCTAGCTTATCCATTAAGCTCCTCCATCGACATGATGCAGGAATGCTGCAGACTGCTGCACTTATAAATATGCCCAAAAATACACCAATTAGCTACCCAATGCAATAAAACAAGTTCTTCATACTTTAGCTCCAAGAAACAAGAAAAGAGAAAATAATGAACTAAAATGACTCAAATGTTGGGATTAGAAGGTAAAAGCTATGCTAAAAAGAAGATAAAAAGAGCATAATGGCACTAAATAACTAGTGCCATCAGTAATATCATCAAGCACTTTTATATATCTCTAAATCTAGATCCCCGTAGAGATATGTGGTAACCACATTCATGAGTTGCATTTTCAGTCCTTCGAAAACTACTAGGCTAGTAAATTATACGGATGTCATAACATCCATCATGAGAGAGTAAGTCTCCTCGTGGTCAATCCAGGGCGTTGTGAGAAACCTTGCGCCAAAGGAGAGTCTCATACATTATGACTTAATTATTCTTATTACGCTTTAGGACAAATAATTTATCTATGTCTTACAGGCTTTACACTTGGTGGGTTAGCACTACCAAACCAAATACCTGTTCATTTGTCAAATAATATGATTCTCCTAGATTGCTTATTTAAGCCAGTTTGCTCTTTGTTGATATTTTCCAACTGAGCATGGTTCGATGTCAATGTGCTCTATCACCTCATAAACAATAATATATGCGAAATATATCATCAATATTTATATATGATCTGTCCATCGACTCATATGTGCTCTCATAGTTCATTTGAGATTAATATTCATCTCTAGAATCAATATTAACTTCGGAGCGTCCTCCAATGATTATTCATAGACATAGTTTAATCAGAGACAATCTCATGAGAGGTTTATGTATTGATGACAAATAGTTGTGCCTTACTTTTCTCTTCCTTTAGATGAGTATCTATCGAACCAAGTAGCTTCCCCCATTTCCGTTTGGGAGCTACGACCTCAACCACACCTCCACTATGTGTGATTGCAACGCACTTTCCAATGGCGTTGTGCCCCTGTTGAGGACTTTTTAACCTTGCAAGTATATTTGCAGCTCGTATATGTGATCTTGTCACTTTTGGAATATTAAACGTATCAGGTATCGAGTCTGATTCGTTTGACTTCAACATTACGTTGTGAAATTTTGGGGATCGAAATGAGACAGAGTGGGAATATTCAATGACACTTCCTGTCGTTCCCATGGAAAATCCTTTTTCCTATCTCCCCTTAACGACGGGAAGACTGTCTCATGAAAGTGACAACCCGCAAATATAGCGGTAAAGAGATCACTAGTCAAATATTATAATTAGCGGATAATTATTGGGGATTCATATCCAACATATACCAAATCGTCTTTAAGGACCCATTTTGATGCGCTGTGGGGGCGCAATTGGCACATATAATCAAACATGCATAAATGTAAAGTATCAGGCTTATATCTAGTTACCAACTGATACGCATGAGCAAGTAGTGGGTCTAAAAACGAAAAAAACTGCATATAATAATTGCATAACCCCAGGTAGCTGTGGGTAAATTGGTGTGCATTACTAATACCCTAGATGTCATCATATTCTTTTGATAACAACTTATATGAGACCATTTTATATATACACATGGGGTATAGGAAACTTTACATTGATCCTAATACATATGCAATTAACATCAAATCCTTATGATGTAAATTCTCCAGCATTCAAAGTCATGTAGACTTGATGAAATAATCAGGGTGGTGAGACCTTAAACGTATAGTTAGTGTTAGGAGTGCAGTATTTCATGTGGACAATAATACGACATGCGTTCATCGTGTCGAAACCAGAACCATAAAGTACTTTAATGGCCCGCATTCTGGATGTTTATGTCCATAAATATCACCTTGTATTCGTTGTAACAATGGAATATTTTTATATTATGTCCTTAGCTTTACGATGGTCTCAATCCTGTCTTGGCTAAGGAGTAGGTTATATACAAAAGTTTTATGTATTCGAGAGGGCATATAGCAATGTTGTTTCTTATGCTACAGAAGTCAACAGTTGCAATTTTCCTCATTCTGCCTTTCACTCGAAAGAGAATGTGTCTATGTGTATTTTGCAATACACGGATCACTATGTCATAACCACGGTGTCCCGCATGGTCATGCCAAAACATATATGTGTTATTGGCCCCAAAAGTTCTTTATTGGTGACAAAATATGTTCCGATGACCCAATAATCTACTAGTTTGACACATTAGTTTCCATGATATATGTTTACTTTCATATATTCATTAGAACTTATGTATATATGCTCATTTCCATTTCCATTTGATATGAATATCTTTACAAGGTTCCTATTAATTTTGTACCAACAAGAGAGTGACAATCCATCGTCTAAGTAATTTGGTTGGATGTATTATAAAACAAGTATTAGGGGTTGTTTGTTTTTTTCTAAAAACCTCTTAATGGCTCTTAAGTCTGAATCATTCAGACATTTTTACACACCACCTCTTATTAATCATAACTAAAATAAGATTTCAGACTTTAGACATCTTAAAAAACAAACGGCACCTAATTCAAGGGTGTGATAGGTCAAAAAAAACCAATTCTCCTCGATACATTCCTACACGGAACGGAGAATATTGAATTTTTTTTTGTATTTTTTTTGATGTATTTCTTTACATCTATAATGGTTACATATTCGATTTTACTTTAGCAAAGAAATTAATTTTTGTTACTTAAAATTAATTTCAAAGAAACATATGCATAATCAATATTAAATATTAAAACAAATATGTTATATTTCATTTTCAACGTGTTCCCTTTTTTATAGAAGCACTTTTTAGTGCATATCTTATTTGATTGTCCATTATCACCTGGGTAGTAGTTGTATCATACTCCAGGTGTAACACCCGCTATTTTGGGGTTGGGTGAAAAGTTGACTATTACCCAAAGTCCAAGGGGGTAAAATGTAACTTGTGTTATATAAATATAAATCAGATTTTAGATATTTTGAAAATATCACAAATATCAGTTTTTGAGAAATCAGAGAGAGAAAGAGAAAAGAAGCAGTGAAGTGGTTCTTCGGGTTTTCTCCAAATCAAGGTACGAATCTAGCCTAATGCTTTGATCTGAATGCTTTTAGCCGCGTATAATCTTGTTGTGAAGGTTTTAAACCGTTCCATTGTGAGATCTGAGTATTTCTCATTTTGGATCTGGGTTCTGCATCGATCTGTTTATGGTGTTCTTGATGAAACAAGACGATGGTCATTTGACCGATGGTCCTTCGACCGGTTGGCCGTTCGACCGATTGGTCGTTCGACCGATGTGTCCTTTGACCGGACATATGTTCGACCGAAGGTCTTGTTCGACCGAGGTCATGTTCGACCGAAGGTCATGTTCGACCGAAGGTCTTGTTCGACCGAAGGTCGTGTTCGACCGAGGTCAGGGTTCGACCGAGGTCGTGTTGACCGAGGTCAGGGTTCGACCGGTTGTGTCCTTCGACCGGTACTGAGTTCTGGTAGTGTGTTGTGTTCGTATTCTGGAGTTTTAAGTCATTAAGTTGTCTTTATTTTGGCTTACCGATTATCGGTGTTGTCATAGGTAGCAATCGTCTGAAGCAGGCTATAATCAGGAAGAAATCTGAGGTGAGTCCTTAAGCTAAATCGGTCTGTATTACGAATGCTATGTGATAAATGTATTATTTAAATGTGGAAAACCTGGTTTCAAAGTAACTGATTTTGTTGAGAAATACCTTCTAAAGATTTCACATTTTCAAGAATCACAATTTATAGAATTGAACCGTTGTTCATATGAATTGCCTGTATATCTGATTTAATATGAGTATGCTCTGAAATGACATGCTTTGGCTTTGAGTCTTAGTGCAATGGATCCATAGGCACTGTGTTCCTATGTCCCCTGTTTTGGGCATTTGGTTCACGTTTAGCACGGGATAGGCATCGGGTTGCCATGATAAGTAAGGTGTGGGCCTATACGGTCGGGCAACGTCTCATGGTGCAGTAAGGTGAAATCCCATTATGTGCTTGAGTTCCCCCTGTTTTGGGAACTCTCAAGGATAGATCCAAAGGGGTTGACTTGAATGTTTTGAGCAACAGATCTAGAGGGGTTGAGCTCGTTATGTGATTTTGGGTATTACTTATACCATGTTTAATCACTAATGGTTTATTGGATTTCTTGACTTAGCTCATGGCTATACTACCGCGTGGCACCAATTGGGTTTAGTACTCTCTTTTATTTAGCTTGTTCTCACTAGGCGTTAGCCTAACGCTTGCTCTTGGTTGTCATGTTGGCAGGTTATCTTAGCAGTGGGGCTCGTCGGGACTGAGGGAGCGACCTTGGGGTCGTGAGAGATTCTTTTGAAGATTTATTTTGGAAGTGTAGCGACACCCGTCCCTAATCTAGATATTTTGTAGATTAATAGGATGTCGTCTTATACTTCAGTTATCTACCTCAATATTGGCTACTCTATACCCGTTGGGTTAATTGTGTAATGAATATTGTCACACCTTATTCCGCAACTTAGTCTATTGCCGAATTGTTTCTTCAAAATTTTATTTCCGCAGTTTCTAGGGTGTTACAAGTTGGTATCAGAGCCTTGGTTTAAGTGAACTAGGTATGACTGTAAGATGCCTAGACTTAAGCTGAGACTATTAAGTTACGACTCGTGAGATGGGGTAGATCTTGTAAGATAGGATGGTCTTAGGGTCAACGGAAAATTGCACAAGTTGAAAGTTGTAACGATGGTAATAAGCACTCTTGCGTATTATACGTTCATAATTTCACTTAGCTAACGTTATTATGAAAATGTCTTACGTGAGCATACTTAAGTTACTGTTGTTATAACGATTGGTAAGTGTAGAAGTACGTTCTCTGTGTTTTCCGTAATCCTTATTCCGTTCTTTTGCATGATTGCGTTCAGCAGAACCATGGTTAATACCAGGAGTCATCCGGAAGGCCAGGAGGCCGACATACCTACGGCCGACCATCTGCTGGCGACCGTAGTGGGGGAAACTGCACGTGTGAGTAATGTGCTGGGAGGAGGACCCGAGCATATTCCTCGACGAAATTTGGAGGCTAATGAGCCTATTATAGAAGAAGTGACGGCCGAATCGAGAATGATGGATCGTATGATGTTGGCCATGAATAGGGCCATGGCGCAACAACAGGAAGTGTTCTTGAAACTCCTCGAGGACCGAGACACTAACAACCGTAGGCCCGAAACGGTTGGCGAGAATGTGATTGTTGCTGGATCCGGGGGTACCGGACCCGTAATTTCCCCTGTGGTAACTGCAACCCTAGGCGTCAATCGAACGACACGGACTTGCACGTTTAAGGCTTTTCTGGGTTGCCGACCACCAGAATTTAAAGGCTCGGACAATCCCTTAGATTGTATGGCCTGGGTTCGAGAGATGGAGCAAGCTTTTCGCTCAAGCGAATGTGGGGAAGAACAGAGGGTGATATTTGGTTCCCAAATGCTGCGGGGAATAGCTCTTACCTGGTGGGATGTGTACTCTGCTTCGCTGGAGCCAACTGTTCTAGACCAATTGTCTTGGTCTACCTTCAAGGAGAAACTGCTAGAGGAGTACTGTAACGAGCGGTCGTTGGACCGAATCAAGGATGAATTCCAGAATTTGAAGAAGGGAGGTATGTCTGTGAGGGAATACAGCCGTCTCTTCATGGACAAGCTAGGCTTTGTGGGGCATCTGGTCCCGACAGAGAAAGATAAGATCAAGGCTTACATCAAGGGTCTTCCATCGGACATGATGTCGATGGTTCGCGTAACGAAGACCTCCACCCTTCGGGAGGCAATGGAAGAAGCTCAACTCATGGAGGATGCTTACAGTCTCGGCAGGGATCAGGGTGGTCGCCAAGTCGAGAAGAGGAAGTGGGAGGGGAGTTCAATGCCCTCAAAGAAACCCTTTTATGCCAACAGCAGCACTCAGCGAGGAGCTGATCCTAGACGTGATGCTAGGTGGTGTTCCAAGTGCCGAAGCAAGCATTTCGACCCTTGCAACTTTGTTCCCGGGACGTGCTACAAATGTGGGAAGACGGGTCACACGTTCCGAGATTGCCCTCTCAAGGGACAGGTATGTTTTGAGTGTAGGGAACCGGGGCACGTAAGGGCGGAATGCCCGAAGCTGAAGACCGGAGGATCTGGCGGGAAGAAGTTGGAAACTCCGCGGTCGACTGGAAGGGCTTTCCAGATGTCGTCAGAGGAAGCTAAAGCATCGACCGATGTGGTGTCGGGTACGTTCTCTCTAAATTCCATACCTACACGCGTGTTATTTGATTCTGGTGCTAGCTACTCGTTCATATCCGAATTGTTCTGTCAAAGGCTTGCTATGTCTATGAGTATGTTAGAGAATGCGGTTGTGGTAGAAATAGCAAATGGAGGCCAGGTTCTAATTCGTAGTATCCTTAAGGATTGCATCTTAGAGCTTAAGGGGAAGAAATTTCCCATTAACCTATTACCAATGCAAATTGGCGGATTCGACGTGGTGGTAGGTATGGACTGGTTATCTAAGAACCAGGCCGAAATTGTATGTTTCAAGAAAATGATCCGTTTACCTGTGGCAAACGGAGAAGCGACTATAATCTACGGCGAAGGAAGGAAAAGCGATGTGGCGATTATTTCAGTAATCAAAGCTAGGAAGTGTTTGGCGAAAGGATACGCATCTTTCTTAGCGTATGCCATCGATACCAAACTCGACCAACGGAAATTGGAAGATGTTAGGGTGGTGCGCGAGTTTCCCGATGTGTTTCCGGAGGACTTG
Source organism: Arctium lappa (assembly GCA_023525745.1). Classification (NCBI taxonomy): domain Eukaryota; kingdom Viridiplantae; phylum Streptophyta; class Magnoliopsida; order Asterales; family Asteraceae; genus Arctium; species Arctium lappa. Next base: position 130,452,478 of record CM042049.1, read on the forward strand.
CCCGGGTTGCCGCCCGATCGTGTTGTGGACTTTCGTATTGACCTCATTCCTGGAGCGGCTCCGATTGCTCGAGCTCCTTATCGTTTGGCTCCTACCGAAATGCAAGAGATGGTGGTTCAACTTCGAGACCTTCTCGAGAAAGGTTTCATCAGACCGAGCTCGTCACCGTGGGGAGCTCCGGTTCTATTTGTCAAGAAAAAGGACGGTGCATTGAGAATGTGTATCGACTACAGGGAACTGAACAAAGTGACGGTGAAGAACAGGTATCCACTTCCAAGAATCGATGACCTGTTCGATCAGCTTCAAGGAGCGGGTTGCTTCTCAAAGATTGATCTTCGATCGGGGTATCACCAAGTGAAGGTAGCAAAGAGCGACATTCCGAAGACGGCATTTAGAACTCGCTATGGGCACTACGAGTTTCTGGTGATGCCATTCGGCCTAACCAACGCACCGGCAATATTTATGGACTTGATGAACCGAGTGTGTCGACCGTTCCTCGACAAGTCGATAATTGTATTCATCGACGACATCTTAGTTTACTCCAAGAATGAAGAAGAGCATGAGCAGCATCTCCGTGAAGTGTTGGAGGTGTTAAGGCGAGAAAGACTCTACGCAAAGTTTTCAAAGTGCGACTTTTGGCTTCCAGAAGTTCAATTTTTGGGGCATATAGTTTCAAAGGAAGGAGTCAAGGTGGATCCCGCAAAGATCGAGGCAATGACGAATTGGGAACCTCCCAAGAATCCGTCCGAAATCCGAAGTTTCCTAGGTTTGGCAGGATACTACCGGAGATTCATTCAAGATTTCTCGAAGATAGCCTCGTCGTTGACTATCTTGACCCGGAAGAACGTGAAATTTGTGTGGACCGAGAAGCAAGAAGAGGCGTTCCGCACCTTACAGAAGAAGCTTTGTGAAGCTCCTATCCTATCCTTACCAGACGGGACGGAAGATTTTGTGGTGTACAGCGATGCGTCGAAGATGGGTTTGGGTTGTGTCCTGATGCAAAGAGGGAAAGCGATCGCTTACGCATCAAGGCAACTTAAAGTTCATGAAGTCAACTACCCTACTCATGACTTGGAATTGGCAGCTGTGGTGTTTGCACTGAAATTGTGGCGGCACTACCTTTACGGTACGAAGTGCACTCTTTATACGGATCACAAGAGTCTGAAGCATATCTTTAATCAGAAAGAGCTAAACATGAGGCAGCGAAGATGGTTGGAGTTGTTGAAGGATTATGACTGCGAGTTGCTCTACCATCCGGGTAAGGCAAACGTGGTTGCCGACGCCTTGAGTCGGAAAGTCTGCGGAGGAAATTCTCGTGCTACCTTTGCACGGATTGAAGTAACTTCAACGCTTATTGATAGAATCAAGGAATCGCAAGCCGAAGCCCTGCTAGAGGAAAACCTCAAAGGAGAAGTCATGGCGAAACAACATCTTTTGTTGACTGAAGATAGTCGAGGGGTGAAGCTTTTCAATGGGCGAGTCTGGGTGCCCAAGATTGGGGGTAATAGAGAACTTCTTCTCGAAGATGCCCACAAGTCAAAATACTCCATCCACCCGGGAAGCACGAAAATGTATAGAGATTTGAAATTGCTTTATTGGTGGCCAGTCATGAAGCTCGACGTGGCGCGCTATGTGGAACAGTGTGTGACTTGCTTGCAAGTGAAGGCTGAGCACCAAAAACCCTACGGCAGTTTGCAATCCTTGGAAATTCCGGAGTGGAAATGGGAACACATCACGATGGATTTCGTGACAAAGCTACCAAAGACCTTGAAAGGTCACGACGCCATCTGGGTTATAGTTGACCGCTTGACCAAAAGCGCTCACTTCTTGGCCATGCGGGAGACGTTACCAATGGATAAATTGGCGAAGTTGTACATCGATGAAGTAATTTCCCGGCACGGCGTGCCGCTATCTATAGTCTCTGATCGGGATAGTCGGTTCACGTCGCATTTTTGGGATGGCTTACAAAAGGAATTAGGTACACGTGTGAAGTTGAGCACAACCTATCATCCTCAAACCGACGGACAAAGCGAGAGGACAATCCAGACGCTAGAAGATATGTTAAGATCGTGTGTAATCGACTTTGGGGGTAGTTGGGATGCGCACCTGCCTTTGGTAGAGTTCGCATACAATAATAGCTACCACTCAAGTATAGGGATGGCACCGTTTGAAGCGTTATACGGTCGCAAGTGTCGAACTCCCGTATGTTGGCTCGAGGCGGGAGAAAAGCAGTTCGCCGGACCGGAAGTTGTACAAGAAACGGCGGACAAGGTCAAAGGCATCCGCGAACGTTTGAAGGCGGCCCAAGATCGACAGAAAAGCTACGCCGATAAGAAAAGACGGCCAATGGAATTCCAAGTGGGAGATCGAGTTATGTTAAAGGTGTCCCCTTGGAAGGGAATTATTAGATTTGGGAAGCGTGGGAAGTTGAGCCCCCGTTTCCTTGGACCGTTCACTGTGACTAAACAGGTAGGACTCCAAGCTTATCAGCTGGAACTTCCTCCAGAAATGAAGGGAATTCATAACACGTTTCACGTGTGTTATCTACGGAAGTGTCTAGCAAAGGAGGAGAGTGTCATTCCACTCTCCGAGATCAGAGTAGATGAAGGGAATCGTTGCGTTGAAGAACCTGAGGCGATTTTGGAAAGGAAGACGAAGAAGCTTCGTCACCGGGAAGTCACAATGATCAAGGTTCAGTGGAAGCACCATCGAGGTGCCAATGTGACATGGGAAGCGGAAGAGGACTTGAGGCGGAGGTACCCTCACCTCTTTCCATAGCCGAGATTTCGAGGACGAAATTTTCTCCAAGTTGGGGAGGATTGTAACACCCGCTATTTTGGGGTTGGGTGAAAAGTTGACTATTACCCAAAGTCCAAGGGGGTAAAATGTAACTTGTGTTATATAAATATAAATCAGATTTTAGATATTTTGGAAATATCACAAATATCAGTTTTTGAGAAACCAGAGAGAGAAAGAGAAAAGAAGCAGTGAAGTGGTTCTTCGGGTTTTCTCCAAATCAAGGTACGAATCTAGCCTAATGCTTTGATCTGAATGCTTTTAGCCGCGTATAATCTTGTTGTGAAGGTTTTAAACCGTTCCATTGTGAGATCTGAGTATTTCTCATTTTGGATCTGGGTTCTGCATCGATCTGTTTATGGTGTTCTTGATGAAACAAGACGATGGTCATTTGACCGATGGTCCTTCGACCGGTTGGCCGTTCGACCGATTGGTCGTTCGACCGATGTGTCCTTTGACCGGACATATGTTCGACCGAAGGTCTTGTTCGACCGAGGTCATGTTCGACCGAAGGTCATGTTCGACCGAAGGTCTTGTTCGACCGAGGTCAGGGTTCGACCGAGGTCGTGTTGACCGAGGTCAGGGTTCGACCGGTTGTGTCCTTCGACCGGTACTGAGTTCTGGTAGTGTGTTGTGTTCGTATTCTGGAGTTTTAAGTCATTAAGTTGTCTTTATTTTGGCTTACCGATTATCGGTGTTGTCATAGGTAGCAATCGTCTGAAGCAGGCTATAATCAGGAAGAAATCTGAGGTGAGTCCTTAAGCTAAATCGGTCTGTATTACGAATGCTATGTGATAAATGTATTATTTAAATGTGGAAAACCTGGTTTCAAAGTAACTGATTTTGTTGAGAAATACCTTCTAAAGATTTCACATTTTCAAGAATCACAATTTATAGAATTGAACCGTTGTTCATATGAATTGCCTGTATATCTGATTTAATATGAGTATGCTCTGAAATGACATGCTTTGGCTTTGAGTCTTAGTGCAATGGATCCATAGGCACTGTGTTCCTATGTCCCCTGTTTTGGGCATTTGGTTCACGTTTAGCACGGGATAGGCATCGGGTTGCCATGATAAGTAAGGTGTGGGCCTATACGGTCGGGCAACGTCTCATGGTGCAGTAAGGTGAAATCCCATTATGTGCTTGAGTTCCCCCTGTTTTGGGAACTCTCAAGGATAGATCCAAAGGGGTTGACTTGAATGTTTTGAGCAACAGATCTAGAGGGGTTGAGCTCGTTATGTGATTTTGGGTATTACTTATACCATGTTTAATCACTAATGGTTTATTGGATTTCTTGACTTAGCTCATGGCTATACTACCGCGTGGCACCAATTGGGTTTAGTACTCTCTTTTATTTAGCTTGTTCTCACTAGGCGTTAGCCTAACGCTTGCTCTTGGTTGTCATGTTGGCAGGTTATCTTAGCAGTGGGGCTCGTCGGGACTGAGGGAGCGACCTTGGGGTCGTGAGAGATTCTTTTGAAGATTTATTTTGGAAGTGTAGCGACACCCGTCCCTAATCTAGATATTTTGTAGATTAATAGGATGTCGTCTTATACTTCAGTTATCTACCTCAATATTGGCTACTCTATACCCGTTGGGTTAATTGTGTAATGAATATTGTCACACCTTATTCCGCAACTTAGTCTATTGCCGAATTGTTTCTTCAAAATTTTATTTCCGCAGTTTCTAGGGTGTTACACTAGGTGTTGAAAAATCCTTCCTGACTCTTACCAATACCCTGACCCTTTCTAGGGTCTCGTCCACATGGTGCAGAAATGTCATATGTGTGAAATGGTTTTTAACTCACAATCATTTGGAGTTGTTTCCACTTCTAACACTTTCATTATTGACATCAGAAATTTTCTTTATCCCGACATATGTGGTGTTATTCGAAAGAACCTTGTTGTGTCTCTCAACCACTTGCAGTAGGTTGATGAGTTTGTCTAAATGTTACATTCCAACTTATATTGGTTCATTAATATTTACTTATATATGAAATGTGGAAATGATATTAGGAATCATGTTATCTTCTGTGAGCTCCTTGCCACAGAGATTGAGACGCGTTTTGGATATAACATTTCTTTGTTGAAATCAGTTACCTTTTTGTAATCGAGTAAGTGGGTTTCATTCCACTGTACGATTAGTTCGGGAAATACATATTCATAAGTACTCCCGATTATCCCTTTCGAAACATCTCACATTTCTTTGGGGGGTTCTAGTAAAGGTATCCTATGAAACTTAGGATTTATATGTCATATCAAAACATGAGGGTATTTGGTTGTACCTTTTCAAGAGGTTGATTTTAGAGTCAATAGGGAGTTGATGGACTTTAGGTATTTTCTTGTACCTTTTCAAAAGGAGGTTCATGTACTCATTTATGATACTCATATTCTTTTGAGTTTATGACGTTGATTTTGGGATGAGTTGTTTCAACCATTTACATATATAAATAATAATATATGATTTTCTTTTTGATAAGGAAATGAATTTTGGTTATGAAATTTCATTATCATAACAATATTGGATTTTTGTATGCTTTAACTTTATTGATAATACTTCATCAATATTTCAATTTGCAAAAAAAAAAATCACTCAATCTATTGGATTTTCAGGTAGTAGGGGAATCACATGGATTTCTTAAATCCCTACAAACCTTAGGGTTATTTACACCCGTTTGACAAAATCCTTTCGATGTATTGCGATTAATTCATCAATGAAATACATAGATAACATTTGTTATTTGGTAAATTTTGACATGAGGTCAAAAAAAATTCATACCATATTGGTATTTTGGGATCTTTTGGCAAGAGGCCAAAGTGACTATGAATTTGGCATATGAAACAATTTTAATACCTTAATAGCATTTTTTGGAGTTTTTGGTAAAGATCAAAATATATGAGTTTGGATGTGTAACTTTCAAAAAATAATTATATAATTTAAAATTACGAGTAGGAACTCACAATCAAGATAAATGTTTGAATTTAACATTTTCATGTTATTTTTGAACCTTTTGGCAAAATAACAGAAGTTATGGGGGTTGAAATTGTAAATTTCAAAGATAATTTATAAGATTGAGGTTAATGAGTAGGAACTCATAACTAAGATAAACATCTGAATTATACTAACAATTATTAATTAGGATAAAAATTTGAATATTAACACAAACAAATAGTAAATAAATATATAATATTGTAACTAAATGGATAATCATTTAAATATATGAATATTTTAATCTAATTTGATAAAAATTAATAAATCATAATAATATTTTAAAACAATAAAAGTTATACTAACACAATTAAAATAAATAAGATGAGACAAACATTAAAATAATTAATAGTCTAATTCATTATTTAGACTAGTCTAAAAGAATATATATTTAATAGGTCAAATTAAGTAAAATTAAGTAAACATGTCAGAAAATAAGTCAAGATTGACTCACATAGATAAAGTATATTAAACTTAAAAAAAAGTTAATATAATAAATATTTATTAAACACAAACGTAAATTAATGGGAAAAAAACAAATTAAGTTTTGTTTTAATTAAATAAAACAATAATACTTATCCCTTGTAGATACTTAAAAACTATTTATTTAATTCCTTTTGATAATTAAAAAAAATAAAAACAAAATCATTCAATTATCCTAATAATTCAGATAATTAGATCATAATCATATTAAAATCACATATAAATTCCAATAATTATCTTTTAATATAGTTTTTTTTTACGTCAATATAATTTTCATTTATTTAATTATTTCAATAAAAATAAATAAATAATCATGAATTCAAATTTTTTTTTGAATTCAATTAATATCAATCACGAAAATAATGGAAGTATTCTACAGAAAACTTAAGGAAAAAAAATAAACATGATTCATAATATTCACTTACGAAGAAATTGATAGAAAACTTACTATATTTTTTTTTGACATGCGTGGCAATGAGCAAAAGATAACGTAGTAGCGATGCAATTTTGCGACAAACCGTTCAACGACAACGTGCACCAATCGTTTAGAGACTATGAAAAACAGCTTTGAGCTTTACGTGCTGATAACGTGTTAAAGGGAAAAACAAATTGAACAACAATATGGAGAGAATAATAATAAGACAGCGAGAAGAAGTCTATAATTCTCATTAATCATAAGCCCTTTAAATAGGGAGGAGTTACAAGTAGATAGTTAGGAGATATTTCAGTTCTAATATAACTCTGATATATTTATCTCTATCTCTATCGTCATATCCTTTAGACGATGACACACATATCCTACTAACATTTTAGTTATTTTCCATAATAGTATGTATTGAAATTTATTTTTTACAAAAAGAAATATTATTTTATTAATTATATTAATTATATTAAATATTTTAATAATATTAGTAATGTTATAATTGTGTGATAAGATTCTCCACCTCATAAAATAATTGAATGGTTAAGCATTTACCAAAATAAGTTTTAGGGGTTGTTTGTTTTAAAAAAAAAACTTTTAATAGCTCTTAAGTCTGAATCATTCAGACATTTTTATACACTATCTCTTATTAATCATAACTAAAATAAGACTTCAGAATTTAGACCTCTTAAAAAACAAACGACACCTTAGTAAATAACCCCTTAATAAGTTAGCACTGCAAATCAACATTTATTTATTGAGGTATATATTAAATTTAAGTGTAAAACTTCATTTTTACCCTTTCATGTTTCATCAACCTATGTTTGTCATCGGATGCCTTCCCCTTCTCGTCACCCCTCCATTGTCCTTCATGATAAAAGAACCTTATTCTTATTTCTTTTCTTTTGGGTGGGATATGAATTTGACAATAATAATTTGCACGTCGTCGTCATCTTTCTTTTCCATTGTATCAAATAAACCAAAGACAATCCACATGTAGGTTCAACGAACCATTTGGTGGGAAGTTTGTGCATATTCGTTTATTTAATAAATGAACGAACATGAACTCAGTTTTTTTGTTTGTTTAGTTAAATGAACGAACATGTGTTCGTTTTTTGCTTTCGTGAACGTTCGTTCATTTATGTTTGTTTGTATATATAAATATATTTATATATTATGACAATCATATCTAAAATCATTAATTAAGTTAATATTTTAGAATTCATTTTCTATGCCTTGTAAGTTTATCCGGTTTTTCATTTTGTTATGTTATTTAAGAACGAAATGATAACGGTGGTTGTTTTTTGTTCATTTTTATGGTCGTTTATCTTTTAATGAACGATCATAAACGAACACGAACAAACATATTTTCTTAACAAACGGACAACGAACACGAAAATTTCCGCTTGTTTACTGTTCGTGTTTGTTTGTTCGGTTAAGTTAAACGAACAAACCTCCGTACGTGTTCGTTCCGTTTTGATTTATCTTGTTTGTTTTTTTCTCGGTTTCCTTTATATAGTACAGGTGTTGATGAAATGAGGTTTGGAAGCCTAGTTGTGAGAGAATAAATAGGTGGCTGACAAGATTGAAGGGGATAATATACATGTCTTTAAATTCTTTAACAATTGATAAAACATCTTATATATTTGATTTAGTTAAGAGAACGTACTATGTATATGAGACAATTCAGAAAAATACTACATTTTTACGAACACAAAAATAAAACACATTTTAACACTGTTAAACTTTATTGTTTGAGATGTCTTGTCGTATAAATCAAGATAGAGTTTAAAAAGTGAGTGATTCAAAATATGAACTAGAAAAATGTACGTTTTATCATGATTCAATAATGTATATTAAAATACAAGATAAGTCTAAATTAACACTATCAGTATGTTAAGTATGTTGTAATGATAATAAATAGATGAGTAGTTTTGGATTAAAATTATTGCATCTATTGTGTTACTCTTTCAGTTGCATTTATTTGAAAACATGTGAGTACTATATTGTTGCTACTTCTTGATTATTTTTTACGTTGGACAGTAAGAGGTTGTTTGTTTTTTTAAAAAAATCTCTTAGGGTTTTTATTTTTTATTTTTAAAAACCTCTTAATAGCTCTTAAGTCTGAATCATTCAGACATTTTTACACACCACCTCTTATTAATCATAACTAAAATAAGACTTCAGACATTAGACCTCTTAAAAAACAAACGACACCTTAATCTCTCTTAAGTCTAGATTATTCAGACATTTTTACACACCACCTCTTATTAATCATAACTAAATTAAGACCTCAGACTTTAAACCTCTTAAAAAACAAACGGCACCTAAGTTTTTGTTTTGTCATGTATCATCTGATAGGAGATGACACATTTGAAATTGTAAACTAAATTTGTAATTTCTCAAAAATGCAGGGACCAAACCTGGTAAGTATTCATTTGCAAAACAAAACATAAGCGCCATTACTGAGTTCAAATGTTAGGGTCTTCCATTCTCTGTCATTTACACATACAAACCCTCTTTCACTTCAAGGTCCAACAATGGCGAATAACTCAACCAACACCAACGATAATCTGTTTTCTTCATTGATTTCCGACATCAAAACCTACAATGGTTCAGATCCTCTTCTTCCATGGCTCCGGTAAGCACGAAACCCTAAATCTATTAGTCATACAGTTCCACTTACGAATTCAAATGCTAAGGGTTCGGTACTCATACCAATTGAAACCTAACTTAGAATGAAAGTTCTGATTGTATTGAATGATCGAACGATTATATTTACAGAGGAATTAGGACGATGACAGATGCATTACCTCCTCAGCTACTCAAACAGAAACTTCCTCGATTTCTTCAAAAATGCGCTCAAACATTTGAAACAGATATCCGTTACCGTAATGATTTACGCTACCTTCGCGTTTGGATGAAACTGGTAATCATAACCATTTACTTTTACAGTTTTACGGCATCCTTGTGCATTTTGATCTTTGAGATTCAATATGTATCATCCTTTCCGTTTTGCTTTATGAGCAAAATGATTAGATATATATGAATTTAGAAGTTTTTACACTGATTCAAAAATTATTTTGAAGGATTCATCTGTGTATAGACTACATTCTTCTAGCATTGACGTTTATGTCGAAGCTATTGCTGTATGAATTCAAAATTGACATGGATTTTATTACAACTTAATTCCAGCCTTTTGTATTCTGCTGCATTTGTTTAGATTATACACAGACCAGAGTTATTAGTTTTTCTCATAATTTGTAGTTACTTCTGTATCAGAATGAAGTCCATTAACCTAGAAGTTAAACTATAGATTCCTTTATTGCCTTTTGATTTGTGTGCATCTGTGCCTGTGTGAAAATGGAGGTGGTATCATACTCCAGTTGGATACATTGTCCTCCATAAGCTTCCAAATTTATGTAGCTGCCCTAGTTAACTAATAGAATGTAATTGTTTTCATTGGATCATATGGATAATCTTGTAGTGATCGTAAATACAGCTTTGGGTAATTTTCGATTGAAAAATCATCATTGCAAGCAATATATAATTATCAATGTAACAACTCGTTCCACATGGATAGAAACTTAGATTTTTGAGCTTCTTATAAGCTCAAAGTTGTGGGGTACCAATAACTTCCACCATGGTTTTAAGTTGATTTGGAGGTTAGTGGGTCATCTTGCTTGCATTGGGCTATGAGGCAGTACAACCAAAAACTTCAAAGTTTAGTTTATTTGTAGACACATATCATTTATCACTTATCAATTCGAGAGTAGGTTGGCACTCAAAAGGTTTGTCATCCATAATCATGTTATTTCCGTTTGTGTGAAGTTGGATTTTGTTGACGACCCTGGTGCTGTTCTGGAGAACATGAAGGCGAATCACATTGGGAACAAGAGGTCACTGTTTTACCAGGCCTATGCTCTTTATTACGAGAAGATGAAGAAGTTTACTGATGCTGAGAAGATGTACCATTTAGGGGTGCAGAAGTAAGCGCTCTCATCTTTTTACGGCTTTTAGTTCTAAGCATCCACCTTTACATGTTGTCAAATGCTAACTGATTCATCTCATATTGCATCTAGAAACTTCATAACTGTAGATGGTGAGATGGTCAAATTATTATTGTTGTCCTAATGGATATTGATGTATTATGTGTTGTTATGATGAAAGCAACAAATAAGACAAATAATGAACATAAAATCGACACAAGTTTGCGTGGTTCACCAATGTGTTAGCTAGTCCCTAATACACAAATAGAAGATTTACCTAATGCTTTCAATGGCTAATAAAGCCTACCTTTTAAATATGCAAACTAAAATATTTAGTTGAAAGTGAGAACTTTACCATGGTTGCTCTAACAAGTAAAGATGTGGCAGTCTTGCAGAGCCGGCAGACGAGCTTCAAAAATCATTTGATCAATTTCTTCATAGAATGGAGCGACACCAAAAAAAGAGGACTCAGGTACGTTTTTTAAGTTTATAGTTTGAGCTTGTGCTTCTACTTATCGTCTCCGAAGCCTTTCATGATCTAACTATGTACTGATATCCTGCAGCGTCAACAAAGGCGAAGTACAGGAGATCTTCTAGGTGATGACGTTAAAGATAAGGCAGAGAACATTTTAGTTAAAGGCAGGCCAACTGAAAGCTCACTGAAGGACAAGAAAGTAATTTCACATAGGGAAAATGAGAAGGGAAATATGGGAAATACTGAGGCAGGCCTAGATGAACATGCCGGTGATAACACAGTTGTGTTAAAATTTGCAAAGACCGCCATTGGAGGAAAATCTAAAGCTGAAGATGCACGCCATCATGGTCTCGTGGAGCCTACAATCAACACGAAAGAGGCCATGGATGCAATAAATAGCATGTTTCGTGAGCCTTTAGGCCCAGAACCTTTTCAAAAGTACAGTTCACAAAGAAGCAAAGCAAATGGTGGTGACTGCTCGAAGGACAGCTTCAAGGTGTTTAATGATGCTGACTCAGGTAGCAGGGTTGAACCATCAAATGAAAATCAACCCATGGAGGAACCATTTCAAATATATTGTGATGATGATGAAGAGAACAACGATGATGAGAAAGCCAAATTCGACAACAAAATGGCTCCAAACATGACAAAAGGTGCATTTGTGTTTCCATGTCCTAAGGATATTCCTCTAGAATGTTCCAAAGATTCAGATAATACGGAGAGGCTCCCACAAGCGAAATTTAAAGAAGATACAGTCGTGTTCCGGTTTGTAGGGTCCACCATATCAAATGAGCCGAAGGTGGAAAATGCATGCCACCATGGCCTAGTAGAACCCACAGTAAACTTGAAAGAGGCCATGGATGACATTAATAGCATGTTCGGAAAACCAATAGAATTTGTAAGAAAGAGAAGACCAAGAAAGCAGGAGAAACCCTTTGAGGAGAAGCAAAATTGTAGCTCCTTTTTGATACTTCCAGATGATGACAATGACCATCAACAAAAAAAGACTTGCCAGCCAACTAGTTCATCTTCAAGAAAAGAAAACGATCTTTTTGAGCAGACCGTATGCACAAAAGAGGCCATGGATGATATAAACAAGATGTTTGCAATGCCATTGGACTTCTGAAGAATTGGTAAAGTTCTATAATCCCTTCAATTAACTTTCACTTTCATTTCTTTAAGAAAAAAAGAGTAATAAGCAAAGAACCATTTTAGTTCAGTAAAGATAACACAACAAGATTAAACTCGAATACAAAAAGATACTGTAGTCATGAAATTAAACATTCAAAACAATATTAAGTCTAGGGAGTGGTTTCTGGATCGCAATTAGTAGGACGGAAAGCCAGTGGTCCAGCTGCATAAACAACTGCTTCATAGTTCTTTCCATAAAACACCTTGTTCTCAAATCTCAGAGGAGAGCCATTGATGCCATTGTTGACATTCGACAAAAGGTTGCAGGTTTGGAGCGGAGATGACACCAGTTTCACATGGCAAGAATGGAGAGGATGATCCAACAAATAATGGGTCATCTTGAAATCTTTGAGTTCAGCATGAAAGTAGCCACTTTTATCGGTCTCAAATGTGTTATAGTAACTCACTCTTTTCTTGTGGTTTTTGCAGATAACACTGACTTTGGCCGCTGAGATTGGTTCAGCTCCGGTGAGAGACCATGATCCGAAGTATTTACAACTTTGGCAATACACCATTCCTTCCACAACCACGGTGGCGGTTTTGTCTTCGCCATGGGCGGTGGCGGCTGCCGCTAGGAAGGCCAGTGGGAGGAGGATTGCGATGATGGTGATGAATTGCTTGTTTGCCATTTTTGTTGAGTGTGGGTGAAAGACTTGAAGAATAAAAGTTGTTTGTGGGATGAAGATGATGTGGGATGGTGTATCATTATATATAGTTAACTGAGCTGATTAAAAGCAAAAATATTTTAAAAAAAATAAAAAATGGATTTTGGATTTTGAGACCGACGTGGTGGCTACTATGTAATTTGTTTGTGTTCAAGAACTGAGCCTACGTGTTGGTCATTACTTTGTGCTTTGTTTTGTTTTGTATATAAAATAATGTATGTGGAAAACATATGATATGTTTAGAATTATTGAAGACGTGAATGTCACTTATTTTTATTGTAAAAAAAACCAAGGAATCAAATCTAATATTAAACCCAATTTTCAAATTATTTTAACTAAAAATTGCAATTATAAATAATTGATCTTATCGTTTGGATATTCTTTTTAAAGTTATATTACATTCACTCGTGTATAATTAATATTCAAAACACTAAATTTAAACGAATAATTTTAAATATTTATAATTTTATTGTAAATTAGTTATTGAAGTTGTCAAAAATATTTATAGTTTTATCATAGTAATTATTGAAGTTGTCTAAAGTTAGTAAATTACTAAGCGCATCTAAGGCTGTAAACGAACCGAACGAATACAAACGGAGGTTTGTTCGTGTTCGTTCGTTTAACAAAATATGCTTGTTCATGTTCGTTCATTAAGAGTTAAACGAACATATATGAACGTAAACGAACAAATATAAATGAACAAACACAAATGAAAAAAAACAACCACCATTACTCATCATTTCGTTCGTAAAAAATAAAATAACAAAATTAAAAAACGGGTAAACTTAGGAGGTATAAAAAATTAATTTTAAAAAGTTAATTTAATTAATGCTTTTACACATTAATTTTATAATACATATAAATATATTTATATATATAATCAAACATAAACGAACGTAAACGAACATAAATGAATGAACGTTCACGAACGTAAATGAGCGAACATGATCATTTTTCATGTTCGTACATTTAACTAAATGAACAAAAAAATGTGTTCATGTTCGTTCATTTATTAAATAAACGAACTTCCCACCGAACGGTTCACGAACGATTCGTTGAACGTTCGGTTCGTTTACTTCCCTAAGCGCATCTCTAATAAATCTTCTATAATTTCATTAAAATTGAGAATGAAAAATCAAAATTTTTAAGGACTTAACTCCAATAAATTCTCTTAATTATAGATTTGTAACATTTATTATATCTATATAATTTTATCATCTCAATATACTTAAGAAAAACATATAAAATACTAATAAATCAATCTTATTGGTGGGAAATTATTCAAAATAACACTTACTCTTATTACCGGAGCGTTTTAGAGAATTCTTTATATTTTAAGTTTCTTTAGGTAGCGTTTGGTATGCAGACATGATTGGACGGGATTGGACAAGACAGAACTGGACTGGATTGGACGGGACAAGAGACTAGGATTGGCCTGGAAGGGTTGGACAAGACAAATGTCTATTTTGTGTTTGGTACGACTAGAACTTGATAGAACAGAACTGAACAAGTTTTCCTAAAAGCTGTTTAATGATTTTATATCTCATATAATAGTTATAACTGACACAAATAAAGTATATCTTTAAATATTTAATTAAAACATTATTATTTTTTACACAATTTTCATACATATAAATACATACGAAAACAATGATACGAAATTTGAATCAAGAATCTGAAATAATTGATGGTAGTTTGAAAATATCCGATTCATACAAAGAAAATATAATATTTGATTCAATTTGAAAGATCTTTATGAATTGGTGGAGGCATAGTTGCAGCGACAAGTAAAGATAAAGGCGATGGGTGACTGGTGAAGGACGGTAGCTGTGAAGGACGTGAAAGATAGTGGACAGTGGTGGTGCAGGAGGTAGTTGTGGTTGATATGGCGGAGGTATAGGTGGTCGACGATGGTAGTGGTGGTGGCGGTGGACAGTGGCAAAAAAAGTTTTAGTGGAGGAAGAGGCGGAGGTGGCCGACGGTGGTTGGCGGTGAGCATCGGTGGTGGTGGCGGCAATGGGTGGCGGTGATCGGTGGAGGTGGCGATGGGCAATGATTGTGGAGCTAGTGGAGGAAGTTTTTGTAGTGGAGGAAGATGTGGAAGTGGTCGACGATGGTTGGCGGTGGCTACCAGTGGTCCTCGATGGTGGTGGTGTTCGGTGTTAGTGGAGGTGGTCGACTATGACAGTGGTGATGGCGATGGCCGATGGTTGTGGAGGTGGTTGAGGAGGTTGTTATAATGGAGGAATAGGTAGAGGTGACCGACGGTGGTTGGCGATGGCTACTGGTGGTCGTCGATGGTGGTGGTGGCGGAGATGGGTAGTGGTGACCCTTAAGACTAATACCATATTAAAATTATATATCGAATGGTAGTAGACCAGTAATTTTTAGTTTTTGCCTCACTTTTGTTCTATGTTGCTCCACCTATTTTGGTGGAACAAGAAAAAAAGACCATTTGTCCCATCTTTTTCTACCATGTTCAGTCCTTGTCCCTATCCCATGTAGCGTCAAACATGGGACAATGAATTTTTGTCACGTCAAACATGGGACAATGAATTTTTATCACGTCAAACGTGGGACAATGAGTTTTGTTCCGTCCTGTTCTGTCTTATCTCATGTACCAAACGCAACCTTATAAGTTTCTCTGTTTTAGAAAACAAGATACGAAATCTGTCGGAACAATGTATACAAAAAAAAAACTCCATTTTCACTATTTTAAAAAGTCTATTGGAGATGCTAGCTCTATGAATTCTACTGATAATTGTAGAAAACAAGTTATTATTAGATTTGTTACAACAAACAAGTTTGAATATTTCACTGTTGTAAAACCTTTCACGATTAAAATATATTGATATTAAAAATAATTACATATATAGCCGATATAAAATAAAATCAAGTTTAAAAATTTGGCGCACTAAAAAGGTTTAATTTAGACAATTACTCGTCAAACAAACTAATAACGTTCTAAAATTGTCATAAAAATATGAGTGAATTACATATTTGGTCCCTGGGGTTTGGTGATTTTAACAGTCTGAGTCTCTAAAATGAAATATCTATGTCTTGCATACTCATGGTTTAGATTTCATAACGTGTTTGGTCCCTAAAACTAACTCCGTTTGATTTATAGCCGTTAAAGCCATCATGTGCACTGCACATGATGGGTATATTAGTCATTTTATATTAAGGAACCAAATGTGTTATTTTAATCCAGATTATATGGTAAGTTACTATTTTAGTCCTTGTGGTTTGTCTTTTTTTTTTTTGCCTTTTCTATTTTTTTTTTTCATTTTATACTCTTATTACATTAATTAACTAATGATATTTTTTTTACTAAAAATACGTTAAAATATATATTTTATTTTATAAATTACACTATTAGAAAAGTCTTTTCGACATTTTTAAAAAGGTTAATTATTTAATATTTTTAAAATTTTACGCAATTTATTCAATACATATATGTGCAAATCGATCTACACTAATCCAAAAAAAATTAATTTTCTAAATTAAGTTGTTTTTAAAGTTTTTATCGTTTTTTTTATTTATGTAAGAAACAAAATTGAAATTAATCTATATTTATTAATAAAAAATGTATCATTTTCATGTATTTTATTTAATTAAATGTGTATCAAATAAAAAAAACTTTATAATATAATTATTATTTACTCTTTCAAAATATAAACTTAAATTTAATTATATTATAAAAAAAACTTTATAATATAATTATTAAAATGTGTATAAGTTACACATTTTAATTAAATGTGTATCAAATATAAACTTAAATTTAATATAGATATTACGTTTTAGGGACCTAATCCAAATTATGAGCAAATCACACGAACCACCAATTTAATATTTAAATTATAACAAAATTTTAAATGAACAAATTATACAAAAAAAGAACGAAATATTTATAGTTTTTAATTTGATGCTCATATCGAATATATTCACGTTTTTACCGTATCTTTATATTAACATGACATGTTCAACTCTCATTTATGATTTTTGCTTTTTCCTAATGAAAAGTAACATTAATTTTGGACTTTTAATTCACAACAATGTTTTAAAACCCGGTTTTTTGGTTGACCCAGTGTGGTGACCGGGTTACGGTTCAACCGGTTCAACCATCGGGTCAACCAAATACATTAAAAAAACACATCTAACTGACATAAACATAAGTTTTTCATCAATCTAAATATATCAACTGGTTCAACCACCGGTTCAAGTTTTTTGATAAAACCGGACGGTTCACTCCAAGCTATAAATTGCCATAAGCCCAGTCGCAATTGATCTGTCCTCTTCCCCGGGTCCCGATTCAACCGATCGAGTCGACCCGGTTTTTAAAACATTGATTCACAATAAAAGTACAATTAGCCTATAAGACTTTTGTACACAATCAGTATTCTAGAACGTATATGCCGTCTATTTCCAAAAAGAACTATTCGATGTCATTTTAAAAGCTTAATTTGTTTAAAAAATGTCAAGATTATTTTTAATTAAATAAAATAAAATAAATGAATTTTATATTATAATATATTTGTTTTTAATGATTAAAAAAATAAAGAAAAGAATAATTCTTCATCGCACAACTTTTCAAACATTTGGTTTTTCCAAATGGACTTTAAGCAGGCAACCAAAAAAGGACCACAAAATCCACGGGCCGGTAACCGCTTTCCACACGTTCAAAACAAGAAAACAGCTACCATTTTATATTCCCTTCCACATATGCTTGGCTGGCTGGCTGGCTGGCTGCTAGCCGGTTAGCCACCCTTCAAATTTAGAGTAAATTATGATTTTAGTCCCTGTGGTTTGCCAACAATTTTGTTTTTCCTCCATATGATTTAAAGATTGTGAATTTTGTCTTCATGGTTTGAAGTTTATTGTTATTTTCGTTCCTGGACTAATTCCTACCTTTAAGTGTAAAAGACTAAAACAATAAAAAAAAAATTATAAACTACAGGGACCAAAACAACAACAAATTATAAATCGTTAGAAGAAAAATAACAATGAATTACAAACTATAAGAACAAAAACCGTATTTTCAAAACTACAAAAGCAAAAACCACAAATTATGACAAACTAATTTACCATCAAATTTATTTGAATAATTTAAATATTTCAATTTTGAGTTTCACCTTGTAATTGTTTTTTTAACTTTTTTAATTGTAACAAGTGTCATGTTGAATTTGTATATATCTTAATTAATTTATGGGTCCTTAAACTAACAAGAAAAAGAACTCCAATAATTTAAGACTTATAAGGAGGAGACCAGTTTACTTTTTATCCATTAATTTGCCAGAGAAAAGTGTTGACCATTGATTTTGGTATGGTTTTTAAGGCCTTAAAATAATACAATAAAATGATACAAACCCCATTCTTCAAATATTTCTTTTAAAATCCTTTAATGCCATCAGTCTATTGTAACGATAACAATGGCCAAATATGTAATTTTATTACGAAAAGTCGAAACCCTTTAACAAAATAAAAATAAACATGTAAGTTTAATACAAATATTTTTTAAAAAAACAAAAATATTACAATTTCCAGGGACTATAAACAAACAAACAAACAAATAAATAAATAAATAAAAAGCTGTTAGCAATTTTGATTGCCATTTGGAATTCTATAAAATTTCTGAAACAGCATAATATTGTATAGCACTTGGGGTTCACTTAGCAGTGAATTCAGTCTCATAAAGAAAACAAATATTGGTCATAGTGATACAAGGGAACCGATAGGATGTAAAACATACCTGAGTTTTAACGAATGGAAGTTATGCAGGAGATGCTGGTTTTTTTCTGCCAAAACTCGCACACACAGTTTCCAAAATCAAACAACTCTTCAAACAACACCCTCTTCTTCTTCTTCTTCTTCTTCTATATATGTACGTACATCTACTATATATATATAGAGACATACATGTTCCCAATTCCTTTGGGAAATACTTACGGGTATTTTACGTTGCTTCGGTCGACAATATCTCAAGTTCGGCCCACCAAAGAGGGGAAATTTTCGGTGTAGCTCCATCTTGGGATATTCTTGTCATCTCTTTTAGTTTAGAAGTAATGTCTCTCATTTTCAGCCTCCTTTTTGGGTCGGGATTAACACAAGATCTTACAATTTCACCGATTGCTTCAAGTTGATCTGCGTCGAAAGAATCTAAGGTTGGGTCGACTAATTCGATCATGGGATTTTCCCCTCTCAAGAAGTCTAATGCCCAATCGTCAATTGCATCACCTCCAGCGTAAGGAATTCTGCCTGTTATCATCTCGAATAATATGATACCGAAACTGTGAACATTACTTTCAGGGGTTGGTTCGGTGTTTGCAGCAGATGCAGATGAATCATTGCATAGGCCGAAATCTGATATCTTGGCTGCGTAGTCTTCGGTGAGGTTTACGGATGAAGAGTTGAGGTTTTTGTGGGATATGGGTGGTGTTAGTTGGTGCATGTAATCAAGACAGTATGCCATTCCCATTGCAATTCTCATCCTCATTGCCCAGTCCAAATGTTCAGCTTCTTGTACTGCAAAGTTCACAACTTAAAAGATTAATAAAATGAAGGCAAATGATTGAAATACTGATCAACTAAGAACAATATTCCTAGATCTTCCAATCTTTTTGGAGGCCCTGTTACACTAGTACAGAGACTACTAAGACCGAACGAGTATTAAATAAAATAAAATATAAAAGTTGATACCATATATTATATTAGAAGTCTTACAAATTAAAACAACAAAAATGTCTTAAAAATGACAGTAATATATGAAATTCACTTAAATAGAATTCTTCTTCTAACATTCTCCGAAAGCTAGGATTGGGAATAATCAAATAGTCTAAAAGAGTAAAAGGCTAAAACATCATAATTGGGCTAATACATGTATAATTGGGCTACATATGACTGAGTAAAGGCTAGAACATCTATAACCGAAATTTTTGGGGTCGTGTTCAATATCTCACATTGGAACGCCCTAAGGGGAGACCCTGAATATTCCCTAATTTAAAGCAGCGAACATTGCTTATATTCCATTTTACCAAAACTAACAAAATATTCAGATTTGATGTTTGATTTCAGTTCCTTAGAAAATGATCAGACGAATGAAGATACTCACTATGTAAATGTTCGAAAAGTGTTCCATTTGGAGCATATTCGAACGCAATCATTCTGGTAAAAGGCACATCTTCCTCGCAATAGCCAAGAAGGTTCACAAAATTCTTGTGGTTCACTTTTGATAACATGTCAATCTGCGAATTATAACAAAACAGAAGTGGTTAGGAAACAAGAAATCTGAAGAGCGAAATAAAAGAACTAAAATTTTATACAAAATGTACCCGCTTTCTAAACATGCTTTCAAGATGTTTTGACCAATCTTTGGCGGAAGGTGCAGCCACCGAAGCAACAGCTATTTCAACCCCACTGGATAATGTTCCTTTATATATGGTCCCAAATGAAGTTGAGCCGATTACATTACTGAAATCTTCACAAGCTGCCTCAAGCTCTGATCTCTTTAGTTTTGGCACCCCTGAGATGTTGGTTTCCCAGACAAGTTTAGTTGGAAATTACACCCATTTTTTAAATCTAACTTAAGTAACATACATGCCATGAAAGGCAATATGAGACAAGAACTTTTACCAGTGACAAACGCTTTCTGCAATTGCCCACTTAGTCCTGTGACCCAAGGCCTAACAGTCGCCACTTTATTGCAGCGCCATAATAATAACACTGCAATGCCAACCAAAGCAGAGCCTCCTACAACAGCAGTTGCTATTAAAACCGTATTATTTTTGGACTTTTCACTTCGTCCATCGAAAGGAGTAGGACGGGGAGCTGGAGTGTCAATGGTTGTGGAAGGAGTGGGAGGGGGTTGATTTGGCACAGCTGAGGGTACAGGAGAAGGGGATGGTGATGTCACTGGTGCACCTGTTGGTGAAAAGTGAGATGGTGAAGGTGATGGTGATGGAGAAGGAAATGGTGATATTGTGGGCGTAGATGGTGATGTTGGTGGCGGAAAGAGAAATGTAACTGGCGGCGTTGGAACAGCTAGATTATTGTCTACAGTTGCTAGCAGTTTCCGGTGGGACTCAACTCCAGTTAGCGCAATGTTCCTGAAAAGTACTAGAGCAGCTGTTGTCAACCATTTCAAAAAACAATCCTGTCAGGGTTCATTGAAAGTAGACAACATTCTTGAAGGATTCAAAAACTACAAGTGTAACGTCCCCGACAATTACAAATCAACTAAAATGGTAGAAGATTGCTAGTAGCTTGCTATCAAAGACTTATAAGCAGATTTACTATAAGAACTGGACCCAATAACCCATAGTCGGTAGTCCAACTAAAAC
This sequence comes from Arctium lappa, assembly GCA_023525745.1. NCBI lineage: Eukaryota > Viridiplantae > Streptophyta > Magnoliopsida > Asterales > Asteraceae > Arctium > Arctium lappa. Next base: position 130,473,825 of record CM042049.1, read on the forward strand.
CACAAAATAAATTTCAGTTTTCGTTTCTAGGAACATACCCCGTCATTGCCCTTCTGTTCCTATACGATCTTTGCTCAGCTTCAGGTAACAACGTAAGTTGTTGAACTTCAGGAGAAATGCTATCAAGAAGCTTATTGTTGTCTAGCAATCTACAGTTGTTTTGAGAAAAGAGATGATATGTCATTGATGATGAATTTGTTGGAATCACGAATAATAAGCTAAAGTTCAATCCAACTTACAGAATTCTCGGCAATTGACTATTCCTGAGATCAGATGGAAGTGGTCCACCAAAATTATTGTACCCCAGATCCAACACCTTCAACTTCTTCATTTGTCCAATCTTTTCAGGAATGGTACCATAGAATGAATTATTCCGCAAAATTCTGCATATATAGAATTTGTTGAGACTTGATTCATGAAAACCATAAATATATTTATCAATTGCAATTGGAAGGGGGGATTAATTTTGTTCATACATAGATTTTAGGTGAGCTAGATTTCCAAGATCAGGAGCAAGTGTTCCTCCAAGACACATATTTCTCAGGTTCCTGTAAATATAATTTAAAGTTCAAAAGATGATAGAGACCCTTTAGCCACGGAAAACTCAAGAGTTTATAACATAACCATAACTTATCCAGCAATTTTGCAAATCTTGGAATTTTATTGAGCAAGTTAAAGCATACATGAACTACTTACAAAGCTACAACTCGTCCCTTGGAGCAGTTCACGCCAAACCAGGAACATGGATTGGCACCTCCAAGATCATCATTCCAATTCGACAAGACCCCAAACGGATCATTCGCCACTTTATCTCTAAATTTTAGCAAAGAAAAACCTGCAACCAGACAGTACATGTAGACATCAACAATCTGCGTTGAAATCATCAAAATGAAAGGAAAAGCAAGTACAATTGGAATGAACTCGGATCCTACTGATGAAGATGGAGAAAGAGAAAAAAGCTGATTGAAAACCAGTTTATTCTGCAAAATTATAAACCACAATGATCGGGGATGGATTTTGATACCTTCATCGTTGAGAGAGAAGCATAAATTCAAATTCTGATATAGTACGGAGATGATCAACGTCAACGTCAGCAATCGATGCCTCTCTAATCTAAATAACTCCATCATGTGTTTACAAACACGAAGGTGAAAACCCTTCGAATCTTATCCGCCGAGAAATCAACGTGGATCAATCAAACAAGAACTCAACAACAACACAACAACCACCACGGACGATAAGTGATTCACGAAATCTCCGATCCACCAACTGAGTTAACTCGGAATAATACAGCACGTCTGGAGCAAATGAAAAATTCAATCGCACAAATCAAAAAACCAAACCTCGGAATCGTACAATCGAGTTAACAAGATAAAGTTATAAAAAATCAAATCAAATCAAATTACAGTTGTTCGTGAACTAATATGGACCGAATCAACATATAGAATTAAAATAAAAGTCCAAAAACGCGTTCTACTGCTACAATTACAAATACAAGTACAACTGCACAAGAATATCCCTAAATAAGCTTTACAATCACTTTATTGACTTCAAAAACAAGCTAAGTAAGAAACCGTAAAGCTTGAAACACATGATACATACCAGTTAATGTATTTACAGAGTAGCTCCTCCGATGAAAATGGCGTTTTCTCTCTCTAGAGTTGCGTAGAGCATGAATTTGAAATCAATCTGTGTGTGTGTGGTGATTGACCAAAGAGTAGAATAGAAGTTAACGACGAAGTCATGGGTGGGACAAATGAAAATGGAGTTTTGGATTTAATGTAAACATCGTAATCATCTTCGATTTTCATATTAGTAAAATATGGGATGTTTTGGCGGGTGGAGATTGGGGGAAATTGCCAAGAAGCTCAGTTACTTAGGGCAGCTCAATTTATGTGGGCAAGAACCTTTCGTCTTCCTACCACTGCTCGCTAATTTTGAATTTTTAAGTTCTTTTTTTCTTTTTTTATATAATAACATAATCGAAATGTACTCGTGCAATGCCGCTAGATACATCACGATTTTAATGTTTCATTTTATTTTCAATTTTTTGTCGATTTACATTACGATTTTGGTTGGTTGTGAGAGATTAATAATGATTTTTTTATATAAATTTGTTTAATTTATACTTAATAATATAATGTAATTTATTTTGGTTTAAAAATATATTTTTTTTATAAAATATTCTGTTAGATTTTTTTAATTATATTTTATATTTTTATATTTAAAATTTGATTTTTATTCTATATTTAATTATGCTGAGAGTTATTTTAGGGGAGTTAAAGTGAGAAATGATTTTAGGAGAGTTAAAATGATTAGAGATAATGATTGAAAGTTAATAAATAGCATTAAGTGTAGTACATATAGGGCTGTAAACGAACCGAACGTTCAGTGAACCGTTCGTGAACTGTTTGGCGGAAAGTTCGTTTATGTTCGTTTATTTAATAAATGAACGAACATGAACACATTGTTTTGTTCGTTTAGTTAAATGAACGAACATGAACAATGGTCTCGTTCGTTCATTTACGTTCGTGAACGTTCGTTTTTTATACCTCCTAAGTATATCCATTTTTTTTTTATTTTGTTATGTTATTTTTTACGAACGAAATTATGAGTAACGGTGGTTGTTTTTTATTCATTTGTGTTCATTTATGTTCATTTATGTTCGTTCGTTTACGTTTGTTTATGTTCGTTCGTTTATGTTCATTTATATTCGTTCGTTTACGTTCGTTTAGCTCTTAATGAACGAACATAAACGAACACGAACAAACATATTTTCTTAACGAACAAACATGAACACAAAAATTTTCGTTCGTTTACCGTTCGTGTTCGTTCGTTTGTTCGGTTAAGTTAAACGAACGAACACGAACACGAACAAGCCTCCGTTCGAGTTCGTTCGGTTCGTTTACAGCCCTAAGTACATACAGCTTTAATGGTTGTTTTTTAAGTAATTAACATTAAATAGCTGTACATTAAGCTTTAAGACTTGTTTTTAAAAGTTTTTTATGTCATTTTTATAATATAACTACTGTTGGGCCCGTGCATTGCACGGGAGGATAAATTTTTTGTTGAAATATTGAACCGAGTTAAAATGAAACGTAATTTCTCTGTTAACAGTTAATGAAATACAATGTGAAAACAAATGTATTTTCATAAGTGGTTAACTTGCATATATTATTAATCGTTTGTTGTTATGAGTTTGTGCTATGATTGTGGGTTTGAAAAATATAAACAAATCCTCAGTAAATAAAATAAAATATAAAAAAGTAGTTTTCAAAGAAACAAAATTATAGTGGAATACATTTTGTTCAATTGCAGGTTCCGTCATTGACACCCGACCGTTTGTCTTCCTCTTGTACTCGGATGATACATAGAGAAGCTATATATATTTATAGTGAATGTAGATAATATTTTAAAATCTTTTATTTTCATTTTCGATTTTACATTTAAATGTAAATATATTAAAAATATGGAAGAATATTTTTATATCTACATCGTTTCTATTTTATTTTCTTTACACTTGGTTAATTTGGAAAGTATTGCGGAATATTTTTATTTTAAATAATACGATAATTTATTAGTGTATCTCGTTATTTTTTATTTTTAATTCATAGCAACCTTCTTTTTTCATCTTTTAATGCTCGTGAAAAAAAATACGGGTAGATTTTATATTATCAAAAAAAAAACGTGTAGATTTTATATTATGCTAATATAAAATACGTGTAGGTTTTATAAAATAAAATAGATTTAGTATTAGCAAAAAAAATACGGAAGAAAAAAGAGTTTATATTATTTCTCATTATGTAAAAAGATTTTATAAAATAAAATATGGAAAAATCATTATGAGATGTAATATAAAAAAATACGGAAGAAAAAAGATTTTATATTACATCTCGTTAATATAGATTTAAATGTAAAATCTACATTTAAAATAAATTATGTTAATATAAAATCTATTTTATAAAATCCTTTACCAAAAAAACAAATAGTTATATTAATAAATGAGTATATATTCCACAAATAGATGATTATGTGAGATACTGTGTTTGGAAAGATTGTACCAAAGCATTAAGAAGTTGTAAATTAAGTAATTGACTTTAATTAGTTTGTAACTTGTGCTTAAAATGTTGTAATTAAGACTATGTTTGGCAAAAAAAAACTATCAGCTAGCTTTTCAAAACGCTACTTTGAGTAGCATTTCAATAATAGTTTATGGTCATCCAAACATGTACACTAGCTTCAGCTAGCTTTTTTTTTGCCAAACATAACCTAAGAGTTTTTTATACCGTTTTTATAATATAGTATAGATATAGATATAGATAATTTAAATTAACTAATTTTAAATGCCATGGGTTAAACATTGGGTTTTTTATATTTTTATAACGAATCAAAATAGTTTGTTTGAAGTTCAAAGTTATACATATAAAAAGGGATGATAGTTCAAACTGCATAAATCGATCATAGTGCATTGTAACATATGGTTTATAACTTTTGCATTGCATTTTGATTTCCATTTATCAAATTGTACTCTATGGTGCGGTTTGTGATTATATATATATATATATATATATATATATATATATATATATATATATATATATATCACTATATAGGGGTTGTTTAATTTGCAACCCACATCTTAACCGTTGGATTCATGATCGACGGTTACAATAGATATGGGACCCAATATTTTTAATTAAAAAAAAACAGAAAAATAAAAATAAAATAACCGCCGATCATGAATCCGACGGTTAAGATGTGGGTTGCAAGGGTTGCAACTTTTTTAAGGGTTGCAAAATATCCTTCCACTATATATATATATATATATATATATAGTCTTAGGTTCATTTGACAAATGATAAATATATGATAAACAGAGAAGTAATCTTAGTCATTCATACGGTCAAAATCGGATTTAACTGGTCAAAAGTTACGATTATTCCAAAAATAGAAGGACACTTTCGTAATTTTTACAAAATACACGATTTGTGTTCATATATGAACATGTATAATTCACATATGAATTATATGTTCATATGTGAATCAGTGTAATTCACATCTGAACTCTTTCAAGTGATTTATATATGAACTCTTTCAAGTGATTTATATATGAACCTTTGTGATTCATATATGAACTAATTAACTGATTCACATATGAACTAATTAACTGTAAGTTCATATATGAATCAGTTGAACTAATTAACAGATTCATATATGAAATTTTGTAATTCATATATGAACTAATTAACTGATTCACATATGATGTATAGTTCATATGTGAACTCATCCAACGTATTTTATGAAACTATCCCTCTACCTTCTATAGATCATGCAAATAATTATTCGGTGTTTCGCGGTCAAAACCGCAAATGTTGACCAGATGAATGACTAAGATTACTTCTCTATTTCTCATACATTTACCATTTCTCAAATGAACCTCTCCCTATATATATATGTATATATATATATGTATGTATATATATAGGCGAAGGATCGTGTGAGAAATTGAGTTAATGGTGAGAAACGTGAGAAATGGATCTGAACCGTTGATCTCTTTTAATCGCAAACCCTCCCATGAATTGCGGTTCGGAAGAGAATTGATCTGATGCATCTTATTTCGGTGCATCTCATCGTAATGTGCGTACATTTCATTTCCAACGGTCGATAACCACTTATTAAGTTTCTCACCATTAACTCAACTTCTCATTTCTCACCGGAACCCAACCTTATATATATATATATATATATATACACACACACACACATATACATATAGGCATGGATCATGTGAGAAATGCTTTTAAGCCATTGATCACTTTTAGTCAAATACCCTCCCATTAATTGCAATTTTAAAATAAATTAATATGGTGCATCTCATCCTGATGTTTGTCCATTTCTCATCCAACAGTTGATAACTATTTCTCATATTTCTCATCAAATTTGACACTTCTCACTGGAACTCAACCCTATATATATATATATATATATATATATATATATATATATTGAAATATATATTATACATACATTATTTTTAACTAATTGAAAATAACTAATACATTATTTATTAATTTTTCAATTTTACTTTTAATTTTACGTTACAGATTTCTTCTTTGGGTTATTTTCTTTTGTATTTATCATAGGTCATCGTCAAATTTATTTTGGATTTTACTTTTTAGATGTATTTAACTATGGAACTCTTTATTTTCTTTTACACTTTTTAATTACACACTTTGGAAGCATTGAATTTTTTTTTATCATAAAGAATATGGACACATTTTTATCGAATTTATTTTTGATATTGTGATTTTATAACGATTGGATTGAAATGCTTTAGGTGCAAATCACATAAACCACACCACACCACGTTGCTCGGTGCCGTTTTTTAAGGTTTGATGCATATGCGATGCACTTTACGGTTTGGGAAAAATCTTCAAACCACATATGCATGCGGTTTGCGATTTAGCCTTAAACAACACCAAACTGCACCACGAACACCCCTGCTTTTACATATGGTTTAAAACATAAAATTTGTCAGTTTAAATGTATAATCAAGTCAATAACCGATTCAAATATGATATTTATCATGTGTTAAAGAAATTTAACAAGTTTTTAGTGAAATGACAACCACCTAAATTGATCACTTCTATATGCAATTTTTAGTTTTTGCGAGACAATTTTTCATGCTCATATATATATGTTCTGACTATGAAACATTCTCAATCTTATGCTTTAAATTTCATTGTTTTAGCAAACGTATTGATCAAACCCACCTTTTTTCCAAACTCTAAAGAGACGTCGATGACGTATAATCCATGGATCATATAAAACAAAAGATTAATGTCATGTTTCATTAAACTAAAGAGATGTTTTGTAAGATCCCACATTGGTTGGGGAGAAGAACAAAAGTTGTCTTATAAGGGACTGAATACCTCCTCTACCAGACGCATTTTAAAACCGTGAGTCCGGGTGTGTGGACACAGCGGACAATATCTGGTACGGTTGACCTAAGATGTTACAGATGGTATCAGAGCCGAGAGTCGGACTAGTGTGCCAGCGAGGACGCTGGTCTCCCAAGGGGGGTGGATTGTAAGATCCCACATTGGTTGGGGAGGGGAACAAAAGTTGTCTTATAAGGGATTGAATACCTCATCTACCAGACGTGTTTTAAAATCGTGAGTCATAATATTCTGCGAAGTGCCAACAACCCTGAATTACGACTACCACTTGCCATTGTGCTGAAGCATTTTCCATATACCAATATATCATAACAAAAATTTAAGCATGGAACTTCAATACAAAAATTGTGTCAATAACATTATCTCATTTATAGAAAGATAAATCTTATTTGTTTTCTTACATGATGTAATTCTTGCTTGCAGCAGCTTAAAACAAATTTTCTATTCCTCTCTTCTATAGGCATCATATCTCGTTTGGATCACATACCCTTTTATGCATAAACATGAGTCATTTTTTTGTTTATTAACCATGTAAGAGTATCATGAACACAAGTGTATATAACAGGTTCCGAAAACAAAGTTGGTCAAATTAAGGGAAATATATTGTGAGGGCATATATGAAGACACTTTCAACAAGCAATTAATCTTAGCAGACAAACGATTAAGAATCAAATCATTGAAGAACACCATCAAAAAGCAAATGGTGTTGAACGGGGATGCAATTCGGGAAAAAAAAAATAATCAACAAGTACAAAAAAACAAGTATATATGAAATTGCGTCTTTTCTTTTCTCTTTTCAAGGGCAATTGTGCCTACAAATTAGGTTTTCATTTCAATGCTACTAAACAGCATAATGATTTTTTTTTTGTTGACCTAATAAGAGGTCATCCAAGTGATTCAAATAATTACCTTCTTCAAAGCAAACATTATAGTTCTGTTTTGTTGTAATTTGTCTCGAGTGCAGTCGGTGGTCGTTTCCGGGGCGGTGTTTGCCCCTTGCAAACTACCCTCTGGTGGTGTGTTTTGTTTGTTTTGGGGTCGGTTTTGGTGTATGATTTGAGGCTATTTTTTTTACATGTATCTGTTACGTTTGATGGTTAATAAATTGGTTTCTTTGCTGTTAAAAAAAAAGAAAAAAAAAACAAACACTATAGTTGTTGGAGCGCTCATAAATAGTGTTTGGATCAATCGTGACAAACTCAAATAAAACGGTGATTTTTTATCTGTAAAATAATTTAATTTAAGGGTTAAATCTTGACAAATAGTCAAGGGACTGATTTTGTAATTTTCTCAAGGTCTCTTATTTTGCTTTATGGTGTGCTGTTGACACTTGGCATTATACTATTTTTCAATATTATCTCTCAATTATTTTATGCAACATGAATAGTTCAACATAAAATTCCATTTGAGAAATAGCAACATAAAAACAATTTGAATTATTATAATTGTTTTTCTATTAAAAATAAACTAGAAGTGTACTCGCGCAATGCAGTGAGATACATCACGATTTTAATGTTTTATTTTATTTTTTTGTTTTTTTGTTGATTTACAGTACGATTTTGGATGATTTTGAGAAAGTGATAATGTTTTTTGTATAAATTTTTTTTAATTATTTTGTTACAATTCAATGATTATCTTATATATTTTAATGACATCTAAAAAAAATAACCAATTACATATTTAATAATATAATTAAAACAAATTTATAGTAATAAAATATATTAATTAACAGTGATATATGGAAAGATCTGCATAAAAAGAAGGTCATACTCATACCAAATTGGTGGGTGTTAGAAGCCTGCAGTAATAATATGTATCTTGTGCTTTGAAACTTGTAAATTAAGAGATTTTTAAAATCTTACATAAAATGATAGTACCTTGTACCTAATAATTTATATTTAAGAGTTTTTTATCCGTGCTTTATAATATAGTATAGATATAGATTATAGGTAAAATAATAGGTTTTCTATTTTATGATTTTTTTATAAAATTAGATAAAAAAATCTTTAAAAAATTATATTCAACTCTAATACTATATTGTTTTTAAATACTTTTATTTTTTATAATATTTAATGCAATAATTAAAAATTAAAATCTGCAAATTAATGGATACTTTTAAAAAATAAAATCTGCAAATTTTTTTTTTATTTTAAAGAATTTGTAAATACGTACATAAATCAAGCAATTCATCAACTAGACATTGTATTAGATAAGTGAATTTCATATATTTAAAGATATATTTTAAATTTAAAATTTTAATTAAACTTGTCGAAACCAACGTCATCATGTTTAATTATATTTTCCTCAAAAAGTATATATTTTCATTTTTATGTCATTTCATTTTACATTACAATTTATCAATCTTGATATGTCTATTCGACTATAATAAATTTTCGTTAGGATACGTGGAAAGGTATACGTTATCAAAAGATAAGAATAATACGTACATTAATAAAAGTTTGAATACAATATTACGTTTGTTTTCATTTTTAGTACTTTTTTTTAATCTTATTACAAAAACACTAAAATTTTACTACATTTTCAAAAGATATCTATATTATATTATAAAACATTTATAAAAAAAGTTTTAAAACCAATTGTTAGAGTTTAATGTATCGCTATTTAATGTTAATTACTTAAAATATTTTTAAAACAACCATTTAATTTTTATGTACTACATTTAATGCTATTTATAAATTTTCAATCTTTATCTCTAACCACTTTAACTCCCCTAAAATCACTCCTCACTTTAACTCCCTTAAAATCACTCACCGCCTAATTAAATACAGGATATAAATCAAATTTTAAATATAAAAAATATAATTAAGAAAATCTAACAAAATATTTAATGTTTATTTTATAAAAAAGTCATTATATTATTAAACCTATAATAAATTACATTATTATTATTCTTTCAAAAAAAATTACATTATTATTAAACTATCGAAGAACTTTTAAAAACAAGTTTGTATGCATTAATTACTGTTTATTGATACAAATACTTAAAATTCAAGATTACAAGTCATAATGCATAAGTACAAATTTCTAAAGTTATATGTTTGAATTCATAACTAACTGATAAACATAATTAAAACAGGATAAACATCTCAATTTAAATATATATGATAATCATTGAATTCTAACAAAATACTTATTTTTTTAATAAAAATCATTATATTATTAAGCCTAAATTAAACAAATTTATAAAAAAAATCATTATCACTTTTTCAAAACCATCCAAAATCGTATAGTAAATCGACAAAAAACAAAAAATAAAATGAAAAATTAAAATTGTGATGTATCTCGCTGCATTGTGCGAGTACGTTTCTAGTCATATAAAAAAAGTTAATAGCGCCATCTATTTTTTGAGTCTTAAGGGTCCGTTTGGTTTGCGGGATTAAAATGGATTTGGATTTCAAATCCATTTCAATCCTTTGTTTGGTTTGCAGGAAAGAAATTTGTTGACCGAATTTGAAATCCTTTGACCTCTTTAAAATTCTTAAGTTGATGGATTTGAAAATCCTTTGCAATTGGATGGGATTTCAAATCTCCCAAATCCAAATTCTTACTTGAAATTCAATCAATTTCAATCCATTCTCGCAAACCAAACGCACCCTAAGGGTTGTTTACCAACGTTAAACTGAGTAAACATTTACCGGGTACGAGTCACTACCATTAATTATATTATTGGGTAAAATTTTCGACCATCAAAATGACATGGTAAGATTGTTAGTAAATGTCTTTTATCCTATAAACGCTAACAGAGTAAGAGTCACTACCCTCACTAACCGGATAAAAGTGTATTCACGTACCTGACTAGCGTTTGAAATTTTGTCCCTTAGTTGGTTTTCAAACTTCATTTTTGTATTTATTGTTTCATTAAATTACCTAACTTTATGATAATAACTTATTGCAATGTTTTTGTATATAAAACTCAATTGTTAATTCGTCTAAAATTTAAATTTCATTAACGTAGAAGAGCGAGAATTAGAATGTAAATACAGATAAGAAATATATATATATATATATATATATATATATATATATGGATGATTAAAACCAAAACCATAATATAAACAATTTGATTAAATATTGGTTCAAAAAAGTCAAACTATTAAAAACCAATCTATTTAAACAACAAATCTTAAAATTAAAATTATTTGTTCGATGATTTGGTACACCAAAATCCATTAGGTACGAATATATTGAATCTATAAAAATGAGTAGTGTCATATACGACACGTAATAAAAATTCATACAAATGCATTGTTTGGCAAAAATAAACTAGTTTTTTATAAGTAGTTTTTCATGATTATTTTAATTATGCCCACGTTAATATTCATTATTTTATATTAACTATTAGTTATAAATAAATATTAATTATTAAAATTTATTGTTATTAATTAATAAATATTAATTAATATTATCTGAAAATTATAACATAAATTTAAATTATACATTGATATAAACTTTTAATTGTTTAGAATTATTGATAATTATGTCATTTTTTTTAATATTGATCAATATATTTTAGTTATCAATTAAATTATTATTTGATTATTTTTTCCATATTATATGCAACGTTTTTTAAAATCATAAGTTAATGTATATATTTTTTAATTTTGGTTTAAAATTCAAAATTATAATTTATATAATAAATTTCAAAAAAATTTAACTAACGTATTATATTAGTTACCACGTTATTTGTATTAATTAATATATTATATTAATATAAATTTATTTTAATTATATTACTAAATATTGTAATTGTTTATTTTTGCTAGATGTCCTTTTTGATAATTTTACATCTTATAAGTTAGTTTTTGTCAAACGTGACTTTTTCATCAGTTAGTTTATCAGTCATCAGCTAACTTATCAGTTAGTTTGTCAAACATAGCCAAAGTAAGCATCATCTTCTACACATTTAATAAATTTGGGTGGAACCGATTTTAATATTCAATTATCCATTGGATGTTGAATTTTGACAACTAATCTAATTTCCATAACTAGAAAAGAGATTACAAATAAGGGTGTCATTTAAAAACCCAAAGGTTCTCCTACCAAAAGTAAGTCCAAATGCAATATCCCTCAATCTCTCACCCAAGCATCTATGCCATCTTAGAACCAGCGCCGCTATAACCTGAGATACATATCGACACCAAGCAAGTGTTAGGCCAAAAAGCCTAGTGAGTTGAACAATAATAAGCATGCATGAGCAGTTACAATTCTTATCAGCAGTTAACCAGAGTTCAACAATGTGGAGTCAATAGGGGAGACCCATAGCACCAATCAGTTCCACCCAAAGAGACAATGTACCTTAGTGCCAACTACTAAGAGTGACACCCAAAGGCCCGGCACACCCGATGACTACAACCATGGCATTACCCCGAATGGCGGAGGTCTAGGCACATACCCACACGGTGGCGCCCAAGACTACATCCTCCTAGTGTCTACCGACTTGGTTCGTCCAACATAATATATATAGGAGGTCTTTAGGTATATATCTACCAATGCATTTCGATACCAACCATGGGTACTATGCTACCATCCTCACATAAGTCCAATGTGAGACTCAAATTCCAACATATTCAATGTTCAATAATTAAATCGCCAAGAAAGCATTCCAAGTAGAATTTATCATCTGCTATACCACATATAATCCATATCATGCCAAAATGCCAACAATGTACATTCATGGAACAAGTCCCAAATATCCGACCAATAGAGCAAATCATGGTAAGTACTCATAAAAGATAACCCAAAATACCCATTGTTGGTGTACATAATGAAGACCCCAAATACTTTAACAAAATAAAGTAAATAATGGGATGATACTTGTTAAAACATATTTCTCATATAGTCTCATGAAAACACCATCAAATACTTAAACCCGTAAAGATGAACATTTTGAGCAAATATGTGATAATAACAACAAATAAACAATTATGATGTGTATCCAGTTTTAACAAAAGTTTAGTAAACTCACCTTGCTAGATTTAGACTAAATCTAGATTTTACCCACTTAGAGATTTCCTTGAAGAAACTTGGTTTTTCAAACCAAATCTTCCAAAACCTAGATCCACAATGTTCCAACCATAAATATACATAATCAAACACAAAGAATCATTTCCCAAACCATATACATGAATACCTCAACTAATACCGAAACCCTAACTTCCATAACCGAAGAGAATAGAATATTACCTTAACCCAAACTTGAATCCACCAATCAAAACACCTCTAGTTCACCAACATGATTACAAACCTTCAATCTATGAAAGGGAGAACAAAGGGTGGATGAAACCCTAGAAAACTTTGGTGAAGAAGATGAATAGGGAGAGATGAGAAGCTTACCACCACCAAATACTCTAGTATACTTCAATAGACTTCCAATCTATTTCCATAACCTTGAAAAGATCTCAAAAACGAAACTGTAGCAACTTGAATCGCCCAAATCGGAGCTACGATGAGAAAGATATGAAGAAATGAAGTTTGGGGCTGAAAATCGCGATTTTAACACCCTGAAACACCCGGGCGATTGTGTCAGGCTATAGTGACCATGTCACAATCGCCGGGCACAATCGCTGAGATTGTACCGAGAGTTCTCAGGCTCCGGCGACCTTGACAGGCGATTGTGACACTGTCACAATCGCCGGGCACTATAGCCTAGCGCGTACTGAAACTGTTTTGGCCATAACTTCTTCGTTATAACTCCGTTTTCGCTCCGGAAAGAACCGTTGGTCTCGTAATTGAATCCTTTATCCATCAAGACTATAAAACCAAGGATTCAAGCCCAAAATCAAATATCTTATTTTTTCTTAATATATCGGTTTCTGTATTAACATGAAATGATATCTTTCGAAAAATCGGGGTGTTACATATTCACCCTGAATGTTCTATTATTCATCATGAATGATACATTATTCATGATGAATAATATATGAATGACCCGTGAAGGTGTAGACACATGACACACTCTCTTTTGTTTCTCAATTCCCAACCGAAATTTGGTTTAATTCATTATGAATATGTATGCGCATCCCCGAATGTCCCACATTCAGTATGAATAACAAATGTGAACGTTCATTCATTATTCATGATGAATAATATAATATACAGGATGAATTACACAACATTCATGACGAATGATACACGAATTCATGAATCGTGAATTATTCACCCTGAATGTTGTATTATTCATCCTGAATTATACATTATTCATGATGAATAACACATTAATGACCCGTGAAGATGTGGAGACGTGACACACTCTCTGTTGTTCTCCGATTCACAACATAATTACTCGATAGGTTATCGATTCGTCTTGATGGGTGTTGGTTACGGTGTTGAACAAACGTGATGTCTTACAACGTTGAAAAAAGTGGTGAAGAAGGTGATGTCGAGTTACATACTTACGGTGTCGAGACGTTGTACAAACTTGAACGTACATAAATATTCATAATGAATATAACACATATATAACATTTCATGTAAAAAACGGTTAAAACGACAAAAAAACTATATCGAGATAGATGTCATATCGAAAAACACGAAGTTCTAGTTTTTTTGATGTAATTTATTTGATTAAAATATTAGTGATTTTTAAGATAATTTATTTTAAACTTTAATTGGGTAAAAAAAATTTAATTAAAAAAGAAAATAAAAAGTCAAATATGGTAGACGTATATTTAAATTTTATACCAATTTTACCCCTAAGCATTTTAAAATTAAAAAATTCTATTTAATATGAGTTGTTGGATCAAAAGAGATCGAGTGACTGAGATTTGTCCTCACGTGCACAATAAAAAATGAGTTTTCATTTGAACTTTTTTTTTTCTCTCTCTATATATATGAGCGAGAGAGAGATAGGTGATTAAAAATAGAAGGCAATCAACATACCTAAAGTGCGAGAATAGTCAAATTATATGTGATTCTATAGCAAATTACATGTGATTTATAACACGTCCAGAATGGGCCGCAGAGAGAACTCTCTGTTTTCATGAGAACCCCTTTGCGACCATCAATCGCTTTTGATCCAACGATGATCAACGCACATGTTTTTTAAGAGGACGAGCAATTTTGTCATTTGTTTTTTCGCATATGGGCATGTTAATGCGTGTAAGGAAATTTTAAGATTTAAGTGTTTTTTTACATTAACGTATGTGAAGATTTTCTTGTCAAGGTATGTAAAGCATGCTAAGGTATATGAGGTATGTTTAGGTTTGTGTCTCCCTACATCCATGCCATAGAAGTTCCATTTACTTAATTCCACGTCACCACGTATTTGTAGTCATCCGATCAAACAAAAAAATCATCCAAGGGTTAGAGGTGATTCTCACAAAAGATATAAAGTTATGACATGTAAAAATCAAATTGAGAACCAAATTAACCAATCCCAACCATTCATTTGGATGGTAATTTGATGATAATTGGATTGTACCAGTTCGTTTTTATTGGATTTTGAATAATAATTCAACAGCCGAATGATCCAATTTAAATATTAAAAATTTGGATGCGATCCAATCTAATTACAATCAAATATCTAAATTTTGATGGATCAATTAATCAGATGAAATTCTGCATACATCTGATATTCATCAAAAAGCAAAAAAAATATTTTGTAGTATTAAAAAGTTGATGTTTAGGAAAGCAAATCCACATGGTGATCTTAAAACACAAGACGTAATCAATAATCAATGCATGTAACCGAAAAAAGGCTACTTGCTTAATTGCTTTGACCATAATCAACCGAATCTTGTGCACTTGATAGCACATGGTTTTTTTTTTTTTAACGGGGATTTTAGACATCATTTTACTATTTAGACTCCTTTTAATATTTTTTGTTTTTTTTGATAACTAATCATTATGTTATTATTAATCAGTCTTGTTTTTAAAATAATCGTTACATATTATATATATTAACATTTAATAGGAATGATGATCAGTAACTTACAGATTTGGTTCTTGAGGTTTTTAGTAAATTATAGATTTGGTCCTTGAGGTTTTATCTTCCTGTTAGATTTAGGGGTTGTTTACTTGCTTCTTATAGGCTCTTATTGAATAAGAAGCTCTTATCACAATAAGTGATGATGTGTTTACTAGTAGCTTATCGTGGAATGAGGCTCTGACCGACCCTCTTACCAGATTAAATTCGGTCAGCAATCCTCCCCTCTCTTACCATGGTAAGAGAATATCATTATAAGTTTTTCCTTTTTTAATCCTCCATTACCCAGTATTTCCATTATTAATTTATTATAATCAACACAATATTCTATAACTGAAAACTCACTGGAAGCTCTTCGATACTCTCTTGGTCTTGCTATCCTTCTTTCACTTTGGTTCTCATTTGCGTTGTGCCTTACGGGATTGCGTTACTCCCACGTTTTTACTAATGAAGAAAATATTGCAAGATCTGTACCTTGTGCATAGGAAATTGTACCTCCACTTCTTTTGCTTTGAATTCCTCCTCATCTTCGTCCTCCACATGGGGAGCCAGTTCAGCTGGCGGTGACAATGGCACAATAACAAGTTGAGGATGACAACAAAGGAAGACGACCGGAGAAAGTTAAGAAAAACAGGGTTTCTGAACTTGGGGAAGAGTAAAAGTAGGTTGGCGGCGTGATGATGAGTTTTTCTATGAAAAAAAGGATTTACACTATTATAATCAAACTCATTCAAAAATTGTGCATTAATTTGCAGAGTAATATTAATATAGTAAATATTATTTTATAAAAAGGTATTTGGTAAATAATAATTTATAGTTAAAAGTTACTTCAAATAAAATATATATTGTAATATAATACATATTATTTTAATATTATATTATTATATTTTAATGTTATATTAGTATATTGTTATTATGTAATTAAAATGTGTACACAAATTGTTGAAATTCAATTTATTTTCTTGTCTAGATATATTTTAATTATGAATTTTGCAATGTTTACCCATTCAACAATCATCCAAACATAATACTAGTGTATTTAGCATTTCACCAAGTATAGGGTTATAATGGTCTTTTTTTGTCAGTCAGCACCAAATCCAGAATATTTGGTAAACACTCATTTCCTAGTCAGCACTTATTTTGGACAGATCCACTTATTCTAGTCAGGTCTCTTATTACAGACAGCGCTTATTAGCTATTGTTGGTAAACAGCCCCTTAGTCTTATGTTTGTAGAGTTACAGATTTGGTCCCTATAGTTTTATTTTTCTCTTGGATTTAGTCCCCATAATTTGTTGATTCCAAAATAGACTTTCGATTTTGCATTTGCGTAACGTTTTGGTTATCGAAACTAAAAGTTGTTAGCTCCTGACCGTTAAGTAAATGACATTTCGATCATTTATAACTTTTTCATTTTCTAATTTAAATAAATAAAAGTTATATTATAAAAATTATTTTTATTATATAAGCATAAAATAAAGATTCCTTAACATGCATCGTATCTCAATGACTGTGTCTTCTCCAATCCAAAACCTTCCGCCTTCCCCATCAATCCAAGCACATAGTCGTAGGTGATTCACGCACCAATTTTTAATTTATTAATAAAGTAGTTTATCATTATTTATTTTATGTTTAATAATGATGTAAAATTTGTTTAATTCATATTTTTATTATAATTTAATTTAGGTTTAATAACAATGTAACTTTTTTTAGGTTTAATGATGTAATGTAACATTTACCAATTTATTTTCGCTTCCTATCATACACACACATCATCCTCATAGGGCATTTTGTAAATTATAGTCATGCTGCTAACAGACACAAAATGTTTTGTTCTCATAATTGGTCATGCTCAAATTTATGGTCTTAATATTTCTTTCCATCCGCAGCAACGCGCGGGCATTAATCCCACCTCGTTATTACTATTATGCAAGGTTCTCCAACACATGAGGCGTGGTCTGGAGGGGAAGTCAAGCCTCAAGCCTTACGAGTTACGTTGAGGTCATGACGTTTTTTAAAGTGTACCTTACAGTGATAAGACGAAGGATCGTGTGAGAAGTTGAGTTAACGGTGAGAAGCATGAGAAATAGATCTGAACCTTTGATCTCTTTTAATCTCAAGCCCTCTCAAGGACGAACTCATAAATTTTTTCATACGGTGACATTATATTTTTTCATAAGGTTTTTATCAACGTGTCTTCATCTTTTTACCGACGTTCAATATCGCCCTATATGTTTTTAGTCTAATTACGCCGTTTCAAGGGATTTTTAAAGTTTTTTTTTTGCTTGATTTCGAGGGATTTTTAAGTTTTTTTTATCGATTTCGAGAGACTTTTTTGGTATTTTTGACTTATTTCAAGAGATTTTTTTCGGGTTTTTTGTTAGATTTCAAGAGTTCCTTTTGGATTTTTGGTTGCTCACGAGGTATGGTTGCACTTTCAAAATAATATGGTTGCACCTTCTAAAATGATACGGTTGCACCTTTCACAAACCTAATTTTTTTTAATCTTACAACGGAGAAACAATACGGTAGCACGTGCCACCGTCGGCACCACTATAGGCCCATCCTTGAGCCCTCCCATGAATTGCGGCTTAGAAGGGAATTGATTTGGTGCATCTTATCTCGGTGTATCTCATCTTAATGTGCGTCCATTTCTAATCCAACGGTTGATAACCACTTCTCACGCTTATCACCGGAACCTAACCCAAGCACACACACACACACACACATATATATATATATATATATACACACACACGTGCACATACGTGCATATTCTTGTGTCTATTGGTGTTTTGAATAACACCGTATAACAAACTAAATTCACATAAAATAGTAAAACTAAAAAATAAATAAGAACCAATGATATCAAAGACAATGAGATCATGTGCGAAGTGTCATTTTTTGTGAGAAGTGTGATAAGTGGTTTTAAGCCGTTGATTACTTTTAATCAATACCATCCCATGAATTGTGGTTTTAAAGGGAATTGATCCGATGTATCTCAGTGCATCTCATCATCCTGATGTTCGTCAGTTTTTCATCCAACAGTTTATAACCACTTCTCACGAGAACCCAACCCTAATACCAAATATATAGAGCTCATGAAAAAGATATGAAGAGTGCAAAGTCAAGATTAAATTTCTTGAATCTCTATTTTCAATTTTCAAAGAATTTTCTAACCCTTTAATTTTTATAGTAATTAATGAAAGATAAATAAAAAGTTGATAATGATCATACATTGCTTGACTTGACTTGATCAATAATTTGCTTTCTTTAATTCTATTATTATTATTCGATATCATAACCTATCTACTTCCAAATGCCTTGCGTCACGGGTCGTGGACTTTGTCCGATCTGTTCCTTCGTTCCACAAATTATCCAGCCATTGATGAATCGAATCAAGCTTTACAGCCATGGAAAAATACAAAATATCTTCCAACAATCCAAAAACATCAATTACCAAGAAAAACAGTACTCTCATTCTCACAGATTCATACTTTACCGATGAACAAATACAATTATCAACCGACAATTTGTAATGGCCGTAGCATCATGGGGGCCATAACAAATCAACAATGGTCCCCAAAATTACGTGAATGTGGAGTTGCGGACTCCAATTTCCAGATCCGTTATCCTTTTCAATCTTACAGATCGTGTGATGATGGAGAAGCTGGTGGAAGTATCCGATCAAGTAGTGTGTATAGACTTCGTTCTCGGCACCAAATGCAGAGCCACCGTTCGCCTGAGATCACTCATCGCCACCGCTCCGATTGCCTTCAAGATCCAAACATCATCTCCTCAAAAATTCCTGGTCAATCCACCGAGTGGACTCATTCCTCCTCTTTCTCAATCCACTTTCCAAATAATCCTCAGACCACAACCTCAGATCCCCTCCGATTTCCCTAGATCCCCTTCCGATCGATTCCTCATCCGTACAACTCGTGCCGGATCCGCCGTGGATGCCAACGCAATCACCTCATGGACGCATGATGTTAAGCTGAAAGTCGCGTTCGTCGGTCCTTTTTTGCTCCGCCATGCCGTGAACAACGGCGATTGCGATGCGGTGAGGAGTATGGTTAAGTTTCAGCGGACTATTTTGACTGAGTTGTCGACTCGGGAGGCTGAGTCGGTCCACCGAGTCGCGACCAGGTTGGATAACTCGGTGGAGATGGTTGGGTTACTGCTTGAGGCCGGATTGAAAGTGGAGTCGACAACTCGGAGTTTGGAATTGGAAGAGGTGGAAGAATCTAGATGGGCGGAGAAAGGGTGGTCGGAGTTACACGTGGCGGTGGCGTTTGATCGGACGGAGGAGGTTTCGAGATTGATTAAAATGGGGAGATATGAGACGTTGGATTGTAAGGATAGAGATGGAAGAACAGCATTGTATTTGGCGGCAAGCAAAGGGTTCGAGAGATGTGTTAAGATGTTGGCGGGTGCAGGTGCTAATGTGGACGCAAAGCGGAACGACGGTTGGACGGCTTTGTATAGGGCGGCAGCGAAAGGTGACCGTCGGATGGTGAAAGTGTTGATTGATCTTGGGGCGGATCCGTCCATCGCAGCCGATAACCGGAACCCTTCATCCGCCGTTGATGTTGCCCGTGATGAAGGCCATGTAAGAAGATCCCAATAATTATGTTATAATTTTTTTAATAAAATATTAAAAAGATTTAAAATTTCTAAAAATAAAATATTACATCGAGTTAACAATATTAACATTAATTTTATTATTAAATATATTTAATAAAATATTATTTATCTCTCCCAAACATATAAGGATTGTTTGACCATTGCTGAATGGTTTGGTAGGTGGACAGAATGATTAAAAAACTATAATGATATAGTGCAAAATGAAATATGATTGTTTGGTAATTGTTCGTAATGAAATCAGGGCGCTTAATGGTTAAGGGAGAATCATGATACAAAATCATTCAGAGGGTTTTGGATCCATTCAGAGGCAGATTTTATTTTTTTGCCAAATAAGATTCAACTCTTAACGATACATATTATTGATGGAAAAGAAATAAAATATTATTTATTTTTCCTAAACTTTATTATAATTTTCTACTCTCTTTTTTCTTTTTCCTATTTTAGAATACATATAAGCATGACATAGATGATGGAGCATAAATCTCCTCCAAATGACCAAAATTTATATTATAGCATAGCTGTTAGAGCACAAATCTCCCATAAATTACCAAAATTTATATACCATAGCTGTTGGAGAAGCTCTAAGTAAACAATTAATAAAAATTAGTTTTAGGTTTTGTTTGGTAAACTAGATGATAAAAGTCATCATTGATGGCTTATAAGTTAGCTGCTAACAAGCCACAAGGGTTGTGTCGTACTGGTTAAGGCCGCGAGAATGTGGTGGAATATCTCATCTGCCCAGGATTTGAATCTAGACGTACACAACAATTGTGGTCATTGAGGTTTAATCAGGGCTGATGTTTTACGGTCATAATTTGCCTAAGGATTAGTTAGACATAGGCTAAGGTACCATTCCAAAAAAAAAAAAAAAACTGCTATCATATATTGATTGGCCAATTACGTTTGGAAAAAAATTAGCTGAAAAACTAGTTGAAAAATATAAAATGACCAAAAAATAGCATATGTTAAAATCATATGGTGAATATTTATAACTCGTGGTTTTGCAGAAAGAGATCGTGGAAATCCTAGAACGAGGGGAAGAGGTGTTGAATGCGGCAAGGCGCGGAGATCTGATCCATCTAGAATTTCTGCTAGAAAGAGACGCGAGTGTGGATTTTCGTGATCAGTATGGTTTGACCGCTATTCACATGGCGGCCATCAAAGGCCACAAAGATGTGGTGATGTTGCTCGTCGAGTTTGGTTGCGATCTCGAATGCACGGAGGCGGAGGGACAGACGCCGCTGCATATGGCGGCGATGGGCGGTAGCAAGGATACGGTGGAGGTGCTGATAAACAGGGGAGCAAACGTGAATGCCAAATGTAATAGAGGAGCAACGCCTTTACAAGTTGCTGAAACAATGGGGCATGAAATCATAACACAATTTCTGCTTCTCCATCAACCTACTACTACTTCTTGATACTTTTATTTAAACCTTTTTAATTGGTATTCATTTGTATTTTATATCATTAAATAATAATTCATTTATTTAAAAAAATTATGATTTGATTTTCTTTTATTAGAAGTAAAATAAATACTTGGGACGAAGGAAGTAATTCGGAATGTATAAACATTAATGTAAATTACTAAATTAGACAAGTGAATTATATAAAGTAAAGAGAGAGAATGAAATGATGAATTAAATAAATACATATTAAAAAAGATGATGATATATCTTCACATAATTAGTAAATTAAAAGTTTGAAATGACAATTTTTTCATTTCCACGCCGACCCGTAGAAGAAAAAATACAACAAATGTTATGACAATCGAGGCTATTTAGAGCATCTCTAATATTTATGTAATTTTTTTTCTTTCTTCTTTTAAATTTGAAGATTTTTTTCATTTTTTTTTTTGAAGAAAAGAAATTAACATAATTCTTGAAGTAAAAAGTTTTAAAATAATATAATTATTGACGATGTTGTTAGAAGATTGAAAAGGAAAAAATTTAAGATAAAAATAAAATTCTATGGGCAAGGAACACATGAGCAAGGGGAAACTACTTCAAACTACCAAAGCAACCAATGGCATCTACCCTTTGACCATTCCTCAAACTATAAACAATATATGACATGGATTCAATATTTGTACATTATCTCAAAATTTAAATGTTCTATTTTATTTTTTTGTCATAAAATTTTAATGTCTTATCATATGAAAAAGTCTTCTTTTTGATAAATTATTTTAGGTAAGTTACAAATGTTTTTTTCTCTCTCTTTTTTTTTTCAATTGAACTCCTTATATTTTACATAAATGATTACAAATCTTATCATTTTAGGTAATTTTACTGTAACACCCATATTTTCGTCTTGATAAGTGTTACGTAATCTGAAACAATTCTTCAAAATACTCCAAAATTTCGACTAAATTAAAACTTTAAACCATTTACAGCGGAAGCCTTTAACAATAAATATGTAACTTAAATGTTAACCCGTCCCATACTGAGTTGCGTTACAATATTTATTCATAATAGATTCCTGAACATAAATACTGAACTTAAATGGTAGTGGCAAGCCTCTATGTGTGCCATTTCCTTTATCCAACTTGAAACTTTCTGTCCCTGAGATGCATACTATAGTCAGCTTATAAAGCTCAGTGAGTTCATGGTTTGCGTGAATAAAATCATTTCACATAATACATATCAACTTGTGAACTTTGTATCAAATAGTATGTGTTTTCTTAAAACATGCAACATTGAAAGAAAATAGATCTCATAAACTGTCTCCTCGGGTAAGGGTCATTTTGTCACTGCATTCCCTGGGTTGTCAGACCTACACATGTCTAGATACCTATTACGGGGTCGTGCCACTTGTCGTGTGACTTACTGGTCAAATGCCCACCCGTTAAAACCAATCATAAAACCTTCATATGAAATAGCATGCTAGAGTTATTTGAAAACAAAACAAACACATAGTATGCAACTGATCATAAACGACATACATGTAAAATATAACATAACATGTATGTAAACTGAAACATCATGCATACGTACTGTTTGGGTAGAAAAGTCCACCAGGCCCTAGTCGTACGATTGGCGATAGCCGACACCCTTCCTTTGGGTGACCTCGACTAAAATATCTGTCCAGCAAATACTGTCGCACGACTTAATTTTTGTTTCTTGATCACAACATACGTTATATTATATTTACATGCACAATTCAAAGGCATTCATGGCCAAAAGATGTAACGGAAATCGTCATTAATAACAACAAGCGTAACAGACGTTGTCATCAATACCAGAAACGGTCTTACGTATTCAATACTTGGAAAACAAAAAGATGGAGTATAAATATGAAGCTGTAACTTCACATTTGAACATCTGATGCTCAGACCTTAGAAGCTCACGAATTACAAGCTCGCTTAGTCTCTCTCAAAGTTCATAAAGCTTATTGTCGTTTGTCACGCGACGCACGACCGAAGTCTAATTACACACGACGCACAACCGACTTTACTTTATTGTACTATTTTACATTACATTTCATTTGTGACACTTGTTCTAAAGGACGACGTCCCTGATTGACGTCCATAGTGCACGACGACTCACACTCGTCCGCGGTTTTTACCCATTTTGGGGTTTTCCGCGTCACCAATTCTCTCGTCTCATTTTCCTTATTTTTATTATTGTCGTACGATTATTAAAGCTACTTTCTTTGGTTGAATTAAGCTTCACGTTTACCTTAAATTTTCCTTGAGAGATTTTTGGCATAAACAGTTTGGCGCCCACCGTGGGGCCCCATCCAAAGAAAATCTTCGATAATCTTACGACGGACTAACGTTTTCCTTCTAGTGTTCTCTTTTTTCAGTTATTCAGGATAATGGCATTCCAAGGAACTCAAGATCATATCGTGGCTCAAATGAACATGGAGCTGACTGCTGCCCGTGCTCGTATCGACGCCCTAACAACTCAGGCTCGACAAGCAGCTGAAACCATCGAGCATCTAAGAAACCATAATGGAAATAATGTGACAGGGATTACAAATGCTTATGTTGGTGCCTAGAATATACCCCCTCCGTTACCTAATTATCCTCGTCCACCATCAATTAATCCTGCGACTTTCATAATACCAACTATGCCTATGGCTTCTATTCCATTTAATGGATACGCCTTTGATGCCTCACAGCAGACTAGCATCAATGGATCAGGTTATGTTCCATTGGGTGCTCCAAATGGTGTTCCGTTAGATCCCGTTGCACAAAGACTAAAGCTCTTGGAAGAGCAGAATGAACGTGTCTTGACAATGTTGGCTAAATTACCGGGGGCAACAGTTCCAGTTGATGTTGAGCCACGTACAGGATTTCAGGCGTCGCCGTTCGTTGATGAAATCGCTTTGGTAGACGTCCCAAAGAAGTACAGCATCCCGACCTTCACTCCAAAATATTCAGGCGTCACTGATCCAACAGAACATGTTGCCCAATACAAACAACTTATGTGGACTGTCTCGATACCGTACCAATTTCAAGAAGTTTGTATGTGCAAAAGTTTTGGAGCGACCTTGACCGGAGCAGCTTTACAATGGTTGATTAATCTTAAACCTAAAACTATTGGATCTTTTGCAGAGTTGGTAAATCAATTCACTCAACAATTCGCTAGCAGCCGAAAAATGGAAAAGGAGACGAACGACCTTTACTATGTCATACAGAAGACTGGAGAATCCATCCGAGACTACTTTAACCGATTTAATGCAGAAATGATTAGTATCCGTAACTGCGACGTAAAAACAACAATCGAAGTGTACAAACGGGGTCTGGACGATAGTTCCGGGTTGTATCTCGACCTTACGAAGTATCCTCCATAAACTTTTGAAGATGTACGAGCACGGACGCTTGCCCATATGAGGGTCGAGGATGACCTCGCTTTCAGAAATAAACACTCGGGCGACCGAAAAAACCTAGGTGTTAAAAAGCTAGACTTCAAACCAAAGTCTACCAATCGATCAGAGCTTACTAGACAGATTTCAAACGTCAGATTCGAAAAGAAAGGACCGAAAACTTCTAAATCTGTCCAGTATCCTAAGGTGTCATCTTATGGTTTCCCTGGATCAGCTAAAGACGTCGTCGTGTCCTTGAAGCAACTACAGCAAAACGTACGATGGCCAAAGAGAAGTGACAAGGATAGTGACAAGAAGGATAAAACTAAATGGTGCGATTTCCATAATGATTTTGGTCATATAACGGATGATTGCATCGCCTTAAAAAAAAGTTGTCTTGGCTCAATTCGAAAGGGTATTTGCAAGAATTGACGGAAAAGAAAGATGCACGTCCCACATCCCCAGAGCATGCTAAAGTGATTAATTGTATCACCGGAGGTTCTGATATCTGTGGGACCACATATTCAGCTGCTAAAAGACATGTCAGTCGCGGTCCCGATGACTGACCAATTCCAAAGGAGGCACGACTCAAAGAGGACGCAGAACTGGAGGCTATGCCCTTGACATTCGACCAGACGGATCTCGATGACGTACATCAGAAACATCATGACGGACTGATTATCCAATTGAGTATTGGAAATTGTCTGACAAAAAGGATACTTGTCGACGGAGGTAGTTCAGCTAACATTATCTTTTTTGATGCAGTAAAAGCGATAGGCATCGACAAATCCGAGATTACACGACGTTCGACCACACTCGTTGGATTTAATGGTGGAGCGACAAACACCATGGGGGAAATCACACTCCCAGTATATGCTAAAGGAATCAACAGACAGACGAAGTTCAATGTCGTCGATTGCTCATCAGCTTATAATGTTATCCTTGGGCGACCTTGGATTCATGACATGAAAGCTGTACCTTCGACGTACCACCAAACTTTGAAATTTCCCACGCAATGGGGAGTACAGGAGATCAAAGGCGAAAGAAAGGTTGCTAGGGAATGTTACAAAGTTTCTTTGAAGCCTCCAAAGCAAACAATATAGCAATTATAGAACCAGGACGTTCTTGGGACTGACAACGACTATCGCTTGGAAGTTGTCGTCCTAAACCAGGATAAGCCTGATCAGATGGTTTATGTAGGTTCGACGCTCGACCCTTCCTTCAAAAAGCAACTAATTTCTTTTTTGCAGGATCACTATGATTGCTTCGCCTGGACGCACGAAGACATGGTGGGCATCGATCCGAGTATTATTTCTCATAAACTCAACATCGATCCGTCATTCAAACCTGTTCAACAGAAAAGACAGAAATTTGCTCCTGAGAGAAATAAAGTTATTAACGATGAAGTTGATAATTTGCTTAAAACAGGAAAAATACGATAAGTCAAGTATCCAGATTGGCTAGCCAACGTTGTTGTCGTCCAAAAGAAAAATGGTAAATGGAGAGTATGCATTGATTTCACCGATCTTAATAAAGCCTGCCCGAAAGATCCATTTCCGTTGCCACATATCGACTCTATGGTCGATGCTACAGCAGGACATGAATTACTCACGTTCATGTACGCGTATTCTGGGTATAACCAAATATTGATGCATTCCGACGATCAAGAAAAAACGGCTTTCATGACGGATAAAGGTATTTATTGTTACAAGGTAATGCCTTTTGGTCTTAAGAATGCAGGTTCGACGTATCAACGATTGGTGAATATGATGTTCAAAGAGCATTTTGGCGACACTATGGAGGTATACATTGATGACATGCTTGTCAAATCAAAGCATATGGACGATCATATAGGACATTTGAAACAGTCGTTCGACATTTTGCGAAAATACAAGATGAAGTTGAATCCGACAAAATGTTCTTTTGGAGTTAGAGCTGGCAAATTTCTCGGTTATATAGTCACACGACGAGGAATCGAAGCTAACCCAGATCAAATCAAAGCAATTGTCGAGCTAAAATCGCCCAAAATTTTTAAAGAAGTCCAACGTCTAACAGGACGTGTAGCAGCATTGAGCCGATTCATCTCTCAGTCGTCCGACAGATGTCACTTATTCTACAATGTCCTGCGAAAAAATAAAGGGTTCGAGTGGACTGATAAGCACGAAGAGGCGTTGCAACAACTCAAGAAATACATGATGTCGCCTCCTTTCCTCTCTAAACCTGAGAAAGGTGAAGCTCTTCAACTCTACCTAGTCGTCAGCACTAATTCGGTAAGTGCAGTTCTTATACGAGAAACCGACGGACGACAATTGCAAATCTATTATGTAAGTAAAACTCTACTAAACGCATAAACCAGGTATTCGTCTATAGAAAAACTTTTACTTTCGTTAGTCATGGCCGCTAAGAAGCTACGACATTATTTTGAATCACATCCTATAATTGTGGTAACTAACTTTCCATTAAAGTCTGTGTTAAGAAAACCTGAATTAACAGGACGACTAGCTAAGTGGAGCATTTACCTCAGCAATTTTGATCTGGATTTCAAGCCCAAGACGACGATCAAATCGCAAGTCTTAGCAGATTTTGTCTCAGATTTCAGTCCAGAACTGGAAAGTACAATGCCGTCCGATGAGTTAATTGTGGCGACTTTGCACGACACCAATTGGACACTCGACGTTGATGGTTCGTCGAACATACGCGGAACAGGCCTAAGTGTCGTCCTACAGTCTCCACAAGGGGGCAAAATAGTGTATTCCATACGGTGCAACTTCAAGGCAACAAATAATGAGGCATAATATGAAGCACTGATTGCAGGAATGAAAATTGCTTATGACTTGGGGGCAACATGTCTATATGTCCGGAGCGACTCATCCCTAGTTGTTAACCAAGTTAATGGAGAATTTGCAGCAAAAGATTCAAGGATGATTGCTTATCATAAAATAGTAAAGGAAGAGGCAAAGAAGTTTAGTCGCTTCATAGTCGAACAGGTACCAAGAGATCAGAACACTCAAGCTGACGCATTAGCCTACTTGGGATCAGCACTTAGTCGAACGACATTCAACAATATTCCAATAGTCCATCTTACAATACCATCCATCAAAGACGATGGTAATATTTTGGTCGCACCGATTGAGGAAGAAAACTCTTGGTCGGTCGACATTAAAAATTATTTGGAAAACGATCAACTGCCTAATGACAGAATGGAAGCAAGAAAGGTTAGATTTAAAGCATCAAGGTACGTTATTATCAGAGGACAATTATATCGAAGATCTTCAACTGGTCTGAATCTGCGATGTATCACCAACAAGACGCAAGTCCAGAAAATTCTACAATATATGCACGACGGTGAATGTGGAAATCACTCAGGAAGTCGCAGTTTAGCCAACAGGGTATCACGACAAGGTTACTATTGACCGACATTAAGGCAAGATGCTATCAGGTATGTACAGTCGTGCGACGCATGTCAAAGACACGCAGGTATGTCTCATAAACCCTCTGAACCATTGCACTCAACTTTGATCCCATGGCCCTTTATGAAATGGGGAATTGACATAGTTGGGAAATTACCACCTGCCCCTGGGCAAAAGGTATTCCTTTTAGTTTTAACAGATTATTTCTATAAATGGGTCGAAGCAGTGGCTTTCTCCCAGATTCGGGACAAAGAAGTCGTTTCTTTTATCCAAACTAACATCATTTGTAGGTTTGGAGTTCCATCTGAAATAACATGCGACAACGGGACACAATTCATCAGTGATCGAACACGAAGATTTTGTGAAGAAAGGAACATCAAGTTGGTAACATCGACGATTCACACTCGTCCGCGGTTTTTACCCATTTTGGGGTTTTCTGCGTCACCAATTCTCTCGTCTCATTTTCCTTATTTTTATTATTATCGTACGATTATTAAAGCTACTTTCTTTGGTTGGATTAAGCTTCACGTTTACCTTAAATTTTCCTTGGGAGATTTTTGGCATAAACACGTACACATCACCATTCAAATCATATAATGCTGAAAATAAACTTGTACATAGGTATGCATCACAGTGTAAGTCTCATGAAGACTCACCTGATTCCGTGTAGATCGGCTACAGATAGCTCTCAACTGAAAACCTACACATTTCATACCACCATATCCAATTAATGGCTTATTTTCTCCAAAAGTCAACTTTATTCAACCTGACTCGACCTAAAGTCAAACTCTAAAATCAGATCTCTAAATGACTCAAATATATCCATTTGATCTCATCGTCAAAATACTTGTGGGTCACACGAGGTAAAAGTCAACTATTGGTCAACACGGTCAACCTCGAACAACTTTAGTCAAACCCCCAAGTCTAAAACTCTACGACGCCTTAAAACGTCAAAATAACTATTTTATAATCTTATAAATTCATATAAATCATCAAAATATATTAATTTTATGATTTATCATAAACGCCTCTCCTTAGAAAATTAATTAATTGATTAATATCAATATCCTAAAATAAATTAATATATCAATTAAATAATAATTTAATTTAATATATTAATTAATTTAGAAACTAAATCAATTAATTAACATAATCTAAATAATTACCATAACCAACTTAAATCCAAAATAACAATTAACTGTTGACCCAATTAATTGTCTAAACAACCACCCAAAATATGGAATGGGGTCTAATAATTAAACCAAAAATAAAGGCCCGAATCTGATATATATTAAAAGCCCAAATTGATTATTAGCTTAAAATCTAACTACAAGGTCCAAACTCAAGAAGCCCATTGAAAACAGCCTATCAGAATTAGGCCGAAGCCCATCTCGTCGACCAGCACCGGTGACTGGAAAACGGCTGTTTGGTCTCGTTCCTTCGCCGTTTTCGATGATTTTTCTTGCTAAAACTCTAGGAAATGATTTTCCTCAACCATAGAAACAAAAATCAACGAAAACCATCAAGAATTGAGTCCCACATGCTCATTTAAAATTTGGCTTAAAATTCCACTCGAAAATCAGTAAAAAAACGCAAAATCGGACCTTCTAAACCAAAATCTGAGACATAAGGCTACTAAGGTTCGGTAGAGGACTTAAAAACGAAGCTAACCATATAAAGAACTCGAAATTTGGTTGAGTATTTTACCTCCAATCGTCGATAAACGGAGCTTTTTGACACCAAACTTCAACTTCCGATTTCTCCTTCTAAACTTGACCAAATCTCGATTTTCTTGAACCCAAAATGCTTTCTAACCAGTTACCTTCGTTTATATGCATTTTTTTTGTCTTATTAGTTGAAAATTTGAGCAATAAGAAGATAGAACTCGTCCCGTCCTTTTCAAATCTGAAAATTTCCAGATATGGTAAATTTACAAGACAGGTCCCTCTGAAATGAGGAAGTTGATATCTGACACTACCTTGAACTATCAGCTAAAGACACTCAGCTCCCTGGCTTCAAAGGTTTGGCCACATTTACACTTTTCACCCATATCTTGACTTTGTCTTTCACTTTTAATCCAAGTGAACCTAAACTCATTTCTCCACTTCCGGCTTTCATTAATAAATATATTTGACCAATTTCAAATATATATATATATATATATATATATATATATATATATATATATATATATACTACATATATAAGCATTTACACCAAACTCTTACTTACAACTTTTAAGGCATGATGTACTACACATTAAAGCTTGAAATGTTGAAATCTATTAATTACAAGTCATTAAACATGGTGTACAAGTTTTCATTGCAACTTTTGTAACATTCCTCTTTTATGTTTCTGTGTTTCTACCTTTTCTCTTCTCCAAACCTGACTTTCCATTTGCCATTTTCAAACACAATATCTCAGAATATTCAAGTTCAAACACCATGGAAAATATGAATTCCCGCTCCCGTGTTGAATGAATTCCTCCCTCCCTCCCTCCAAAAACCTAGATTTTTCATATTTGTTTCAATTTGTTCTTCAATGAGGTATGTTTCTGTCCAACCCCACATTTGGTTTTCTTGGTATGCTTGATTTATGATTTCGTCATACTTTTTTTATTTCTCCTGCTCCACTCCACCCATGGAACTCTGTACATGAAACTTGAACATGTAGATTTTCGTGTGCATGTCTAACCGATGATGAAATCAACCTCAGTTGTTCACCGTAGATTTTCATGTGCAGGTATATCCATACATGTAATCCTTCATCTGCTCTCTTGAAGCAGGCACCTAGCTGTAGCCTTTTCTCCTCCATTTTGGCCATCTGTTTTCACTTTTCTGCAAGTTTTCCCCCTTTAGACGATGCTTCATCAGTAAGATCTACTCATCCTCATTCTCATTACTTCGACTGCAAAGTGCTTCAGAGTAAGTTCCAGTTTCATTTTTTTATGAAAGATGACCGACAACGGAAGCAAAAGAATGCTTTTGTTTTATTTACTTTTCAATGGAAGTAAAAGAATGTTTCTCAATGAAATTCCCAGGACCATGGTCTGAAATGCTAAACACTATAACTTAAAATCCACCAAGAAGAAAAATATAAATATGATATCCACAATACATCTAAATATATTGATGGAAGCCACATACAAAAGGTTTTGTTGAAGAATACAAAATCAATGAAATGATGTTTTTCTTTTAGTAGTTTCAAAATTCAAATAAATGTGAACTTTGAGGATAATTTGTTTTTTTCTTCTTCCAGGAGTACCTTAATGACATTGCTTCCATTAGTCTTGCTACCATGGCATAAGTTATCTTCTTGCTTGAACTTATTTTTATGGGGTTAGCTTCTTTTTTGTATTATTGTCTGTCTTGCATTTTTGTTTAATTTTCCTCCTTTCTGTAGTGGGATATCCATGTTGTCCTGCAAAATCTAGACCCAAGCATAACTTCAACCTTGAATGAGAATTACAGCTCCATATGCTCGCTGGTAGGAGGGAAGCCAGATTCTCTCGCTGTCCAAAACTCTTGGTAAGGAGTTTTTATTTGTAGTTATTAGAAGAATTCTGGTTGGTAATGAAAGTCACTGCTCCATTTGCGTGATTGTCATTTTCCGAGTTTTGTATCAATTGTTTTTTACTATGACTTTCTTAGGATAGTAGATTGAGAGATTGAACAACCTATAATCAGTTATCTTTCTTTATGGCTTTGACCTTCTTTATTAGATAGTAGAAAACAAGATAACTAACCCCCAACAAGAAGTAGCAACACATGTCACATAGTAATATTGCTTTATGGCATCAAAATAGATTAATGGTAAGCGTTTATATGTAACTCTTAGCACTATATACAACTCGGTAAGCGCTTTACTGGGAAAAGAGTCATCACCGTCACTTTCCGCGTAAGACTCCTGATCCTTGCTTTCCCTCTTACCGGGTAAGATTCTCGGTCTTTGTTATGTTCACCCGGTAAGGTAATTGAACTTGTAAGCGCTTATCAAGGTAAGTGTTTAGTAAAAGATCCACATATGCGATACGGTTTTGCCCAAACCGCATCACAAACACCCTATTTAACTAAGCACAGGAAGAAAAAGATGACTAGATGAAGAGACTAATCCAGATATTTTTCTAATCGGCCAGGAAATTTGTTGTTCTTCATAAAACTTTTAACACTTGCTACATTTCTTTCACGCGGTAAAACATTCTTTTTTTTATCATGATCACTAATGGCCAAATTATGATGCTAAAGGTCAACTACATTCATTTAAAAAAACGTAAGGATTTGGATTTTGTATCAAACTAAGTCGAAGAATAAATCAGTAGGTGGAGATGTAATATTACAGTTGAGCTTTCCTGTTAGGACTGAAAATCCTAGTGCGTTGAAAGTTGTATAACGCATTTATAAGGGGTTAATTTGTAATTAATTGAAAGTTATTGTTAATGAGCCTAAAGCCCATTAGGCCTTAGTCGACACATATTTATTGTGGTGTTAATCCTAGTTTTAGGTTAGAAGAAGAGAGTTAAGTTGCATTCATTATTATTCTAGTCATAGGTTTACATTAGCTTATCAGAAATTCCCCCTGTAAATCTAAACCTTTATTGAATATCAATCATATGACTAGAAGTTGTGGCACGTTTATTGTTCTTCATTGTTTACTATTGTTCGTGATTGCACTATAACTGGGATCTACATTTCCCCTTTCAAAAAAAGAGTTGATCTTTCATTTCAAAAGTTATGTCTCCTTGATTTCTTTTCGTTATTAAAAAAAAAGATGAGATGTGCATATACCTTGAATACATAATACTTCTTCTAGTAACCGAAAACTATATTTCATTCGTCTCAAAATAAATGTCTACAATGACAAAGGCACACAAGTTAAGAAATATGTAATAATTAGACTTTTTCACACAATAGGACAATTTTACCCTTAATTATAGAAAGAAAAAATTTATCCATTTAAACATATTATTTTTAATAGTAGACACTTATTTTATGATAAACTAAAGGGCAAATTGCATAAAAAGGTAACGTACTTTAGTCTGATTTCTGTTTTAGGTAACGTACTTTCAAAACTTTTATTTTGGTACCTGAGATGTGAAATCTCAAACTTTTAAGTACCTAGTTACATATAAATGCTTACTAGGATTAAATTTTTTTGACATGACATTATTTATTTATTTTTCTAACGCCAACTAAGAATATAAATTCCATATCATCATTTTTTAAAATGTAAAATTTATATTTTTTTAATTAAGAAGAAAATTTCATATATAATTTTTTAATTTGTAAAAACTTATCACAATTTTCTTATAAACTAAGAAAATCAAATTAACATAATTTTTTTTAAAATCTATAAAATTTGCAGTTTTTTTCTTTATTAAAAAAATGACCATAAGGTTTATAAGACTATTTAGATGATGCAATTCTTGTAATATTTTTGTTTTATGGTATTTTTTTAATAAAGAATTATAAGAATTACAATCACCTAAATAGTTTTACAAATTTTATGGTCATTTTTTTAAGAAAGAAAAAGAATCACAAATTTTATTGCTTTAAAAAAATTATGTTAATTTGATTTTCTTGGTTTTTAAGAAAATTGTGATAAGTTTAAGATTTAAAAAAATATATATGAAATTTTCTTCTTAATTAAAAAAATATAAATTTTACATTTTAAAAAATGATGACATGGAATTTATATTCTTAGTTGGCGTTAGAAAAATAAATAAATAATGTCATGTCAAAAAAAAAACTAATCCTAGTAAGCATTTATATGTAACTAGGTACTTAAAAGTTTGAGATTTAACATCTCAGGTACCAAAATAGAAGTTTTGAAAGTACATTACCTAAAACAGGAATCAGACTAAAGTACGTTACAATTTTATGTAATTTGCCCTAAACTAAAATAATATTAGAGACGAATAACGTTTTCCATGTTTGTCCCCACACTCTCTTAAAGTAGCAGCCATCAAAAATAGAGATTGCTATGAAATGAACACCCTGTGTTGGTCCCATTCCATGTTGGTCCTTATTTTCTTTCATCTTGCTTTAAGTTTAACTCTTATTTATATAGAAAATTTGATTTATAATTATAAATGTTAATAATTATATAATCTATACTATATAATGAAAAGTCTAATACGGTTATTGTACAAACTATTGTATAATTACATTTACCACCCTTAATCTTTTATACAATAACATTTTACTACCCTTATAATGTTACATTTATCACCCTTACAATTACTTATTTAATTTATTTTGTATCCCTTACTTTTTCATTTTACATTTTACACCGTTATCATATTAACACAAATAATCGTATATGAACAAAAATGCAATGAAAAAATACGTTCATTTTTTTACAAATTATACCATTATAATCGTCTCGTCAATACCTTCAAAACGAGCCCAATATTGAATATTTTTTAATTTAACCATACTATTAAATATCAGAATATATACGAATTATCTATACTACTAAAACGGTTATTGTACAAACTTTTGTACAATTACATTTACCACTCTTACATTGTTACATTTATCACCCTTATAATTACTTATTTAATTTACTTTATATCCCTTATTTTTTTCATTTTACACATATTAACACAAATAATTATATATTAACAAAAATGCAATGAAAAAATACGTTCATTTTTCTACAAATTATATCATTATAAGCGTCTCCTCAATATCTTCAAAACGAGCCAAATATTGAATATTTTTTAATTTAACCGTACTATTAAATATCATGAATATCTACGAAATAATTTGTTTTTCTGTCCATACGTTTTATTTTTTTTTCCACCGTTAGCACGTTAAAAATACATAATCGTAAAATACGTTTCATTCTTATTATAAATAATATCATTATAATTTTTTTCGTCAATAATTGTAATATAAACTAACTATTGAATATCTTTATGGCTTTAGGTTTCATAAGTTGTGATTTTTAGGTCATGGTTGATTATTGATGAAATGTATATAAGGAAATAGCATTAATTGTTCGTTCTTTACTTACATTCCGCTGCATCGCGCGGGTATATGCCTATATTATAATAAAAACTGTTGTACAAAATGCTCCATAACCAGAAATGAATTATTTAAATAAAAATAAGTTTGAATCAAGATCACGTCTTACACTTTTTAGCCATCAATCGGCTTCGATTTGACCAAATATGTTAGCTTACCTATACTATATTATAAAACACGGATAAAAAACTCTTAGATATAAATTATTAGGCATAAGGTACCATTATTTTATTCAAGATTTTAAAAATCTCTTAATTTACAAGTATCAAAACACAAGATACATATTACTACTGCAGTCTTTTAACACCCACCAATTTGGTATGTGCAAAGTCTTCCTTTTATGCAGATCTTTCCATGTATCACTATTAATTAATATATTATATTACTATAATTTTGTTTTAATTATATTATTAATTACGTAATTAGTTATTTTTTCTAGATGTCATTAAAATATATAAGATAATCATTAAATTCTAACAAAATACTTAATTTTTTATATAAAAAACATTATATTATTAAGCCTAAATTAAACAAGTTTATAAAAAAACATTATCACTTTCTCAAAACCATCCAAAATCAT
Organism: Arctium lappa; assembly: GCA_023525745.1. Lineage (NCBI taxonomy): Eukaryota > Viridiplantae > Streptophyta > Magnoliopsida > Asterales > Asteraceae > Arctium > Arctium lappa. Next base: position 130,510,197 of record CM042049.1, read on the forward strand.
ACTGTAAATCGATAAAAAAATAAAATGAAACATTTAAATCGTGATGTATCTCGCTGCATTGCGCGAGTACGCTTCTAGTATACACAATTGGAAATATATTTTGTGTAAATTAAAAGTATAATTTGTAATTATCAATTTACAATTTTTATATTAATTTTAATTTATATATTATATAAATAGAATAGAATAAAATAAAATAAACATTGTATACAAGATTAAGATACAACAATAGTAAACTTTGTATTTAATTAGAAGCGTACTTGTGCAATGCAGCGAGATACATCATGATTTTAATGTTTCATTTTATTTTTTTGTCGATTTACAGTACGATTTTGGATGATTTTGAGAAAGTGATAATTTTTTTTTATAAATTTGTTTAATTTAGGCTTAATAATATAATGTTTTTTATATAAAAAAATTAAGTATTTTGTTAGAATTCAATGATTATCTTATATATTTTAATGACATCTAGAAAAAAATAATCAATTACATATTTAATAATATAATTAAAACAAATTTATAGTAATATAATATATTAATTAATAGTGATACATGGAAAAGTCTGCATAAAAGGAAGACTTTGCACATACCAAATTGATGGGTGTTAGAAGTCTGCAGTAGTAATATGTATTTTGTGTTTTGATACTTATAAATTAAGAGATTTTAAAAATCTTACATAAAATTGTGGTACTTTGTGCCTAATAATTTGTATTTAAGAGTTTTTTATCTATGTTTTATAATATATTATAGATTGTTAATTCATATACATATTTTTGTAAATGTAACATCCCAAGTTGTGGAGTATGTGAAGATAAAAGCATCTCCAACAGCATCCCCAAAATTTCTCCAAAATAAATAATCAAAAGTCAAAATCTTCAAAAATAAATTACATCCATCTCCAACATATTCTCCATTCTGGAGATTACATCATTACTTATATTATTAAAATATTATATGTATCTAATAAAATATTATTTTTATCTCCTACCCATTTCATTTCAGGATTTCTTATTGGTGGAATATAATAAAAAAAAAACAATTTCTCTCTCATGGTAATTAATTTTGGAGAGTTCTCCAAATTTTGAGGAAATTACACTCTCTCTCATACTTTCTCCATTTTAGAGAAAAATTTGAAGAATCTGTTAGAGCAAAAAAATGCCCAAAATTTCCCTATTCTCCATTTTAAAGAAGCTGTTAGAGATACTCTTAGGGGACGTTTGGTTCGCAGAATGATTTCTGAAGGAATGAAATCTGTCTAAGGAATTGGAATCTGGAAGGAATTGAAATGGAATGTTATCAGGTTTGACCAAGTGTTTGGTTGGTAGGAATGGAATGGAATGTAATCAGTAAAATGAATTGGAATCTGTCTGTTTGGTTTGCAAAGGAATTTGAATGAAATTCTGAAAAATGACAAAAATACCCTTTCTTTTATTTTTAATTTTTTATAGAGTGGAGAGAGAGAGAGGAGGGAGAGGAGAGAGAGATGGGAGAGAGGAGAGGAGAGGATAAGAGAGAGGGGGGGATAGGAGAGAGATAGAAGAGAGAGAGTAGAGAGAGGAGAGAGAGAGAGGAGAGAGAGGAGACCAAATCCACAACTGATGGGTTTTAATTTTGTTAAGAGGGTATTTTTGTCATTTTCAAAATATTGGATGGAATGGAATTCAATTCCATCACTTTTGTGAATGAATGACCAAATCCACATTTGAAGGAATTCATGGAATTCAATTTCATTCCATGGATAACCAAACATCATGATGGAATTTGGTCAATGGAATTGACCATTCCAATTCCATCAAATTCCGGTGGAATCCAGCGAACCAAACGCCCCCTTAGGGTGTGTTTGGTACAGAGATTTGAATACTGAGAAATAGAAATAGACCCTAATTCCCTTGTTTGGTAAGTCAGAGAAAAGAAAACCTGAGAAATTAATGATTTCCATTTCTCTACTTTTATTTCCCCCCAAAATGAAAAGAAAATGTGGGAATTGAAAATTTTGATTCTCTGGGAATTGAAAAAAAAGACACGGAGGGTTCCACGGTAACCCAACCAAACGGGATCGGTTTTGGACGAAATTTTGTGTGATGCCTCGTAAACATAAAAAAACATGATCCGAAAAAAAAAATTCTCGTTTTGGGGTCGGGAATTTCCCGGGGCCCGGTCCGGGCTCGGGTTTTGACGGGTTCCGGTCCAAACGGGGTCGGTTTTGGACGAAACTTTGCGTGATGCCTCGTGAACATAAAAAAACATGATCCCAAAAAAATTCTCGTTTTTGGGTCGGGATTTTCCTGGGGCCCGGCCCGGGCTCGGATTTTGACGGGTTCCGGTCAAACGGGGTCGGTTTTGGACGAAATTTTGCGTGATGCCTCGTGATCATAAAAAAACATGATCCGAAAAAAAAATCTCGTTTTGGGGTCGGGATTTTACCGGGGCCCGGCCCGGGCTTGGGTTTTGACGGGTTTCGGCCCAAACGGGGTCGGTTTTGTACGAAACTTTGCGTGATGCCTCGTGATCATAAAAAAACATGATCCGGAAAAAAACAATCTCGTTTTGGGGTCGGGATTTTCCCGGGGACCGGCCCAGGCTCGGGTTGTGACGGGTTCCGGGTCAAACGGGGTCGGTTTTGGACGAAATTTTGCGTGATGCCTCGTGAACATAAAAAAACATGATCCAAAAAAAAATTCTCGTTTTGGGGTCGGGATTTTCTCAGGGCCCGGTCTGGGCTCGGTTTTGACGGGAACCCGGCCAAACGGGGTCAGTTTGGGACGAAACTTTGCGTGATGCCTCGTGAACATAAAAAAAATGATCCCAAGAAAAAATTTCTCGTTTTGGGGTCGGGAATTTTTTTTGGGATCATGTTTTTTTATGTTCACGAGGCATCACACAAAGTTTCATCCAAAACCGACCCCGTTTGGACCGGAACCCATTAAAACCCGAGCTCGGGCCGGGGCCCGGGAAAATCCCGACCCCAAAACGATAATTTTTTTTGGATCATGTTTTTTTATGTTCACGAGGCATCACACAAAATTTCGTCCAAAACCGACCCCGTTTGTTTCAGGGCTAGTTGATTCGACATGGTAGAATCGTATACCAATGGTTCCATGGGATAATTGTTTATGGTTGAAGTACTTGAACTACTTTTTTTTTGGTTTCACTATGTTGAAGTAATTATGTTTTGGTATGACTTTGGTTGGAATGATGTTGAACTACTTTTTGATTTAATTAATGCATTTTAATTATTAATTTATTCATTTTAATTATTAAATTATGCATTTTAATTATTAATTTAACTATTAATTTATGCATTAGTTATTAATTTATGGATGCAAATGATAGGTTGGTATAATTATCTGTTGAAATCTCTGTGCTCCCAAACAAGAGAAATGATTCACTGTTACATTTCTCTCCTGAATTCTCTGTGCTACCAAACAGGAGAGTCAATTCCTATTCTCCAGTCCAATTCTCTTTTTCTACAATTCCATTCTCTGCAATCATTTCTCTACAATTCCATTCTCTGTACTAAACACACCCTAAGATAACAAGAAAAGAATGGATCCAAGGGAGTAAAATGCCAAATTTGATAAGTGGGGGGGTTTGAAGTGGGGTTTTGACTATTTCAATTTCCAAGTGAGAATAATGTGGGGGTAAACCCTCCATTCTCGCAGGGATAGAGATTTTAGAGAAATAAAAACTCATATTAGAAGTGGTTATCATCAAGAAGAAGAAGGATACGCCATTAAAGAAAGAACCAAGGATCAAACATATAATTCATCAACTTAATTGGTGAGTTATCTTCTCTTTTATTCCTTTTTACAAATCTCACCCTATAGCAACCATGTGAAATATAGTATATAATTTCATGCTAATTAAGACCATATATTGGCTTCAAATTTTTAGTATAAGTTTTTAAACTATCAAAGTAATTATCTACTATATTAATTAACGATTATCGAAGAGAGTTTTAGGAGAAGAGAATGACTGCCATCACAGTCTCCAGCGGGGGGGCAAACGAGGATGGACCCCGCTGCTGGTTCAATGCCGCTGGGGGCAGCAAAGCAAGGTAGTGGGAAAAGCCATGTGGTCTTGGACCCAACAACTTTTTCATACGGTGACATTATATTTTTTTCATACGGATTATTTTTTTCATACGGTTTTTATCGACGTGTCTTCATTTTTTTATCTAACGTTTAATATTGGCCAATGTGTTTTTAGCCTAACTCCGCAATTTTCGAGGGATTTTTAAAGTTTTTTTTTGCTTGATTTCGATGGATTTTTAAGTTTTATTATCGGATTCGAGAGATTTTTTCGGTTGACTTAAAGAGTTTTTTTTTGGTTTTTTGATTGATCACGAGGCACGGTTGCACTTCAAATAATACGGTGGCACGTGCCACCGTGGACACCACTATAGGTCCGTCCATGGTCTTGCCGGCGGCTTTGTGAGGGAGGCGAGGAGGAGACCCACAGGCAGTGGCGGATCCTAGGGGTATAAAAGAATCCGAAACCAAATAACTTATCTAAACCAAAACGATTTCGGGTTATACGGTTTGTGGGTTAAACGGTTAACTTAACCTAAGGTAAGTTTTGATTTCTATTTCTTTTACCATATCGGTTAATCAAGCAGAGGGTTTTGTCAAAACGGATTCATCACTAGGGGAACCGTAAAAAATGACAAGGGGAAATGCGGACATAAGAGTAAAACATTTTTTTTTTATCTAGAATATTTTAAAACTTTGACATTATCAATGCAAGTCTGCCACCGCCCACGGGTCACTGTTTCCGGCGACATACACAGACTCGCATAAGGGCAAAGTCGGCTAGGGTAAAAGAGGGGGTCCGAAGCCCTTTTCTCTATGTATGCAATGCGTGTGGTTGGACCCAAGGCGTGATTACGATTATTTAATCATGCAATTAATTTTAAGTAATACTAGGGTCAAGTTGAGTAAATTAGTATTAGTCCAGAAAATTGGGTTATTTAAGAAAATTACCTTAAATGAGTTTTTAATTAAATGTATGACCTCCTCGCCTATTCAAGAAAAAATGGGTTTATATGTCATGTATTTAATTAGAATCTCATTTAAGGTTATATACCTAAAAATCTCCCAGAAAATTAGTTGTGGAGCCTGTTTACATATTATTATTAATTACTTCAGAGAAATTAATTAATTTTATTTTAAGGGTTGTCGTAAACTTTATAATTCAGGTTGTTGACTATTTGACATGCCTGAAGCTATTAGCGTTCGAGTTCGGGCCATTTATTACCTTTTTGGAAAACATTCTTAACCATCAAAATGAATTATTGATATGTGAGAATTTCTCTTGCCAGGTAAGATGCTCGGTCTTTGCTATGCCTCTTATCGGATAAGATTATCGATTCTCGGTCCTTGCCATGTTCACCGGTTAAAATAATTGACACCAATAAACACTTTGACATATAAGATTTTGGTAAACAACTCCTTAATTTATAAATTATTTTAGTATAACCTTGAGACCCTACCTTAATTGTATAGGTGTTGGGGTTGTATCAAGCTTGTAGTAATCATATATAGCTCCCATTTCAGCAAGCCCACACGGGCGAGCATCGGAACTAGGTATCCACTTTTGGAATTGGAACCGCTTTGGAACTGCCGGTTCCAGAACCAGAACCGATGTGATTGGTTCCGGTTTTGGTTCTCATGTTTTGGTTCTCATTTTTTTGGAACCTTTACCCTTTGGGTACCCGCCGACACAATTTATAAAAAGATTTTTTATTTGTTAGGTGTTGACTACTTGACGCAAAGTGTTATGGAAGTCATTTTGATGTTGTTAAAACTCGAGAATATCTAAGTTATTTATGTAATAATTAGTTTTTATTGGATTAATTTTCACCATTTATTGTATTTATTACTTTAAGTTGGTGCTTTGGAGTTTGCACTAGACTTAAAAAGTTATAATTACGTTTTTATTGTATGAAATATTAAAAAAAAATTAAAAAAATTGAAACCGGGTAAGCGGAACCAAAAGCGGTTCCAGGACCGGTTCCAAAATATAGAGAACCGATGTAAGCGGTTCCGGTTCCTTCATTCCAGGAACCGCCGGTTCCGGTTCCAAGAAATTTGGCCGGGTACCCGGTTATGCTCACCCCTAGTTTGAGATGAGTTTATGTGATTTGCAAAACTGAGATAGATGCCTATTTATAGTATGTTTACAATTGCGCTCAGTACATGCAGTTATGCTTATAGTTTTATGAAATGTATGGTATGCCTTTTTTGTGAAAATTATGTTGAGGTAGCAGTATTGTTATGACCAATTGCATGGGGAGGTAGCTGCAATATGCTTGGCAGTCTTTGTGCAGATCAATTGCATATTTTTTCATTTGTAACACTGCACTTGTGAGAACCAATGTTCCACATGGTTAAGTTTCAGCTAATATTGTTGGCTGTAAAAAGATATTGATAGTAGCATAGAGTTGTTAAATCAAGTTACACCACTATTAGATTAGCTAGTGCTTTAAATGCTAATACGTCAACCAGCCAACTGTATTGGCTAGCCGAGGTAGAAGCGTTGACCAGAGTAAGGGCGCAAGGATATCTCAGCCAAAGGATGAGGTCGAGGTAAGACTCGTAGAGCAGGCCAGTGAGCATCATCTTAAGCCGATGAAATGCCCACACAGAGAGTAGCATAAGTGCTATAAGTTGCATTCCCCAGTATGTTGGCCAATGCCACCAGAGATAGCATCACTAGTGTAACAAAGAAACGGTACAGTCACAAGACTTTCAGTAGTATCCGGTGTAAGAAATTTACAAGTGAAAAGGTTCGAATATCATTAGCGAGCTGAACTGGAAAGATAGAAAGCCCTCGAGCATAGTTAGTTAAGTTTGCAGCTACCACCTTAAGTGATGTGGCTATGCATTGATGAAATACCGAGGTTGCCATATTTAGGGGTTCATAAACCAATTCCCATAAATCAACATCCGGTTGCTACCATAAGGCAGGTATGTAGGAATCACAATCTTAACAACTTACTATTCATGTTAAGATTTGACTGAGATTTCATATAAAATAAAAGAACTGATCCGATGAATTATGTTTTTTTCTATTTGAGCATCTTAACATTTTCCACCAGCTCAATAAATTAAAGACCACCATCCAGGTAATGAGCACCGGAATAAGAGAAAAAAGACAAGATCATACATGAAATTATATTGGAAAATTTTGTTTACCTTTAGGTTTTGGGAGATCCACCTGGACGCCAGAAACCTTTCCTACCAACAAGGAATCGTTTCTGGTGTAAGTTGACCGACCAATGAAGTGAATGAAGTATTGGTTTCAGCTTGTTTAACATTTCTATGGTATCTTCAACTATCACAACTCCACCTGGTCTTAATATGCGATCAATTTCGACTGCACCATCCAACATCTCACACCTGCAAAGTTGAACACAAGCTCACAATTTTTCAATAAAGTAACAAGGGATTCTCTATCACATCGGTTAAACTTGGACCATTTCTATTCATTATGTGTTGGAACCTTCTTTCTCTTCTTAAGGGCTCTATTGGAGAGTAATCTAATAGCCAATAGGGTTCCACATATTCTCATATGGGATCAGAACCAAGGTCTACCACTCTAGGGACTCGACACTTTGGAAAAATCTGTACCCTTCTCGCCCCCTCTCGACACTCTTGAAACAATATGTGCTTGTCTAGCCTCCATTGGAGGGAGCTTGTTGGAGTCCCACATCGGCCTGACTTGACCATTTTTCCTCAATATATGTTGGAACCTCTCTACTCTCCTCAAAGGCTCTTCTGGGAATTAATCTAATATGGTTCCACATATCTTGACACTGCCGAATAGTAGCAGCTTTGACAGTGCCTATGTAATTGTTGACACAAACACACCCGAATAAGAGATTGGGCATACGTAATTAGATTTTTTTTCAGAAGAAGAAAAACAGAGAGAAATTTATAAGTTAAGAAATTAGAGTTAAAAATAGAAACAAAAACTTGTATCTTATGCTTGTGAGATAGACGAAAGTGGAGACTGTGACAGGTCAAATCCTTTTTCCTGAACTGTTAAGACAATAGATTCGTCAAGTAAAAGTAGAATCAGAGTAAGGTTTGAACTTAAGCATATGGTTATTTTATATATCTACCGCATGAATTATGAAGATAATTTCTTATTTTTATTGGTTTGGTTTTATTTTTATATTACATATAGAGACACACATGCATATTACCACACTCTTGTTTCCTTCAACTTTTCAAATCAACAAATCCTAGTATCTAAGCATCCCCATACTCATAGCCTTGCAACATAGCTTCTACCCTTTGAATTCTAAAATATTTTGCTGGAATAAAAAAGGTGAATTTAAAGAGCTATACCTCTGTGTTAGGTTGCCAAAAAGGAAGCTGGAATGCAGAAGATCGTAAGATCTAGGATATGTACTAAGTGATTCACACCAGTCATGGTAGATACCAATCAGCCCTCTGTCAAATATTACAGGCAAAGTATCGGGTCCATTAACAGGAATAACATTCATCACCCATAGAGGTAGATCAGTCAAAGCAGCAGCAAACCTGATCAAAAATCAAAACATCTTAGACATGATAAGTCAGTGAGATCAGTTAATCAGGAACAGTACATCAGAATGAAAAACTAACCCTCCATAACCAGCATTCATATCCATTACATTCCTCACACTTGACCAGTTTACTCCCAGGTCTCCTAGGTAGATATTTGCAACAAGTTCAGACCAGTGTTTGGTATCCTCATGAAAGATCCTTTCAGCATCTTGTTCAGTTGAAAGACTTGCAGGTTTGCTTTTGAGCCTTTGGGGCCAAGGTGTAGGCCATCCATATGAGCCGCCCGTTTTTGTTAGTGGAATTGCAGAAATACAGCCATCAAGTGGTGTATACCTGCACAAAGAAGAAGATGATTATGATGATGACACTTCCACTCAAAATAGTATTAACATGTTTTCATCTACCATGAAGTTTTTGGCCGGATATGCTCGTCACATAGAGGTGGACTGTTTTCTTTACGTGATTTGTAGCAGGAAGAAGAAACAGGCTTCTCGTATATAACCAGTCCTATTCCAGATGAATCGAAACTTTTAGCCACTACCTTCCAGCAAATAGCTTCAGTAAGAACCACCATGGCTGCAAGAAACAGAAAAAAAAAAAAAAAAAAAAAACTTCAATCAAACCAGATAGATGATTGAATTTAAGATAAATAGCAGAAGACTTTAACAATTCAGTTTCTGGACAACAATTTAATGTCATGTAACTACTGGAAAAACAAGTCTAGAGTATACACTATACACACCATCCCAGACTTTTTTATCTCTTTCATCATTACGGTAGACTGGTGTAGCTGACCAAACAAAAACTCCCCCAGGCCTTAGGATCCTGTTCAACTCCAACAACGGACTTCCACCTGAAAGTTCACCCCATGAAGATTACAACAGTCTAGAACTCATAATGTAGATAAACAAGTATGATAAAAACCAATACCATTTCCATCCCAATGCACCCTGCATCGTGCACAGTGAATCAAATCGAAGGCGTTATCTGGAAATGTCAGCCTTTGTGTTCCTATAACTGAGAGAGTAGCAGGAATTCCTCGCTCCAGAGCAAACTGTATTTGAGCTTCATGTTCATCTTTTGGAGCAAATGACATGGTTAAAACACCTTTCTCCAACAAATAGCCACCAAAGCTGGCAACACCACAACCAACATCAAGAATCACCCTTGTGCGCTTCCCCCAACCAATTTTTGGCAGATTCTAGAAGAAAACGAGCAACATAAAAATACGCAAGTGTGAGATAGTAACACGATTACATTGATGAGGTGAATATATTCACCAAATGTAGGCGCACTAAGGCAATCAATATCTGTGAATTCTCTTGTGCACTTGCTGCACCTGATGATCACTAATGGATAGAACAAACCACACACATATAGAGATTATGAATATGTTAAATAATCATGGAAAGCCGAAAAATATTGAAATGCAGCTTCACACGGGCACCAGATTTTAGAGTATCCAAAGATCTCTAGTAGACTAGCATTATACACAAGAGAATGCTCTTACAGTCCTCAGGGAATTCTGCCAATCAACACACACAAACAACTAAGAAGATATTCATCTTTCTGCTCTGTAAATAGCTAAAGTTGAACGAATATGATACCAAGTAACTATATAGCATATTCATGGCTAATGTATACAACAATGCAACAGATGGACAATGATGTCTGTGACCAGCAGCATGGCTACCATATTGAGTGTTAAAGAGACTACTCAGTAGCATAAAGTGAATGATAAGCAATTGAAAGTCAGGAAAACGACCGACAAATATATAAGATTTATTAATATGTGAAAATGCTTGACACCATAAGCATCATCTTGCGAATATTATTTGGTCCAACATGCAAACTTCCGCAATAACTCTACCCATTGGAGCATGCAGTTGAGCTCCTCACCTTGTTCATTATACCAGGCAGTGACAATTTCGGGATTCCTATAGTGTGCATTCGAAATTATAAATTATCCTTTATAATTCAATACGTGAGTTTGTTTTCACAAGTCATCCAAGATTACCACATAACTTTGTATTTTTATGTGGACGACCATTTGCCGTATATAAATCTTATATACTTCAAAAAAAGTGCAACAGAACAACCAGCAAATAATATAGTATAGGCACAAACTAAGTGTTTAGGCTCATGTTGCTTTTGGTAAACCCCAAAAAGAATAACAAAGTTAACTTCCTAGTGACAAGTATTACCTTTTCTATGTATTGGATGTAACGAGTAACTCCTTCCTTAAATTGAGTACCTCCTCCAGGGAAAAGAAGATAATCACCAGATTGTTTGACCCAGTTTTGTTCCTTCTTGTATTCAACGAGCTTAAGGTGGGGAACATTGTTCAACCATATCTGTAAATTGATACATTAGCTGACAAAACCAAGCCCAGAGAACAAAAAGTTCACCAAAACCTACATGTGCATGTTTAAATTAACAAAATAATATTGAAAATTTTAAAAATCTCTCTGAAGAAATAGTTATCCAACAAATGAACACGGTCAGAAAAAAAGGACAACAAATTTTACTTCTAAACAAGATAGGAATAAAGAAATGTCTACCAGCTACAATATGTCCCGCCCAAAATATCAAATAGAAGCATGAATAACTGATGTCTATTGTAAATGAACAAGTTCATTTCAGAAAAATGTGCAAATAGTATCCCAGTTTTTACTCTAAACATAAGTAGGTGTGATTTCTTAGGATAAGTTAAATAGTCTTTCAATGCATGCTATGTTTAAAAAAAAACTAGTTTGCTTTTTCCAATCTGAACTTAAAGATTATAATCATCATATCGAGATAATATGTATCTATCTCCCTCAGTGGCAATTTTTAATGGGATTAAAATATGCTAACCTGGTCGTGCAGGGCTCTTGTTTTTGTGGTAATATAAAATCAATTACACAGGCGAATCTCTATGCAATCGAGTGCGTGCAGTACCACTTATTTAATAAACAAACAACCTTAACAAATCCCCATATCATATTCCAATCACAAACAACCCTAGCTGCGTAACATAAACCAACAACTTCTTGACGCAAAATTTCAATAAAGAATCTTAAAGCTAAATATAGAAATAAACCTTACCAAAGTAGCATTCTCACCATGTCCCTACTTTTAGGCCAAGGAACTGGCACCTTGTATCCAACAGGAAGCGGAATTAAACACCGAGGGTTAGGTTTAGGGCAATGACGCTCTCTATGCTCCATATGCCTTCTCGATTTCAAGGACTTTATCGCCTTCATATTATCCAAACACGGTATGTAATCCACCGCCAACGGACCCGGACACACCTCCCATTCGAACACCAAATCACCACCACTATCATCCAAATCACGATCTGTCGCAATATTACCTTTTTTACCTTCATCTATTTCTACTAGCGGCACCGTTGACGTGGTGATGGAGATGTTTTGTGTGACCGTCGGATGAGAAGAGGTTTGACGGAGACGGTAGAGAGGCGGTGGTTGGGAAGTGTTGGTGGAGAGAATGAAGAAGCCGACGAAGAGAAGTAGGAGGAAGAGAGATGCCATGAAAGGATATCTGCGTTCTTTTAAGAGATTTTGAACGGAGATAGCCATTGCCGGCGGCTCCGGTACGATATCGGATCTGCAGCGACGGAGGAATCCGGTGATCTACGGAGAAGAGATCAAGATCAAGATCAAGAGAGAGTGAGAGAGTCTGTGAACGCGTTTTGAAGTGCTTTTTTGGGGGTTTGGACAGTGAGATCGCGGTAAATGGTTTTGATCGATTTAAAATGTAGTTAAAGCATGCGTGACGTGTCTGATCGACAAATGTGGGGCCTTGAAGCGATGCTCTCTTCTGAGATTTTGACACGTGTATAAACGAAAATTGAACGGTTAGGATTTGGAAGTAAAAAAAATTACAAATGTTTAAAAATTAGCGCCCACCGTGGGGCTCGAACCCACGACCACAAGGTTAAGAGCCTTGCGCTCTACCAACTGAGCTAGACGGGCTTTTGTTTAATTGCTACAAATAACTGATAATGTTGTTTGAATCCTAAAAAATCCATTCCAAAATAAATGTTTGCAATAAAAATGACACATAGTTTAAAAAAAATGTTTATTACATTTTTTAGTTAACTAAATGATAATTTTACTTTTAATTAATGTATTTGTCTTATCAACTTTTAAATATTTGTGCGTTAATTAAGTGTAAGATTTGAAATTTTAGTTATCTGCAGGGCCGTTCTTTAGCATGTTAAATGTATGATTATGAATAGGGCCCCTAAAATTTTGGGGCCCAATTTTACGTTGTTTAGTGCATTTAATCAATAAATGTAAAACTATAACCCACCTTAGTGCATCTCTAATTTCTACCGAAAGACAAAAATAATAAGCCGTATCATCGCCTCTATAATTTGTATATATGTATCTTTGTTATCTCATTTTGCATTGTAATCAAAAGTTGAGGTGTAACAGGACCTCCAAAAAGTTTGGAACGTCCCTGGTTATCTGTGTTTGAAAATGAACATTTCTTTTGGGACAAACATAAATAAACATATGAACATTTATTTTGGGACAAACATAAATAAACATATGAACATTTATTTTGGGACAAAAGGGGTATAAAATTACATTGTTTGTGTTGCAAGTGTCTTTTGAAAAATTACCATTTTTAACCATTACAATTTACAAAGTATGCTAACTCTCATTCAATCACTAAAAAATAGGTAATTCGTTTGGTGTTGATTTTAAACACTGTTCTAAAAAACTCGACGCACAGCCTCCATGGCGCGTCATGACACCAAGGCTTGTGTCTCACGCCACGTTAAGCTCATGGCACGTCATGCCCTAATGCGTAGTTTTGTAATACGATATTTGGTTTTTCTTTATGTTTTTAATGTTTTATTTGGATGTTTTAAATATATAGAACCTAATTAAACTTGCTTATTACTATTAATTCATTGTGTAACACACCAAAACATATATTTTTATATATAATATTATATATATATAAATTAGAAATTTGACGTCATAAGTCACGCCTTGAAAACGCCATGGTTTCATCGTGGCTCCTAAGGCTTGAGGTTTGGTCTCGCCACCACGCCACACCTCACGCCATTTAGAACCTTGATTTTAAAAAGATCCAAAATTGATTTTTATTGATGATATTTCTTGTTTTGTTTGATCACAAGAGTTTTTTAAAGGTAAGAAACTTTGTTTGATTCATGTAAGGTCCATTTATATAAATGTCTAGACTAGAAAAACTATAATACTGCTATCATAGTAATAGAAAATTTGATTTTATTTTACAGAGTTTTTGGTATTTATATTTATTATGAATATTTTGTCTAAATAAAGGCATCTTGTATGATTCTGTGAGGGATTGTTCGGTTGTGGCTTAATGAGCTGTATGACCAATATGGCTTATTCGCTCAGTCATAACTAGTCGTTCGGTTGTGGCTTATTCGATCGGCCCATAACTTAATTGCTCAGCCAGGAAACATATATCCTTACCATACAACCAATAATTTTCCACCTTTTACCCTTTTCTGAAATTAACAACGGATTCTTCTTCCATGCTAGAAACTCCAAAACCCTACCTTGCTCCCTCTTCCATCTATGGTTTCATTATCTCTTCTCCATCATCATTGTCTTGCACACGCTATTGTTGTTGCTCTTCCCATATGAAGTTATCAACCCACCCCACCATTCTCATTCTCGATCTACTTCGTTCTTGCCATTTAAACCCACACCGTCCTCCATCTCTGCTTCTCCTTCTACTCCCTTTTTTTTGGTTGATTCAAAGTTCAAGCCTAGTTATCGACTGATGTATTCGATTTACCCCATCTATGCTCCTCGATCTGTTTCTCAGTCTTGGATTTCGATTTGGGTGTCCCTTTCTTCATATTTATTTCAATTTGCTCCCGTTTATGTATGATGTTCTCCTTTTTTCATCTTTATTTCAATTTGCTCTGATTTTAGGGTTTTGGAAATCAGTCTTTCCTTTCAATTTGCTTTGATTTGTATTAGGTCTTTTTGTATATTTTTTATTTAGGGTTCATGGTGTCCCTTTCTTCATATTTATTTCAATTTGCTCCCGTTTATGTATGATGTTCTCCTTTTTTCATCTTTATTTCAATTTGCTCTGATTTTAGGGTTTTGGAAATCAGTCTTTCCTTTCAATTTGCTTTGATTTGTATTAGGTCTTTTTGTATATTTTTTATTTAGGGTTCATAGATTTAGGTTTTTTTTTTTTGGATTAATTTGATTCAATAAATTTATTATATTTGATTTGTTGTTCTTGAGATGAGTTTCGAATACGAGTGTTTCTATGAAGGAGAGATTCAAAGATTGTCTAATATAAATTAAAAAGTAAAATAGTCATTTATATCATTCAAATTGTTTTATTCAGCACAATAATCGAACACCAATTTAGTTAAATCGATACAGACAATTATATTCATACAAGACTTAATAGAAGATCAACCGACCAACCCCTAACACTCTTCTATGTATACGTATAATGTATGTCGATTAACAAATGTGGGACCAAAACATGTAAATAAATGAAGTCATTGAAGCAAAAGGTCAAAAAGAAGAAGAAAAATGATGATACGTGTATTGAGAGGAAGGAGATAAGTGGCTTCAATTGAACACGTTCCTCGGCTTACTTGCTGATTTTCTGATGGGTATATAAAAACTCCATCGAGTCGATCAAAACCCATAAAGGATTTCAGAACAGAAATTAATTTTAGAGGGTGAAAACGACGTTCGAAAGCAACGGTTCGCAAGATGTTTAAACTAGCGATTTAGATACATAATTCCTCATTGTTTCCTTGAAAATTATGTAAGGTTTTGAACAATGATTTGATGATAATAAGTTAATGGTGTAGTTTTTAAGTGGTTAAAATAAGTAAGTATATAATATTAGCCGAAATGTTGACGTTCTCCTAGTAGCAGGACCGTTGCTAATTTACTTGACACTTTGTCAAATTATTTATCATCACCCACCCACCCACCGTAGGTGGAGGAGATGGGGTCCGAGAAATCAAAAACCATTGGCATGAATGCATGGTTACAGATAAAGGAAGAGTCTGATGACCATTATCTATATCTATATCTATAACAAACAAACAAACAATTCGGTTTGGGATTAGGACGTTGTCTTTGTCGTATTTACCTACTATTTTTGTTTGGTTTCTCTGAAAACTTGTGTTCAGCCAAGTAATAGATGTCGGTATGTAATTGACAAGTGTATGAAATCTGAATTGAGCCAGCCATAAACCCCATATTTCATGGTTCTAATTAATTATTCAAAATATCAATACAACCAAAGACTAAACTACCCAACCCAAAACCGTCGATTGAACCAAACTAAGGTCAAGATTTGGAAAAAGCATTTGTAACAAGCATAGTAGTGGAATAGATAACCTAATATAACTAGTCTCCATCTTGCACTTCTGGTTTACCACTAACCAAAATGTACCCAGTAAGTAGAAACCAGTCCATCAAACAGCAGCACCTTCCTTGAGAAGCATCTGATTAAAATGCCAAACTCCTGATATTTCAACAAAATTACAACTTTTAGCCAACCATTCCAAGAGAACTGAGATTTTAACTGTTAAGTTTATTATCTTTTTACCATGTCCTTTGCCGATTCTTCTTAGCTGAGCAACGTATTCAGATATCTTCTTAATTGCCTCGACCTTTCATCACAGAGAAAGTAATATCAAATTTCTGTTCAGTGGTAACAAGGAAATAAGATAACCACATTTAGAAAGTGAAATCTGTAATTCTACCTGTTCACCCAAGAACTCAGTTTCAACAAAATCAGCTAATTGCACGTCGTGGTTCTTGCTGGCTACCTGATCTCACCAGTCACCACATATCACAATTCAGATCTCACTTGTAATCAATTATTGGTCTACTAGTGACCATAAACAAAATGTAAAAACGATTTCATACCGCATGAACATGTAGAAGTTTCTCATTTGTTAATTTCTCCAGTGACAATGCAAGCTCCATGGCTACAATCAATAAAGAAACAGCGAGTCAAACCTAAGTGATGAGCAGGCTCAACCTAAGTGGGGATCATTTCCATAGGCCGCGATTTCGAGTCTCCTCAGATCCACTGAAGATATTCATGGCATATTCAGGGCCCCATGATAATATAGTCGAGACCCAGGTTACGCAAAAAAGCAATGAGCAAACACCAAACAAATTACAGGATCTAATTTGGGGGCCGTTTACAAACGCTTACCAGATAAGTGCTTACCTAGAAAGGTCATCACTCTCGCTTAGCCTATCAGGTAACATTCTCAGCCATCCAAAGGGATTATTGGTAAGCGTCTTTTACCCGGTAAGCGTTTACTGGGTAAGATTTTTGGTCAAGTGACACCCGGTAAGGCAAGTGTAGTAAACGGCCCCTTAATAATGTTATAAATTCAAATACTCAAAAACTAGCAAAGATCATTAGTCAATAATTAACAAAGTGATAAAGATAAACCCAACCAATTAGAGCAACAAATCATTCTTTCACCCAATAATACTTGCACAGACAACATTTACACACCTATTATAGCTTCTGATTTGTGGGCAATCAATAGTATCATAGCAAAAAGGCATAACATATAACTTACCATAAAGTGCATCTCCTTTCTCAGCATGATCAAACTCGGACAAAGGCATTAGAATAGACTGCAACTTCACCTTCCCACCACGTTTGTTCTGAGAAACAGAAAATTTTAGAAACAAAACAACCATTAAAAAAACTACAAGACTGCTAGGAAAATTATCAAACACCTGGTACTCCATGAACTTTTCAGCATGTTCCCTTTCCTCTTCACTAGACTCCTTAAAGAACCTACAAGGATTCATGAATCACAGATCAGATTAAACATTTTTTTCACCAACTATTACTAGAAATGACAATGATAGTAATAACTTACTTGGCTAATCCCTTTAGAGCAACGTTGTCCCTATCAAAGTAGGCATACATCGCATGATACACATAGGAAACATTGTACTCAACACTGAAAGGAACAGAAAAATAAAAATTATCTTCAGAAGCAAGGACAAACTCACCATCAGTAAAATATTTTAACATAAGGACAAATGTGATTTAAAATGGATTAAAAAAATTTCAATCCCAATCAAAACGACAATTACAAATAATAATGTAATGGAATACCACGTACACACTCATCCAGGTCTATTAAAACAAAAACCCCGTGAAGATGTATTCACAAAGACCTAATAAAATATGCATATAACTAGACTTATGTTCTCCTAGTACTTTTATCAAACACCTTCCGTGCGGCTTGGATTCACGTTTAAGCTTCAAAGAACAACTAAATAAACTCTAACGGAGCAAACAGAGTACATCGATTACACCATAAAATCAATAAATTATCATTTAATTTGATCACAAACTTGTAGCAAACAATATCAGCATACAAAATCAACAAACCGTCAGAACAAATTGAAACATGAAATGAAAAACTTAAGAAAGTAAATAACTCACTTGATCTGTTCGTTAATGACGGATTCGGAGTCATCGGCGTACTTTTGACGAGCAAGAGATTGTTGAGGAACAGTGGGGACGAGATTGAGCTCCTTCTTCACCTCCTCAAACGGCTCAA
Organism: Arctium lappa; assembly: GCA_023525745.1. Taxonomy (NCBI): domain Eukaryota; kingdom Viridiplantae; phylum Streptophyta; class Magnoliopsida; order Asterales; family Asteraceae; genus Arctium; species Arctium lappa. The sequence continues at coordinate 130,528,359 of CM042049.1, forward strand.
ACACAACACCTGTAATTGGCCTATTGTTTGAAGAACCACCTTTGGCCGCCGAACAAACGATAGCAGATGGAGAGTTAACAGAAGAAGAGGATTGCATAGAAAGCAAAGAACCGCTGAAATTCTCGCCGGCGCCTGCGGCGGCACCGTTCGGCAAGAAGATAGTCGGAGAAGCTCTGAGAAGCATGGTTTGTTAGAGAGTGAAAATTGAAAGGGGGAAAAACTACGGCAACGGAGAACGGTTTTGAATGTGGGTGTGTGTGTGTGTGAGAGAGAGAGAGAGAGAGATAAGGAAGATGAAGAGGTGAGGCGATATATAATCCGAGAAGTGTGAATGTATAACCGTAGGATGGGATGACACGTGGAGGAACGAGATTGAGCTGATGAAAGAGGCGCGTGGCTAGCTCGTGGCATATCTGTAGATGATTCAGGTTCTGATTACGTTTTTGTCTTCTCTCTCTGCATTTCGAATATTTGTTTTAATTAATATCTCTAGTTACCTTTTTTATTAGAAAAAAAAATATTTCTTTGAGTAAATTATAGTTTTGGTCCCTGTGGTTATGTGAAAATTATGGATTGAGTCCCTTAAACGAATTAATTACAGATATTGTCACTGTGGTTTTAATTTTGTTGCATATCAGGTCCTCCATCTAACTCGGTTAACCTTTGGTCTGTTAAATCAAAGGTATTATGGTCATTTCATTTTTTTCTCATTTTCTTAAGAAAAAAAAAGTTAAATATTATATATATATAAATCACAAGATTCCTCTTCCCTTACAGCTAACATCGACGAGACTCCCTTCCTCACCGACCTCCGTCATTCTTCACCATCTTCGGTCCACTCCCTCCTTCTCTGATAAAACCAAAGGTACCACCTCCTCCCCCCTCCCCCAAAATCTCTTATCCCTTGCTTATTCGGTCAATTCCTTTTCTTTTCTCCGATGAGTCCCAATTAACCATCACCACCACCGACCACCTCATCTCCTCCACCCTCATTCCCTCTTTGCCACCACCTAGAACCAACAGAAGAAGGTGAAATCACTTAAACCCATCGAACACCCTTCCTCCAACGCCTCCCATCGAACCCTTTCCTCACAACTGCAACTCAGTCTACATACTACAAATACAACATCTGCGAAACCGATTTCCCTTGAATTAAACCCATGAAGTTCATCGTCCCATAAACCCCACTTCATATCCTCTTCAACTTCAACCCAATACCCATCACAGAAACTACGCTTACAATCAACGAAAAAAAATTGGAAGCAAGTTGGTGAAGGAATCTTACTAGGGTAATGGTTATTGGGTGATGGTTGAGTTTGATTTTTGATTTTGATGAGTTATCAAAGTCCATTCTTAGGTCAAAATTTCTCCAGACGTAACCCAGTTTCTTAGGTCAAAAATTCAGAATATGAGGCAGAATAGAATAATTTTTGGTTCCATACTTCCATAGCATGCGAGCTTGATCACTTTAATGGATTTGGTTCAATATGTCAACCCTTATGTCTGCCATGAAACATTTGAGATGATTCACTTATCACAAAACCAATCATCTTTCTGTAAATTTCATGTGTTTGATGAACCTTTATATGTGGTTTTTTAAGAGTTCAATATTGGTGATGTGTTTAGTTTGTTCTTGTTCCTTCACACAACCTTGTCTAAATAAAAACTCAATAACTTGTTTTTATTTGTATTGGAGAAGATGATCGATGTCCCTGATATTCATCTCAGGTGTCGGAGTTGGTCTTTATGTATATATAAATAAGAGTAAACTTTACTATTGGTCCTTAAGGTTTCGTATTTTCTTTAAAAGGAGGACCTATACTCTCGTATCTCAAATAGTGGTCCCTGAGGTTTGGTATTTGCTCTGAAAGGAGGATCTCCTCACTAACCCCGTTAAAAAACTCGGTTAAAGTCAGGGGTATTTTGGTCAAATCATATCTTTTTTCTTTTTTCAACTTTTCTTTATTTTTTTTAAACCATCGCCAACACCACCGTCGTTCATCTACTCCGGTGAGTGACAAAATCGAATAATCTGCAACACCCCATCGTCTTCTTCCATGGCTTCTCCGGTGAACCCCAAACCCATATATATATGCAGGGACGAAGGACCAATTCAAATCCAACTTCCATCACTCACTTTCAGGCTTAGCTTCAATCGATTTCAATTAAATCTCTTAATACTATTGTTCATATATGTATATATATATATGTGTGGGTGAGTGTGTATATATATATATATATACACACAGTGAAGCCTCCATTAATGGAAGTAAGCCTACATATACATATATATATATATATATATATACATCTCTGTGAAAAATCAAATGGGTGTATACACACACACATATATGGTGGTGATAATCTAAGTACGTGATTGAATATCACCATCATGACCCACACCACCGTCGTAAACCACCCCTTCCATCATTTCCACCGGTGGTGCTGCTGTCAGCGTCTCCGATAGGTGAGAGCCTGAGAGGAGAGTGATAATAGAGGATCGATCACATGCGATGTTTGTACGAGAATCGATCACATGAGAGCCTGTTTGTACGAGAATCGATCACATGCGATGGTGGGTTATGATGGAGGCGAGGAAAGGGTGTTGCCGAGGAGTGGACGAGGTGTGGAGGGGACGATGGTAGGGACCATAAATTGAAGAATTAACATAAATTGAAGTGTATCTTTTCGTTTTCAGTGAAGAATTAACATAAATTGAAAGATTTTTTTGTTTGAAAATCTTCAATCTCATTTTCTGATCATGGCACAGACGGTGGGAAGAAACATAGCAGCGCCATTGTTGTTTCTTAACTTGGTGTTGTACTTGATCACTTTAGGGTTTTCTAGTATATATATACACATATATATATATATATATATATATATGCAGACTTGTGTGTGTTGTGTGTGTGTATATATATATATATATATCCTTGTGTGTTGTGTGATTCCTCCATGTGACGTCCCATATATATAGTGTGTGTATATATAGAGTTTCTTCCTCCGCAATCTGGATAACAACATCATCTCTCTTAAGGTACTTGCAAAGCAATCGAGGTGCAAGATCGAGGGCATCAATTTGGTAATATTCAAGACCTAAAATTGGGGTTTTCTCCAACAACAATGTAGGGGAAGGGTGTTGCCGGAGAAACAACAATGTGGTGGGTTACTATGGTTACTACGGTCGTCCCTGTGGTGTAATATATATATATATATATATATATATATATATATATATATATATATTACAAAAATAAAAAAAACATAAAAAATGCAAAATAAGGGATGATAAGATGGAAAAAGTGATTTGACCAAAATACCCCTGACTTTAACCGAGTTTTTAACGGGGTTAGTGAGGAGGTCCTCCTTTCAGAGCAAATACCAAACCTCAGGGACCACTATTTGAGATATTGAAGTATAGGTCCTCCTTTCAAAGAAACTACGAAACCTTAAGGACCAACAGTGAAGTTTACTCTATAAATAATTAAATTTTTCTTAAATGAAAATTTATAAATAATATATTTAATTTATCTTTTATTTTGTTGAAGGAGAATGAAAAAAAAAAAGAGGGAAAAAGACTAAGTACTCTTCATTTAACAAAGTTTAGGTTAACAAATTTTAGTCAACGGATCCAATCGATAACAAAAGTGAAACCACAGTGACCATAACTGTTATTAATTCGTTTGAGGGTCCCAAACAAAAATTTTATATAACCACAGGGACAAAATCTATAATTTACTCCCTTTTTTATTTATAAAAAATAAACTTTTTAAAGTAGTGCAATTGGTAATGTATTTGATTTACTCTTTAAAAGTTACTAATTCAAGTTTTATTGAAGTCATTAGAATGTCTTTTTAAATGAGTCATCTTGAGATCTGTACAGATTAATCCTATGATAAATTATGACCATAGATTTCATCATAACACCAAGATAAACCTCTCTAGTGGCTACAAACGTATACGTAAATAGCAGGATTAAGTGATCATGACGAAGCCCCTCATAGTCCCCAGGATTATTTTGGGGTGGAAGGTTATATATATATATATATATATATATATATCGGATTTGACTGGTCAAAAGTTGCGGTTATTCCAAAAATAGAATGACACTTTCGTAATTTTTACAAAATACACGGACTGTGTTTGTATATGAACTTGTATAATTCACATCTGAACTCTTTTAACTAATTCATATATGAACCTTTATAATTCATATGGGTGCGTTTGGTATGCAGAACAGAGTGGAACAGGACAAAACATAACAGGTTTGTCCCATGTTTGGCGTGACCATATGTGGGACACGCTAGAACTAAGTGGAACAAGCATTGGACACACTTGTCCCACTCCAACCCCCTGGAACTAAGTAGAACAACAATATTTTGACTAATATACCCTTTTGTTAAAAACAAAAACATAAAACATGTATTCTCATCATCCACGCCTCCAAGTTAGGGGTGTGCAAAACCCGAATAGTCTGAAATCTGAATCCGCATCCGAACCGAAAATAAGATGTTTTTGCAAGACTCGAATACCCTGAAGTCCGATAATCCGAAACCCGACATTTGAGAGGATATCTGGGTTCGGATTGGGTTTGATCGTTGGCCATCCAACCTGTCCGAAAACCCGAAATAACATAAATCTATATTTTAAATACTATATATATATATATATATTTATTTTTATTTTTTTTGAAAATTGTAAATTATAGTATGTTGAAATATTTTCTAAATTTTAAACTTGCTATCGATTTCATCAATCTTTCAATCGATTGTATTCATCCAAAAAAACGATTGAATTTATATATAACTTTTGCATTATATAATACCCGAAACCCGACCAACCCAAACCTGAAACAACCTAAAATCCGAAACTTAAAATTTGGGTTTTGATTTTCATATCCAAAATCCAATCGTGATAAATTAGTTTTATGTTTTTGATAATCCATTGCACTATGTATTAGTGATATAAATTAGTTTTATGTGATGTAATCTATGATTTTTTATCAGGGGTAAATTTGTCATTTAACCAATATAGTCTTGTTCTGTCCAGTTCTGTCATGTCTTGTCAAACGCTGGCAAGTTGTCCTGTTTTGTTCCGTCCTGTCCTGTTTCATCTTGTCCTGTCATGTCATGTATGCGTACCAAACGCACGCTATATGAACTAATTAATTGTAAGTTCATATATGAATTAATTGAACTAATTAACAAATTCATATATGAATTAGTTGAACTAATTAATTCATATATGAACTAATTAACTGATTCTCATATGAACTAATTAACTGATTCACATATGAACGCATAGTTCATATGTGAATCATATAGGTTCATATATGAACTCATCACGCGTATTTTACGAAACTACCCCTCTACCTTCTATAGACCATGCAAGGAATTATCTAGTGCTTCGCGGTCAAAGCCGTAAATGTTGACCAGATGAATGGCTAAGATTACTTCTCTATTTCTCATACATTTATTATTTCTCAAATGAATCTCTCCCTATATATATATATATATATATATATATATATATATATATAGGGAGAGAGAGAGAGAGAGAGAGGTGGGTTCATACGAGAACAACATCTATTTAATAAATAACTCGAGAACAACCGATTACATACAAAATCGTATATGATTCATGTAACACCCCAAAAATTGGGACAAACAAAAATTTTCGGAATTGGAAACGTGGTATATAAAATTATGCCAAAGCATGAGCTCATCCCAAAAAGGGAAACAATATACGCCTGTTATAATTACAAGTTTGTAATATATGCAATGAGGGAAAACAACCCTCTAATCTAAATTCTATATAGGAAAACGATTAACTCAAGTTGTCATTCAAACTCCAAAACGTGTCTTCTATAATTGGCGTCCCAAAATGTTCCCAAGCTCGCATCTAAGGTCAACTAAACCTCCTTGGCGGTCGCGCCGCTAGAACATGAGATACACATCAAACCAATCAAGTGTTAGGCCAAACGAGCCTAGTGAGTTGAACAATAATCATGGCATAAGCATTTACTTCAATTATAGGGAAAAAGGGGCATACATGAATCAATGGGGGAGACCCATCACAACAATGAATTTCACCTCGAGTCAATGTACTTTGATGTTCACTCGCATGAGCAACATCCCGAAGGCCCGACACATTTGAAGACTACCTCTCAGGCATTACTCCCAATGGCGAAGGTCTAGGTGCATACAGTCATGGTGGCACCCTAAGACTACATCCTCCTAGTGCTTACTCATGGTTCATCCAATATACATACAACATCCATCTCTATACATATTTCATATCAACAAGATACATGTATAAGACCTCACATAGTTCAAATCCCATTTTAGGTATAAAACCCTAAAATATGCAAGTTCACCAATATTATCCACCAAATCCATGATAACACACAATCATGATCAAAATATAGCCAATGATAACCTCATCAAAACTCACATAAAGATTATTAGCCAAGACTCCAATAAATGTCCAAAAGTAGAAATTAGGTTGTAACACCCTAAAATATGGAAATAACAACTTATTTAACAATTTCTAAATACATCAATAAATGAATCATCTACAACCACAAATTCGGATTTTGCTACCATACACACCTTCTATCTATACGTACAGTAAACAATAAGGACAGGTGCTACTAAAACCCAAAACATGTCACTATCTCCAACTCGTGAAAGACTTCACCAATTACTTACGTTTGTAAGGCTAAGGCTCAACTCTTCATAGCACCGCTAGAACTGAACCCCCCGCTATAAACCTGATGCACATGCCGACAAATAAAAAGGTTAGACTTAACGCCTAGTGAGCTCAAGAGTGTTAACATAAACGAATATATCTTTAAAGAAAGGAAATCGGTTTAAATCAAGATTCTTCGAAATATATACTTCCAAATGGAAACGACACATTTTCCCATAATATATCCTTTTAAAGACAATTCTCCCAAAACACACGTTTCTTATAAAATGGTGCAACATATAACTCACCCAAACGGGATCATAGTTCGACACTTATTTGGTAAAAACGTGAATAACCATTTATATCCTAAAAGTACCCAAAACATGGGCGGGACAGAGTGCTCGACCCATAAATCGCTATCAAAACGACATATACCGTACGTCCGAAAAATATGGACACTTGGTCCCATACTCACGCGACCGTAAGGAACCAATGACAATAAAATAAGATGTTCTTATATTCAACATACTGATAGCCAACAACGGGGGAAACCCGTATCCGTTGAGGGTGGAGGGAACACAAAAGTATACCACCCAACAACGTTAATCGCATGACACCTCCCGACATCCCAGCCCGGTGTCCCTACGACTTCTTTACAAGTGTCACCCCAAATCAGTTGACCTTGATGGATCATTCCGAAGAACTCCATCCCGAAGGCCCGACACACTTAAAGACTACCTCTCAGGCATTACTTCAAGCGGCGGAGGTCCTAGCGCCTACTAATCCGGTAGCACTAGCCGACTCAACCCTCCTAGCGATCACTTGTAAAGTTTCCGGTCATAAAACATGGGTACCGAAATTCAACCCCGCAATACCCAATTGACCATCACAAAACAGACTGACTCACGTGCCTATGGATCCATTACACACCGTCTAACGTTACATGACTCCAATTGAAAGACCAAAGCTCCCAAAACATGTAACTCACCAATGACACAAAAATAAGTGTCCTCATGTCCAAAACCCACAACAGTTTAAAAGTCCGGACAATTGTCCACACGACTCGTTAAGCCAAAACCGAGCTAAAGAGCTCAAAACCCGTTTGACCAATAATCACCGGTCTCCACAATAGTGGAATGTCTTTAAATAACATTTATGAAGACACGTACATCAAAGACTAGATTTACCCAAAACTCCATACGAGATGGGACTCAAGATTTCCAAAGTGTTTATGAATGCAAATACACCAAATGCATAAAACATGAATTAGACTTTACTTGTACAAAAACACCAAGAATACGTAATCCATGTTATTTAGTTGATGGAAACATTCAAAACCCAAAAGAAGCATTTTAAGAGGTTAACACAACCCAAGTTTACCAAATATGAAAACTTATCAAAATACTCATACTTTGACAAATAACCAAGTAAAACACATTTTACTTCTAGATACTCAAAACTTATCAGCAGTTAACCATTTCATGTAAAACACTTTAAAATACACATTTTGGCATGTACACCGTTTTCACAAATCAACTTGAACTCACCTTGCTAGATTTAGGTTAAATATAGGTTTCACCCAACGAGCTCCTTTAAAGGCCGCTCGAATCCTCAAGCCGGAAACTTCCAAAACCTAGATCCATACAATCCAAACCATAAATAACCATATCCGATCATGTAGAAATATTCCCCTAACAATATACCAAGGAACCCCAAATAATAACAAACCCTAGTTTCTCCAAAACTACCAAATCCGAGATTTGAGAAACCAAACACTAAGAAATCATCAAGGGAGCATTTATAACCTTAATACAAGGAAACTTACCCTTGAAGACGATGAGACTTCCGAGAACACCCAATCCAACACTTTAACCCGAGCTCCCCATCGTTGAACTTGATGAGGAAGATGAAGGTGGAGCTTCTAATCTTTGTTAGGTGGAGGAGAACACTTGGAGCATCATGGATTTGGTGACTTGAAGGTATAAAACCGATTTTAGGGTTTGGGTTCGGTTTCTAGAGAGAAAATGGTGAAATGGGTTGAGAAATAATGAGATGAGCTGCTCAAAAATCGATTTTAAAACAACCAGAGGCCGCAGGCGATTGTGCCCGGCGATTGTGCCCAAGGCACTCTCGCCAGGGCACTATCGCCCAAACTGTACCGCGGGCACCACTCTGTTGGCGATTGTGCCTAGGGCACTATCGCCCCGAATGTCCCGAGCCCCGATTTCTTCCATTTTCATTCGGAGCACCCACGATGCGATAAGGCTTAAAAGGTAAGGCGTAAGGGATGAAATTCTATGATCAGAATCAAGGATTTCTCAAAGGATTGGCTTTCACAGACAGGAATTTACGGGTGTTACATAGATCAAACTTATCAGATGATCAAGATTAGAGCATAAACATGAAATAAAGACAAGTAGCATGTTAAAATGTATATCTTATTTGAAAAGGGTTGATAGAAACTCACTATCTAGGTTTTGTATAAAACCCTAGAAAACTTGGATGAAGTTGTGAGAAGGTGAAGGTTGGCTTAAACTTTTTAATGCTCCACTTAATGCTTCCCTCAAGCCCTTTGATTGTCAATAAATGCTTCCAACTAGAAGTAGGGTTCCAATAAATGTGGGAAGGGTTGTGAATGTGGAAAATCACTCTATGAGGTCTCCATATCGGTTCCAAAATGAATGAGGTGAAAAAGTGAAGTGAAAAGGGTCAAGGGTCGGTTTTTATATCCCCAACCCCCGCTAGCGATAGTACCCGACGATTATGCCCTTGGCAATATCGCAGGGGCACAATCGCACCCGCACCCCACCCTTCGGTACAATTGTCGCGATTGTGACAGGGCGATAGTGCCCTTGTCACTCTCGCATGGTCACTCTCGCCGGGGATGTATCGAGCCCATCCCCTGACCCGCAACTTTGCCACGCGACTATGACCATCGTCATAGTCGCTGGTCACTATCGCTCCTAACCCCCGACCTGCTGTTTTTCTGATGTTTTTGACACATTACACACATATGAAGTCCCAAGGTTTAAATCATTGATCGACATAATAACAAGGCTTCATCTATAAGCAAAATTAATGATTTTAGAGCAAGATATGGCTTACGATTAATTAAACACTTACTTTGATTTAACGGATGTTACAATTCACGTACAAAATCATATATGATTCCCACCGCGTCCCTTTTTTTCCGGTTAATGTAAAATCACATATGATTTTGTACATGATCTGTTGTTTTTTGTTGGTTTCTTGTTTTCTTAAAGAGTTGGCATTCCCGTTTGAACATTTATATATATGTAACACCCGTGATTTTCGGTAAGTAAATGTCGCCCGGACATTTCTGTGACTTGTAAACAATGGAGTTTTGTTGGGAAATGTATTGTTTAAAGTCCCTCGGAGTATCGGGAGTTCGGGCATTGAAAAAGTCGGATTTTTGGAGTTCGGGGGCACCCGGGCGACCATGCCAGCGATTGTGCCAGAGGGCACAATAGCCTGACACTATCGCCGAAGCTGAGGAGCTCACGGTACATGCTTGGCGATTGTTCCACTGGCATAATCGCCAGACACTATAGCCTGCGTGTACCAGTGGGTTAAATGTGCGATTTTCACCCATTTCCCTCATTTCTCATTTCTATCTTCTCCCATTTTCTCTCCCAAACCCTAAAACCGAACCCTAACCCTTTTTGGAGGCTTTTCTTCTTCATACCACATGATTCTTAATCCTCTAGCTAGTTGGGATGATAACCCACAAAACCTTCATCTTCCTCTTCCTCATCAAGTTCAACGGTTGGGAGCTTGGGTTGAAGTGTTGGATTGGGTGTCTCGGAAGTCTCTTTGTCTTCAAGGGTAAGTTTTCTTGTAATAAGGTTATAAATGCTCCATTGATGGTTTCTTAGTGTTTGGTTTCTCAAATCTCGGATTTGGTAAGTTTTGGAGAAAACTAGGGTTTTGATCTCGTTTGGGGTTTTGGTATATTGTTTGGGGGAAATACTTCTAAATGGTTGAGTATAGGTATTTATGGTTTGAAATGTTTGGATCTAGGTCTTGGAAGTTTCCGGCTTGAGGATTCGAGTGGTCTTCAAAAGAGCTCGTTGGGTGAAATCTAGATTTAGCCTAAATCTAGCAAGGTGAGTTCAAGATGATTTATGAAAACGGTGTACATGCCAAAATGTTTATTTTAAAGTGTTTATGCTTTTCATCAAATATCTTAACTGCTGATCACCTGATAAGTTTCGGTTATTTTGAAATGTTTAGTTTTATAAACATGGTGAAACACCCATTTTGGGGTCTTTGAGAATTTTGATAAATAAATCATGTTGAAATGTTTCTTTGATGATTTTACATATATAATTGGAGTTCATTGGACGTAAGTGTCGTTTGGTGTATTTGAGCTTATAAACCTTTTCGAAAAATGTATATTATCGCGTTATGAGGCATTTTGGAAATATAAGGGTGAGAGTCATTTGGAAAAATGGTTTGCCTCAACTGATGTTGAGTTTGAGATAATTATACTTTTGGGTCGTTGTGTCTTCGCCAGCCGGTTAAACGTGTTTTAATGTTTACAAAGGCTTTCGTTGGAAATTTAAATAAAGTGTTGGGCCCTTGGCTCGGTTTTGACTAAATGAGTCGTGTGGACATTTGTCCGGATTTATAACCATCGTGGGTTTTAAGTGTTGACGATTAATTCGTGTCATTGGTGATTTACATGTTTTGGGTGCTTTGGTCATTCTTTTGGAGTCATGTAATGTTAGATAGTGTCGTAATGGATCCATAGGCACGTAAGTCTGTCGGTTATGTAAGGCTTGAGGTTTTGGGTTACTTTTAGTGACCGCTCGGGTTTGCTAGCGAGTAGGAATATGTGGTTTGAGCCGCAGAGTTGGAACTCGTCTAGATTGGATTAGGCACCCGGTTGCTCGTAAGACCGCGGGGCAGAACTCGACGGAGTATGGCAAGGGGCAACAACATTTTCGAGGATTGTGATGTCTGTTATGGCATGGGAACTAGAACTGGGGCACGTTGGTGAAATCCAATAACATCGCGGGTGGCCCCATTCACGTGTTCTCGCCACCCAAGATGGAAACGTTTAGATGACATACAAGGAAGTCGCGTGAATGGCCTACTTGCGTGTTACTCTATTCTCAGTGTATACGGGTCTCTTCATCGTTGATTCGTGGTATTTTATATGGTAATGTCGTATTTTACCAAATTGGGTTTTTATGTGGTCGACGATAAATGATGGCTTTAATATTGGGTTTCCCCCACGTATATTAAGGCTTGAATGGAATGCGTCATTCCTACGTTTTTAGTATTTGGTTTCTTTTCATTTTATGGTTGCGTGAGTTTTGAGTTAAATATAAGTTTATGAAAGACGTTTTATATTGGAATCTTTCTGTAAAATATCTTGGTTTGGTTAGTGAGCAACGTGGTGCCTCTTTCGTTTAAAATACATGTTTATTGGTAAATGAGTTGTTTCATAGGCAAAGCATATCATTTTGAAAGATTATGACTTTAATTGCATTCTTACATTTTAAACGATTTATTTATATATGTTGAAAACTCTTGAGCTCACTAGACATTAAACCTAACATTTTTATTTGTCGGCATGTGCATCAGGATTCCAGTTGGGGGTTGGGTTCTAGCAATGCTTTGAAGATGGAGAGTCTTAGCTAGACGCAAAAGTAAGTAATTGATGAAGTCTTCCGCAAGTTGGAGATAGCGATTGTTATTGGGTATTAGTAGCACCCGTCCTTTTTAGTCTGTATGTATAGATTGTGTGCGTGTATTGAGGTTGAATCTAAATTGTGGTTGTAGAAGATCCAGTTATTGATGTATTTCGAAAATTTTAATTAAGTTGTTATTTCTAGAATTTAGGGTGTTAGAATATATAGGGGTGGGTTCAAACGAGAACATAGTGTGTTTAAAAGAATAAAGGGACGATTCTTAGCCAATCATTTTTTAAATTAATTCCTAAAATAATAGTTTCTAAAATTAAGAGTAAAAGGGCAATAAAGTCATATTATGTTATAGATAATTTAGGATAATATTAACTTCCAAAAAACATGGATTATAATATTTAATTCAAATCAAAAACGTATTTATCCTTTTCTTTTATTAAATCAAATCCGGTTAATCCATTTTGGTAGTTTACCTGGTCTGTTTGTTTTTTCAAGCAAATCCCGAATATGTAACCCAAATCACAGATGATTATATAGTGTACAATATGGAATCCAAAATCATTTATGATTATATTGTAAAGAAATTTGACATATTGTATAAGTGTAGTATGCATCACATGTGATTATATCTTATAGTAAATGTTGTTATTAGTTTGCAACCCTAAATAACATGTGATTTTGTTCTAAATACTTAACACCAAATTCATAATTAACACCAAAATCATATATGATTTTGAACTAAATAACTTGACTATAATACTTGACACCAAAATCACATGTGATTTTGTTCTAAATACGTAACACCAATTTCATACTTCACACCAAAATCATATATGATTTTGTACTAAATAACTTGGCTATAATATTTGACACCAAAATCACATGTGATTTTGTTCTAAATACTTAACACCAAATATAATATTTGAATTTGACTTTTAGTCAACTTTCTTATGTTCTCACCAACTCCCCTTGGCAATCCGCTTGCTGAATAAGTTACCTCTTTTGACCTTGACTCATCACGTTCACCTGCAGAAACGTCCCCATCCAAACCCACTTCATTGTTGGACCAAACCTTGATGTCTTCGTTCCGGTATGCAGTTTCAGGTTTGACTAAATCTTCATACCACGTCGGAATCTTCTGGAGTCTGATTATTATCGTCACCGGCCAACGCCGAATTTGATATATGAGAGAAACATATAACGCCACCTAATTCCGACGACGTTTTTTTCCAGCATCTCCTCCGATATGTCCGTCAACGACCGCCGCTTCACACACTTGACGTACTCGCCGGCGACATACACCCTAAATATAACGCCACCGTGGTTCACAAACTGTTGCAAAACGACCGGTGAATCCAGATCCAACCCTTTGGTTAATCTTTCCTCATTCAAAACCAGTGACATCTTGTGGTTTAAATTGAGAGAGAGAGAGAGAGAGAAAACTAATAATTAAGAAATAATTATATTTAGTAGTTGAAGATTATTCTAAAATAATTATGAGTAAAAAAGAACAAAATACCCTTTTATAAATTTCTTTATTTAAAAAATTAATTATTTGTTTAATAATTATGATTGGTTTAGAATTGTCCCTTTATTCCTCTAAATCGTTATCATTCTCGTATGAACCTACATCTCTCTCTCTCTCTATATATATAGTCAGGTTCAAGGAAACGCTAAATAAATGAAAAAACTGAAAAACCACGATAAAAAGGATGAAAAAAATATATGAATATGAATGTCAAATTATATCGAACCCATATTAATTTGATCATCACTTGTCTTTATTCACCACGCTTGATTTGTGCAGAAAAGAATCGGTTTATTTTAATTTTAATTTGATCTTTTATTTTTTAAGATATTTGCTTTATGCTAAAATTTAATACTCGTTGAAAATACAAATGAATTGATCTAAACTTTAAAATTAACCTAAACATAAAGGAGTGACAAAACAAAGGAGAGACGAAGGAAAAAGAAGGATATAAGACGACGAGAGGATGTTGTCGACTTTGCTTTGACGACCCTTTTTTTTGGCAAATATGCAAAGGGCATTTTTGGAAAATTGATGGCTAAATCATAAAAAAGACCTAGATGATTGAAAGATTAGACATAGAAAACATCCATATACCATTAATTAAATAAGCTTTTTATACCATTCACACGATTAAGTAATGAACATTGTGGGTTAGCTCAACCGAGAATAAAATATGGACATTTGGAGATTCTTTTAAAAGGTTACCGGTTCGAGTTTTTGCAAGATCAGTGTGGATTTTCTTCACTGTTTTTCAAAACACCTGAGATTAGTTGAAGTACGTACAAACTAATCAAGACACTCATGCTTAACATTAGACCTGACAAACGTGTCGTGTCGTGTCAGTTTCGTGTCGGGTTCAAAGTTAAACGAGTTGAAAGTGTCTGATCATAACCCGACCCGTTTAATAAACGGGTCAGAAAATCTCAACCCTAACCCGACCCGCCTAACCCGCCACGACCCGCCTAACCCGTTTAACATTTATAAAACTAAAAATTTAAAATAAAAAATTCACAAAAAATACAAATACAAAATTCAAATGAAAGCATAAGAAATCCAAAATTTATAGTTCAAACTTATAAATTATAACCAAATCTAAAACACTAAAAATCCAAAGCATTAAAAAGAAAACTTATATATATATATATATATATATATATATATATATATAAACGGGTTATTCGGGTCATTTTCGAGTTGAAAGTTTTGACCCTGACCTTACCCGTTTAATTTTCGTGTCGTGTCGTATCAACCCGTTTACTTAAACGGGTTGAAATGTATTACCCAAGCCCGTTTATTTCGTGTCGAGTTCGTGTCGGGTTAGCGTGTCGTGTCAGTTTTTGCCAGGTCTACTTAACATAAAGAAAAAGAAAAACAATTAAGAGGGTGTTTGGGATTGCTTATTTAAATGACTTTTCTGCTTATTTCATTTTGTCACTGCGGATAAATTATTTCTAGTGTTCGGATTAGGGAAAAAAATTGCTTATGGCTTTTTGTCACTGCAAATAAGTTGTTTTTAATAAGTTATTCCATATTGACTTATCAACTTATTTGGTTATTTTACTTCTATAAGCAATCCCAAACACCCTCTAAATAGCAACTTATTAATTTATTAAGTTTTTGTACCATAATAAGATTATCCAAACACTTTTTATAAAACTCATTTTTGTTACCACATAAGTTAATAAATATTTTTAAGAAAAAAAAATATTATTTTAAATAAGCAATCCAAAACACCTCTAAGGGACTGTTTGGATAGTTTTTCATTAAGTTCTGTATGAATAAAGTTGTCTATGTGGATTAATATGTCTGTATAGATTTGAAAGGTTTTTATTTGAGAGAGTTTTTCATAGATGGAAGGAACGTGTTTTTTAATAGGAGTGATTGGTTTGAAAAAAAAAACTTGGCTTTCTGCATAAAGTTTCTTCTTGAAATCTTAGTGAATAAGTCACTTTCTATATGATTAAGTCACTACCAAACAATCATATATAGCTGACTGAATAAGCTGTGAACATCATTAAGCTTATTAAGGTGCTAACAAACAGACCCTAAGTCACAAACAAACACCCTCTAAGATTATTAGGTTGCAATGGTCCTCTTGGATTCTATATGTGACTTGTTCATATAATTTGGCCGATTCCAACGGGTAAAGCAAAAAGTAACATCACAATGGTGATTTTTTTTATGATTAAATATTTTCTCTTCCGTCACCATCTCCAAAAGTAATGATAAACACATTTAATATTTGTTAATAAAACAAAATATTGTTATTAGTATTATACTAGAAGCGTACTCGTGCAATGTAGTGAGATACATCACGATTTTAATATTTCATTTTATTTTTTGTTTTTTTGTCGATTTACAAGTACGATTTTGGATGGTTTTGAGAAAGTGATAATGTTTTTTTTTACAAATTTGTTTAATTTAGTCTTAATAATATAATGTTTTTTATATAAAAAAATTAAGTATTTTGTTAGAATTCAATGATTATCTTATATATTTTAATGAAACCTAGAAAAAATAACCAATTACATATTTAATAATATAATTAAAACAAATTTATAGTAATATAATATCTATACTATATTATAAAGAAGACATAAAAAAACTCTTAAAAACAAGTCTTAAAGCTTAATGTACCGTCATTTAATGCTAATTACTTAAAAAACAACCATTAAAACTATATGTACTACATTTAATGCTATTTATTAATTTTCAATCATTATCTCTAACCATTTTAACTCCTCTAAAATCATTTCCCACTTTAACTTCCCTAAAATAATTCTCAACATAATTAAATATAGAATAAAAATTAAGTTTTAAATATAAAAAATATAAAATATAATTAAAAAAAATCTAACATAATCTTTTATAAAAAAATTATATTATGAAACCAAAATAAATTACATTATATTATTAATTAAACAAATTTATATTAAAAAAAACGTTATCACTCTCTCACAACCATCCAAAATCGTAATGTAAATCGACAAAAAACAAAAAATAAAATGAAACATTAAAATCGTGATGTATCTAGCAGCATTGCGCGAGTACACTTCTAGTATTAATTAATAGTGATACATGGGAAATGTCTACATAAAAAGAATACCCTGCACATACCAAATTGGTGGGAGTTAGAAACATGCGGTAGTAATATGTATCTTGTGCTTTGATACTTGTAAATTAAGAGATTTTTAAAATCTTGCATAAAATAATAGTACCTTATGCCTAATAATTTGTATCTAAGAGTTTTTTTATCCGTTCTTTATAATATAATATAGATTATGTTGAGTAAATTATGGATTTGGTACATTATGTTTAACATTTTTTACAAAATTGTTCATTCATTTTCATTTATTACAATAGAACCCTCTATTATATAATTTGTCTTGGATTTGGTTCTTCCCTTTAACATCCGTCAACTCTCTTCGTTAAAGATGACGACAAGTGGCCATTTTACTCTTTTTATTTATTTTCATGTTTTTTGCAAACTTTTTAAAAAACAGGGGCCAAAATGTACAAAAGTAAAACTTAGACATCCAAATATAATCATGACTAGAACTAGTCATCTCTTTCCAGCCTTCACCGTTGACTCTCGGTGTGAAAACCCTCCACCGTAACCACCATCACCCCACCCCTCCATATATTTCTCTTCCCCCCATCTTAATCTAAGATCCATGGAATCGTCCTTTAGTTTGTTGGGTTTTCAATAAAAACATTCGTGTTCAACCATGAAAATGGAACCAGATACAGACATGGCAAAAGTTTTAAAACCCTGTTAAGCGAAAGCTACGAAATTGAAAAGTTAGGGATCATCAACGTAGATAGTTTATTTTCAGGACCAAATCTAAAATTTAAGCATACCGCAGGGACCATTAGTGTAATTCACTCTAAACATCAAATGGAAATATAAAAATTAAAATCCTAGATAGGTAAATCTTTTATCTCATTCCGGATAGTCGAATATGAATTTTTTGAGGATAGAAGAAAATAGTGAGTATATAAACTCAATAGATCTATTCCAACTCTTGATATCATTTTAAATATAAACTCGATATGTTTTTGTAATAAACGGTTATTATTTCTTTTTTAGTTTTGTAGTTTTATATGAATTTAAATTGCTCAACGGGATTATTCAAAACACTAACACACAAGCATTCATATACATACATGATTGGGTTGTGGTGAGAAGGAAAGTTATGGTGAAAAGCGTAAGAAATGATCTCTACTCTCGGATTCACATTTGGATTAGATGCACCGAGATGAGATACATCACGATGCACCGAATCAATTACCGTATCAAACGCGATTCATGGGTGAATTTGATATATATATATATATATATATATATATATATATATATATATATATATATATATATGTTGCCTTAGCGCCTTGAACCTCACCATCACATCATACCTCACGTGATTTAGAACCTTGCTTAAAACTACATATATTACGTCAATGAGTGTTTGTTTGTTTGTTATACAAAACCTATTAGGGGGCATCGTATCAAAACAAAAAACCAAATCCCAACAAAACTTTCCGCATATTTGATGGAAAATAGTACAATAATGGGAGACCCTTTCTGTGTTGCAAAAATATTTTTTTCAAAAATATGGTTTCTATAAATAGTTGTATTTTTATCATCAAAATTACTTACTTCTTAAAATAAGTGTTTACCTTACTATTTTAGTTTATCCTAAAATAAGTGTTCGTTCTTAAAAATAAATGTTTACTTTCACAATCAACCTTTAATTATGAGATGGACAAAATTAATCTCTCTATAATTTAGAGTAAAATTATATTTTTATTAACTAAAAAACATGATAATTACATATTTTTAAAACTGTACGTCTTTTTTATTGTTTACACTTATTTTTGAACGGTAGAGTTAAAATAATTTTTTGACCCACAAATTGGGCTTCAACATGGCCCAAAACTGTAAATATTATCTCTCAAATTTTAAGTTTGGACCGGGAAATGGTGTTTCAAAAAAGAATTTTGCGTTTCTTTCAAAAAAAAAAAAAAAAAAAAAGAATTTTGCGTCTATTAAAATAAAAAGAAAATCTTATAGTGTTTTAGTAAATTTAAACATAAATAAATAAATTAAGATGCTACATTCGGCTTCCACTTAAGCCCCAAATTGCAATGGAACTTGAAATGTTAATTTTGGAGTGAAAATACTATTTTCCAAAGGGTGGTAATAACATCATTTGGAGGCTAAAGGATTGTTTGTTTGTTTTTTCATTAAGTCTTATATGAAAAAGTTGTATGTATGGATTAATATGTTTGTATGGATTTGGTAGGTTTTTGTTTTTTCTTTTATATAGAGGAAGTGTGTTAACGGGGAGGAACACATTAGGAAAAAATATGACTTTTTGCTTAAAGCTTCCCCCTATAAGCGTATTAAATAAGCCACTTTATATATCATTAAATTACTACCAAACAGTCATATATAACTAACTGAATAAACTATTACTTCCATTAAACTCATTAAGCTGATAACAAACAGGTAATGGAAATGAAATAGAGTATTAAAACATATGTCTATGTGTATAATAAAATAAACCATTCATAAGAGAGATACTTTTCATGTGAATTGTTTTTTATATTACATTAAATGGGTTTTTTGCATCGTGGGTGTTTTGGTCATTTTGCTTACTTGTCGACTAATCTCATGAAGTACTTGTGTTAACAATCAGAAAATCCTATAAAAAAAATTAGATTGTAGACGAATCCCTTTAGGATCTCGTTGTATTGCACGTCAAAATACAAGAGATTACATATATACATTTATAGTAGGATGTGCTCATTCATAAAGGGATAACGATACGATATGAAAACAAATTAATAAGAATATTGACATCGATCTAAATCCAAGAGGCAAAGGTGGAATTCGGTGGCGGTGAGGGGTAGGGTGCCATCGATATGGCACAAAACTTGATATCATAAATATATTTCGGTCATGTGTATCGGCTATCAACCTCCACTAACATAAGAACTCATCCCCTCCCCTTTTTTTGGAAAAATGTCATAGGTTATGCCTAGACTAATCTCTTGCCAAATTATGACTGTAAGACATCAGCCATGATTAAACCTCAGTGACCTCAATTGTTATGTACGTCAGGATTCAAACCTTGGGTAGATAGGATATTACATCACATCCCCCAGGGACTTAACCAGTACGCTACAACCCTTGTGGTTAAAAAACAATGATTACAAACATGGTGATAACCCATTTTATCAACATGTATAATCAGTTTTTTGTCAATCCATCCAATTAAAGTATTATATTATTCTTATTTTTTTTCTTTATTTTAATTATCTGATTTTGTAATCTAATATGATCTATATTAAGAAAAGTCTAATCCTAACACAAAATCAAAATAGATGGAAACAAAATTTTGTAACGGGTTGTGGCTCGCCAGTGAAAAATTACTGATCCCTAACGGATCCATTCCAATTGACAAAGCGTTTACGTCTTAATCACTGCTCAATAATTGATTAGTTTTTTTTTAATATTTATGATTAAGTTTAACTAATAATAATAAATGTAGGGTCCTGGTGAGAATAAGAGTTATGGTAAGAAGGTAGGAACAACTGAACAAAACATTCAACTACTTTTATTTACTTATTCTTATCGCCAATGACCAACAAATTCATGAATGTAATAGCTCATGAAAATGATTTAAAAATAAAAATAATTTGAAGAAAAAACTAGATGAATGTAGTTGAAAAAAATTTAAGTTAGATTAAAAAGTCAACTCATCCAAAGACTTAAAAGTGTTCTTAATTTCTCACAACAACTGTTATTTTCACACAATGCATCGTCTAATAATAAATATATTAATTTTATTAAAACTACTGGAGTGTAGAGATATTTTAAATTCGTGTTATATTAAGCATTTATATTATGATAAAAGATTATATTATATCAAATTAAATAAAATATTTTTTACAATACAAAATCAGAATAAGCATCTTAAACGATATTTTCTTGGTCACCGGCGATGCTCATTAAATGCTATGTCTTGCCTTCAAAAAGAAAATGTCTGTTTTCTCTTCTCTTCTTTTTTAATAATTTGTCTAAGAATAATTTTAAATTTTAAATTTTAAATTTTAAATTAACAAGGTTCCTACCCTAAAAACTAGGTATTTACTTTAAACTTATCACGAATTATTTATCTTATTAGGTGAGCATGATAAGCATCGTGAATCTTACTCGATAAGAGGTATAACAAGAACAGAGAATTTTAACTCGTGAGTGAGAAAAAAGACTCTTACCCAACAAGTATTTACCTAGTAAAAGATGTTTACCAACAATCCATTTTAATTGCGAAAATGTTACCCGATAAAGCAAGTGAGGCCGGTGACTCTTGCCGAGCATTTGATAAACGACCCCTAAGTTACAATATTAGTCCTTATGTTATGTTGAAAACTTTGATTTTTGTCCTTCGACTTTGTTATTACAAATATTTCTTTTGTGATTTTTCTTTCGTTTTGGTTTCTGTTCCTTCCACTAACACTCGTTATCTATTGCCGCTCAATGCTCCATGTTCCTCTCACATAAGAATACTTTTGTTATTTTATAAGAAAATGTGACATAACATCTTCACATGGAAAAAAACTAAACCCAAAAAACTACTTTGACTTGATGTTTTCGTTGCTTTGCAACAAACGTCTGTTGTCGTTGCTTCAGCTTCAGCTTAATGCTTCTCAAACTAGCGACGGTGGTTTGGATGATCTCTAGTTTTCAAATCTCCGTCTACTGTTTAAATCAGAATTTGAGTTTGTTTTCAGTTTAGTGAGGGAGGGAAGTGGAGACACTTGTTTTGTTTCTTCCGAGGGTTTTCTGTTCCAATTGTTTTTTAAACAATCTAATTTTGTTGTAGGACCCATCTAGTTTGTGGGGTTTGGTGAGATTTAGAATTAGATTCCATTCCAATCCCGTGTTTTGTTTAAAGGAAAGTCCGGAATTAAAATCTTGTTATTTCAATGAAATCCCTCAAACAAGAAGTTTAGAAATCCCATAGAGATATTTGGTATTTTGGGGAATTTCATATGATTTATTTGTAATAATGTTTTAAAATATGTTAAAAACACTTAATTAATAAAATTGTAATTTAATTATTTTTATAATTTGTTTTGTAAATCATTTATAAATATTGAAATTCAATTTTATTCTAAATTTTACAGACCAATCAAACCAAAAATTCCAAATCATTTAGCCCATTTTTAGTTTTCCTGAACATGAAACACACAAAAACTCATCAATATAATGTATACAAATTCCTAATTTTTTTTCCTTTTTAAAGATTATCATTTTTAATATATTATTTGTGTATGAAATTAATAAATATATATAGACAAGAAAATCAGACCAATCAATTTGTTGTCTATATATATAGTTGTAAAATTATATTAATTTTAAGTACATGGATGAGATAAAAATATTTTCCAATGGAGATAGAAGTACACTAGGGATTAACATTAAATCCATTCCTATTTATTGTCTCATGTTATCTTAAATGACTTGTGTTGGTAGCAGAGTCAAAGGTAGAGAGGTCAAAGAGAAATCAAAGCATTGGATCTCAACTTCAGAAACATATATAATAAGGCTTGTGTATTAGTTGTTATAAGATAGAAAAATATACGGTACAATTTCAGTGGGGAACATATAGTTGAGAGGAATATATAGAAATCAATATCGAAGCATGTTAGATTAGATACCAATCAGTGTCTTTGAAATGGAGTTTACGCCTATCATGGATAAACTACGAGATGAAAGATTGATACTTTGGAAACAAAAAAACCCTCTTAATAACTCTTAAATTTGAACTATTTAGACATTTTTACACACCACCTCTTATTAATCATAACTAAAATAAGACTTCAGATTTTAGACCTCTTAAAAAACAAACGACATCTAATAGTGGTGTTGGCAGTGAGGGGGGTAGAAAGTATGATAGTCGAAGGGGTGAGGGGGGAATATCGAGGACATAAGATGTTGAGAATAGAAATGACAAAGTACCTTAGATATTTCCGAGAACTCTTGAAGATGCAAGACATAGTTGTTATGGATTGATAGCTAACTAGTACGGATAGAAAAAAATAGTTAATTAGAAGGGTAATTAAGGGGTTGTTTACCAAAATGTGTACCGGGTAAGTGCTTATCGGCAAGAATATTACACTCACTTACCTTATCGTATAACATTCCTGACCATCAAAACTGATTGTTAGTAAGCGTCTTAAACCTGGTAAGCATTTACCGGGTAAGAGTCATTTCCCTCACATACTGGGTAAGACTCTTGGTTCTTGTTATGGCTCTTAGCGGGTAGTTTCCATGCTCAATAGGTAAGGACCGTAAGGTAAGTCATGCCGGTAAGCGCTTACACAAGTAAGTGTTTAGTAAACGGCCCCTAAAGGTGTTACGAGGAGCGGGTTT
This sequence comes from Arctium lappa, assembly GCA_023525745.1. NCBI lineage: Eukaryota > Viridiplantae > Streptophyta > Magnoliopsida > Asterales > Asteraceae > Arctium > Arctium lappa. Next base: position 130,551,700 of record CM042049.1, read on the forward strand.
TGGGGCCGATTATATGAAAGGGTGTGTGTTTTCTTACCTTCTATACGTTTCATTGTGCCTATTTATTTATTTTTTTCTTTTTCTACTCTTGCATACTATTTATTGTCTTGGTTATTTTTTCTTTTCACTTGCACTTTCATTTAAACAGAGATATTTGGAAAAACAACCGTTCTACCCTTTAAAATAGAAGATAAATCTGCACACATCTCACCCCTCAAACTCTACGTTTATAAGTAGGTGTTGAGTATATATTTTAACTAACTTAAGTTAAATTAATTAATAATAGTAATAAACGCGTTGATCCAAGTTACAAGACACAATTACTACTAATATAAATAAACACAGAGACTTCACTTCCATTCTCCACACATCCTCACAAAACTTTCTTCTTCTTCTTCTTCTTCTTCTTCTTCCTTGGCATTCTCTCTCTCTCTCTCTCTCTCTCTCTCACACACAATCACACACACACACACACACAAAACGACAAAATGGCAGCAGGTCATTCGCCGTGCGCTTCATGCAAATTGCTACGAAGACGATGCGCCAAGGACTGCGTTTTCGCACCCTACTTCCCCTCCGACGATCCCCACAAGTTCGCCATTGTTCATAAGGTCTTCGGTGCTAGCAATGTTAGCAAGATGTTGCAGGTACGTACAATATTAATCTTCCAATATATATAGGATGAGATGCACCGAGATAAGATGCATCAGATCAATTCATTTCTAAGCTGCAATTCATGGAGGGCTTGAGATTAAAAGAGATCAACGGTTCAGATCCACTTCTCACACAATCATTTGCCTATATATATGTATATATTATATAGACTAAGGTTGGTGTGAGAAGAAAAATTAATTAAGGTGAGAAGGTAAGAAGAGTTATGGACCCTTGATCACTTTTAATCTTAAACTCACCCATGATGAACCACGCTTGATACGAGAATTGATCTGATGCATCTCGTCCTAACATGCATCCAACGGTGAAGATCCCTTCTTTTGCTCCTCAACATAACTTTCATTCTCACCCTATATATATATATATATATATATATATATAACTTTGTATATATTTCAAAATGATGATAATAATTAAATTGTTGTAGGAGCTTCCATTTCATCAAAGAGCAGATGCAGTTAGCAGTTTGGTATACGAAGCAACCGCGAGAATGAGAGATCCGGTGTACGGATGCGTAGGTGCGATTTCATACTTACAGAATCAGGTTTCCCAATTGCAAATCCAATTAGCAATGGCTCAAGCTGAGATACTATGCACACTCCAACCACCACCACCATCATCGGCCATCAACGGTCGCTTACCGCCGCAACTACTTCATCCTACCACCACCATGTTAATGGACGACGTCGTTTCAAATGACATGATATCATCATATCTGCATAATACCATCAATAATCACCATCATCATCATCAGTACTTCAACCTTACTTCCAATAATTCTGTAATTCAGTATGATTCTCTCAAGAGAGAATCTTCTTCTCTTTGGACATGAATGAATATGATTGATGATTTCATTATAGTATCAGACGAAGGATCGTGTGAGAAGTTGAGGTTAACGTGAGAAGCGTGAGAAGTGGATTTGAACCGTTGATCACTTTGCGGCTTAGAAGGGAATTGATTCGGTGCATCGCGGTAGATCTTATCTCGGTGCATCTCATCCTAATGTGCATTCAATTCTCATCAAACGGTTGATAACCACTTCTCACGCTTCTCATGTTAACCTCAACCTCTTACCGAAACTCAACCCTATACTATCATCACTTTTTAGATCTCCAATTAATCTTTGACTTTCTTTCAAGTCTTCCATCTGTGTGTAAGTGTGTGTGAAAGAGAGTAATATTCACTTGGGGTTTGTTCTTATTATTAGAAATAAAAGTTAGACAAAAAACAAACATTGGCAAGTTAAGAGCAGGTAAACATGGGTAGGTTTAATGCAATGGAGTCAACTCTAGCATGTGCCAAAATTAAACAATACAAAATTAATTAAACAAATAGATAAAAAATAATAAAAAAAAGGTATGGAACGATTTTCGATATCGAACACGTAAATAGTCAAAGCATCGCGGTGACTAATTAACAATCGATTACTGTAACTATAATAAAATCGGTGTTTATATGATGTCAAATATGTCCAAGTGTCATAATAACATGTTTTATAGGACAAACCTATTATCATCTTGGCCTTTTTATATGACATTGGCATTATCTGGAAAAAAAAAGTTGTAAAAACAAGTGTTCAATAATAAGATGTGTTGATATAAGACATTTTATTTCAAAAGGGTCCTAAAAATAACTTGTAAGGACGTCCAAATAAGTCATGACATCCTAGTGTAACACATTTACATATGAAGCACAATTATTTTGTCGTGTAAACTTAAGTCATATAAGATAGTCTACTATGACTATTAAACACAAGGGTAGGCTAAATGCAACCCTATCTACTAATTTTCTCATAACACAGATTACATCAAGCCTTACTTTTTGTATTTTCAATGTATGATTTAACCTGATTTTGATATTAATAGGGGTCCATATAGCAACACCCTTAAACATACTTGGTGTCTATAAAACTGATTTTATTTGCAATGTGTATGTCAAATCATTAGTAGAAAGACCTATGATACATTCGCTTACACATTGTGGGACCCATCTCGATTTCTCTGCATGTCAAACATGTGAATCCAACTTCATGTTTTTATTTCATAAACTAAATCAAACGAACACAGTAAATCCCACGTACAGTAGGGCTCATGTTTTTATTCCTTGTGCACAATACAAATAGGACTTTGAATGTTCTGAGAATGGATCTCTTTAAAGGGTCGGTGCTCATATGAAATAGACAGAATCTGATAAATAAAAAAACAACTAGCATGTTCTCAAACCATAAGATATTAAAAAAAGAACTAAAAAAAGCATCTTTAAATGGTATCTTTGCCCAAATGCCAATAATAGAAACCTCAAAGAACACTTAAACTTAAAAGCTAAATGTAGATTTTGAGGCATAGAAGGCTGCAAAACTTGGATTTCTAAGACATTCCATGCATTAAACACTTGTACTTGCTCCATGTATAACAATACAAAGTTCGAGCTACATTGATCAAGAGTTTGTTCATCGAGTGGTGGTGAGTTTATGACAAGCAAAGAGCAAACAAACAACTTATGGTCTTAATTTATATATGGATGTTCAAGGTAAAACCTAAAAAAAAACTGAAAAACAATCTGGTAGCCCTTCATCTAGACGGTATGCACTTGTGCATACAGGTAAATTATGTTGTTTTTTTGCACAAGTGCATACATAGCACGTGTGCATGTTACAAATTACTTGTATGCACAAGTGCTAACAGGGTGTTTTCTTCAGTTTTCTGTTTTTTTAGGTTTTCCCTCAAACCTCACCCTATATATATATATATATATATATATATATATATATATATATATATATATATATATATATATATATATATATATATATATATATAATATGATGACAAATATTGTTTTTTAAACCTATCCCTGCAACACTATAAACAATTAGTCAATCAATCCAAGTGTAATTTGGATGAATGGAAAAAGATAAAAAGTAATCAATACAAATGCAAGTGAACTTACCAAAAGATTCTTCATTAACAAACTTTAATTAAAGAGCAAAGCATTTTTAAAGTAAAAAACAAAGCTACAATAAACCAAAACCAACCCAATAAGGTTTGAGGGTGGACCTTTGCATACTTAACCTCTACCATGAATAGTAGAGCGATTGTTTCCATAAACACTCCAAGCAATTCAATAATTAATTATACAATCACCCTTATACCTTTTCACTCGCAATGAAACCATTTATTCTACTATTTGAAGTAAATAACATATTTATGTACATCCCATCCCTTGAACCCACCTTCGAATGAGACATGTTAGACTCGTTTGATTTTGTTTTACCCTTGTATCTTCCCCGTGTGTGTGTATATATATATAGAAGGAGAATCAAACGAGAACAATAATTATTTAAAAGAACACGAGAACTAACAAAAATCATTGGTGATTTTACATTAACGCGCAAAAAAACCACGCGTGCCTGAAGCCGCGACCAAAGTCCTTTTTTTGTGTGTTAATGTAAAATCACTAATGATTTTGTTAGTTTTCGTATTCTTTTAAATAGGTATTGTTCTATTTGAACCCGACACTCTCTCTATATATATATATTACGGGCATACGGCTTACAATCTCAATTAGGCTTCATATCCCAAAATTATCACCTAAAAAGTAAGTTCATTTGAAGGAAAGTAGACAAAGCATCCATCCTTTTGCCTCATTATAAAATAAACCAAACAAACACAATATAAAACCCAATAAACATTATATATTTCACTTGAAAATAGAGTATGAGAACATGTAAACAACTAATGAATTATTCTTCCTTAAACAAGGAAGGGAATGGGAGTTTTTCTATTGGAAAATTCAACGGTAAACAATGCATGATGAATGATGTGAGACACGTGTTGATCCTCCAATAATAACATAAATAGTCAAATTTAGTGGATGTGTGAGTATTTTCAATGCAATGTTCTTATAAGCAAAAAGTACAATAACTTGTAAAAACTAGTATTGTGGAGGGTTCTTATAAGAATCCAAACTCCTTTAGGTTATTAATAGCATCTCCAATGCAAGATTCTTGTAAGCAAAAAGTGAAGTGTTTTGTTAGAACTACCATTGTGGAGAGTTCTTATAAGAACCTAACCCTTTTTGAGTTTTTATTTAAGAACTTTGGTTCTTACCATGAAGTTTGTGTGAAATGACAATTTCCTCATTTTTATTGGTAGTTAAATTAAATATTTGATATTTATTTATAAATATATAATATTTTTTTATGTTGATATGAGGTTCTTATAAGAACTACAATTGTGGACTTTTATATAAAAATTAAATTGATGAGTTGGAAATTAGGTGGCACCAAAAAGTGTAAAAATGAGGTTCTTATAAGAACCTCCATTGGAGATGCTCTAAATAAGAACATTGGTTCTTACCATGAAGTTTGTGAGATGTGACATTTTCTTTATTTTTTATTTTATTTTATTGACTTTATAATAATTATTGAAGTTGCAAAAAATGTATAGGACCCATAAAAATAGGTTCTTATAAGAACTACCATTATAGATATTTGTATGAGTTCTTATTTTGATGGGTTGTAATTAAGAGCATCACCAACAACATTGCTATCTTGTTTGCTATAATAGATAATCAAAAGTGAAAATCTCTAAAAAATATAACATTCAACTCCAACAGATTTGCTATTTTATAAATTTTAAAGCAACTTATATTATTATAATATTTCTCTAATTTATCATCCCAATACACTTTAAAAAAAAACTTAATATAAAATGATAAAAATTAAATCTTATTGATGGTATTGAATAAAATAATAATTTCTCTCTCCAACCATCAAGTTTAGAGAATTCTCTAAACTTAGAAAAGTTTCAAGTTTTCTCTATTTTAACAAACAAGATAACAAAGTTGTTGAAGAGGTTTAGAAAACAAAGACCCAATTTTTTCTATTTTAGCAAAGTTGTTGGTGATGCGTGACAACAAAAAATGGAAAAAAAAAAAAAAAGAGGTGACCTCCATTGGAGTTGCTCTGATTCAAATTTCAAAAGGTTCATCATTGGAGATGAATACACACACGTAGACAATACTGCAGTTTTAATCATCACAGACCAAACATAGTCATTGATGATACCAAGAAAAAGTGAATTAGAACAACAATTGATGACAAAAAGGAAGAAGAATAGTCAACAGGATACAGATTATAAAATTCAGAAAAACAATATGGTTTATCCAACAGTTTAAAATAGAGATTTTTGGAGTAGGTGTTCTTTTTTTTACGTTAACTACTATGTTAAAATATATGTTAAAAAAAAGGAAAAGAAAAAGATAAAATGTAGAAATCTTTAAATTTGAAAAAATCTTTAAGACTTAGGGGTTGTTTGTCAGTTGCTGAATGGTTTGGTGTAAAATGATTAAGAGACTCTTGTGATATAGTGCAATATGAATATGATTGTTTGGTAATTGTTCAGAATGAAATCAGACGCTTAAATGGTTAAGGGAGACCCATGATACAAAATGATTCAAAGGGTTTTGGAAACATTCAGAGGCAACCTTTTTTTCTGCCAAACATGATTCACCTCTTAACGATTCAGAGGTTGCATCTTAATGAAACCATTAAGAGGTAAACAAACAGCCCCTTAATATGAGAGAGAGAGAGAGAGAGAGAGAGAGAGAGATTATTTTGGGAAAAGAAAATGAAGTTGAATGTATTATAACCTTTCATAAAGTTTTTTTTAAGTGTAATTAGAAAAATGAATTAATAAACCACAAGGTTTGTGGTGTATCGTTAATCACCTGAGGAGTTCATAGTGCTCAACCCGGGTTCGATTCCTTGCATTCGCAACTTTGTGGCCACTGAGTTTAATCTCATGATTGCATGCTTTCACAGTCGGTTTCTTTGCCAAGGGATTAGTCTGGGCCTTTACCCTTTCCCAAAAAAAATGAATTAATAAGACATAAGCTAAAACAGAGTAGAGTAGTGGTTGAAGTTTGATATAATTTTTTTAAGAAGTTTTGATTTTATATACTCTATTTCATAAAGAAAATTATAACATAACTTTTTGTAGATGTTCTTATATATCAAGTTGGCTTTTGGTTCACTATGGGGGATAAAAAAGTTAAAAGGGTAAACCACAGATTTGGTCTCTATGGTTTATCTAAAATAATAATATTTTTTGTCCCTGAAATTTCAAAATTACAAGATGGTCATCATTATTTATAAAAACGTCCGGTTTTGACCCCTCCATCTAAGGGCTTTTAAATGATGGTATTTTCGTCCTTTTATCGCTTTTTGTCTTTTACCCAATAAAAATCAATTACATGATTTTGGCCAGTGGTTTTTGATTGAATAAAAAACAAAAAATTCGATATGAAGAATGAAATATCCTTCATTTTTTGATATTTTTAACAAACGTTAGAGGGAGGGACCAAATTTGGACGCCTTTGCAACCACGATGACCATCTTATAATTTCAAAAAGTCTTTATTTTTGAAAAACCACAGGAACCAAATTTGTAGTTTACTCGAAAGTTAATAATAGTGATGTTGTAACAACCCATTTGACTGTGGTGGGCTCGAGGGTGAATGCTTCCAAATGTGGGTTGGTTTCGTTTGGTTTTGGTTTCAAACGACATTACCCTGTTTTGGGTTTGGTTTCTTCTGCATTCAGAAAACATAAACAAAAAGGTGGTACCCAACTGCAATATTCTACTTCTTTCTAGAAACATTTATTAATTACTTTTAACTCTGTAAAAGTAAAACAAACCAAACCAACCCAATATATATTGTTTTCATGTTACAACATCAGCTACTTAACTTCGAATTAACTTCCTCCGATGAAAAAACGGCATAATAAAGCAGCATAATCTACAAACCTTCAACATGCAACCGAATGAATGGAGAATCCGCGAGTTCTTGGCAAGCCCCATCGAAACCACAAGCCTGGATTATGAATTTAACGCTTGAAATACCCGCTGGAACCATAAGCTCGGATATATAAAAAGCTTCCACCGATGCTACTCCGAGATACGTTGATCCTTGCGCTGATTTGTCTGCTGCTTCATTTTCAAAGTAAATGTTGTACTTAGAAAATACAGAAGTAACACCGCTATTTAATTCCCAAAGAATTTTAAGAGAAACGGTAATGTGTCCCTGAGGATCAGATCTCCGATCGATGTTTTGACTTTTGACAAGCCACTCAGAGGCCGGTGGGAAAGCAATGTTTTCGGTAGAAGTTTTAATAGCAATATGACCAAGAACTGCATAATATTCTGACGAATTGGATGGGGATTTTAAGGTCCCAACTTGGGGATTTGATTTGTAGCAAAAAGCATGAATTCCTGTTAATGTGAATCCATCCATCGTGACACTACAATCTTGTATGATCCACTCTGGTGCGGTTTCTAGTTTTTTCACATGGTGTGGCATTATCACGCGGCCAAATTTGCTTGAAAACCGATCCATGGTAAGTAAGGCATCTCCCCAGGAAGCAAGAAGAACGGATGTTTTCTTTTCCGTGTCCATGGTGTCAGTAAAATCAAGAGAAAGGCCAATCACAGAGCTCCCATCTGACTTCACCTGTAGAAATGTTTGCATTGTATTACAATTCTTGTCGAAGCGAAATGTTTGCATTTGATAACCCCAGCCACTAGAACAAAATCGGGTTTATAGGATGCCAAAAAATATCTAAGTGTCTTCTTATTTATAAGCCTTTTAGGTTTATAGAACTAAAGAATTGTGTGTTCCATGTAAAAGTATTACAATAAGTTTATATGACGCTTCTGGGCGTCTTAAACAAGTATTTTTAGACAATTTTGAAAGACTGTCCCATGAACACATCCTTTAATAAGACATTTAGACAAAAAAAATTTCAATAATCATATAAAAAATTAATACACTTAATTTCAAAATTATCCTAAAATTTTTGTTAAAACGTCCAAAAGCGTCCTCTAAACTCATTGCAACACTTTTAAGTAAGACCCACAAGTGTTTGGTCCAATAAACTTAAGTCCTACAAAACAATAAACTTTCAAGTGAGAATAATCTTTAGGCAAAAATAAGCCGTATACCATATCTGGTGGAGGTACAGAAGTCCAAAATACGCAGAGATTATGTGGTATCATTGCCTTTTCAAGGTCTTATTGTTAGTTCTCTCCTGTACATATATATACACATCGACATTGCGGAGTGTAGTGAACTAACATTGTGCTAAATTTTGTTGCAATTCATTTTATCAGAAAGATGTCCACATACTCATATTAAGCTCACATATCGTGGAATTTTTAAGACGAGTTCAATTCAAAGATAGGATGGTTTACCGAGTACGTAAAGTGGACTGCTGATTTCCCAAAACGAAGTTCTCCGTGGAAGATTTGTCTCGTCAAATAAGCATGATCTTCAAGAACACCTTTAAAAGTAAGGTTCCCTCCTCCACTATATGATGCTTGCTTAAAACTAAAAATTTCAAGTATAAATTGTATTTAATAAATAAAAATTAAGTTAAAATGTCAGTAAGCAATCAATGAACACAGAAGATTGAGTAGCTCAATCATGCTACATATTTGTTATCACAGCCTAACAAAATTCTAAGGTTTGCGGGATTTGATGGTTTTTGGAACTGAATTTCATTACAATCTTGCGTTTGGTTTAAAAGAAAGTCCAGAATTGAATTCCAGGATTTCAATGAAATCCCACAAAGATGGGATTAAGGAAATCCCACGAGATAGTTGGTATTTAGCAGGTTTTCATAGTATTTGCTTGTAATAATGTTTTAAAATGTGTGAAAAACACTTGTTTTATTAATCAATAAAAAGATAATTTGATTATTTTTATATTTTTTTACAATTTGTTTTTACAAATTACTTATAAAGAACGAAATTCAATTCCATTCTAAATCCTACAAACCAAACACACCAAAGATTCTAAATCCTTCTACGAAAACCAAATCCCTCGAAAACATTCCGTCAAACCAAACTGGCCCCAAGTCTTTAAAAAAATCTTATAAGTGGAAGGATATCATGCAGTTCATAAAAGAAATAAAATCTTATAGGGGAATTAACATGATCACCATACTTATACTGTGATCAGTAAAACTTACTCAACAAATGCTTGAATTGTTTCAGTTGCAGCATCTCCAAAGAACTCAAGACATGGCTGTCAAACACAGTTGGGTGTAAGTTAGGGAGCAATGAACATAAGCCTTAACGAAAAAGTATATGTTTCCATCCATAGTTATTGCTGTTAGATAAGTGTAAAATGTGATTAATTCCAAAAGAATACCTGAGAACTTTGATTTGAAAGATTGTTCCAAGGAGCATCTGATACCAGTCTTCCATCAACAGAAAAATGGTAACCATTACCCTAGAAAAATAAATTTGAACTTCAAATTAAGATAATGCAAACCAGATTTATGCTTTATTTTCTGAGTGAAAGAGACAGGTATGTTATCTTCAGATGATTCTTTTAAAAACCTCATGGAAAAAAAGTCTCTTTCTAAAAGGTTATAAAAAGAATCATCTAAAGATATTGTTTGCCTTTTGTCTAGTGAAAATGCAATAAACTGAAACTTTTTGGTTATTATGTACCCGATCAAAGTTAGAGTAGAATGGAAGAACTCGGGGGTAACTTTGCATTATTCCCCATGATTTCTCAACAAGGTTCCACCACCTAACAATACATTATATAAAAGTAAAACTTCTACATATACACTTGGGTGAAAGTAAAACTATATATATAGGGTTGGATTCTGGAGACCACCACAAAAAATGGAAAACTAAGGAACACCTTAATAATCATTCATTTGTCCGGTATGCACATGTGCATAAAATACACATGTGCATAAGAACCAGGAAACCTTTTCAATTACTTTTATGCACATGTACATACCGGACAACTGAATGGTTATTAGAATATTCCTCATATTTCCATTTTTCTGTGGTTTTCCCCTTAAACTGAGTCTACATATATATATATAGAGAGAGAGAGAGAGAAAGGATCATCTGAGAAGTTAAACATTTCATGTGAGAAGTTAAACATTTTGCGAGAAGGCGAGGAGTGTGTTTAATTATATATGATTAACCGTCTATTTATTGCCAATGTAACATGTGTTTAATCATATATGATTAAGCTAGTACATCATATATGGTATCACACTTCTCGCCTTCTCGCAAAATGTTTAGCTTCTCGTTTGAACCTGCACCTATATATATATATCTAACGGTTGATGGAGTGTTTTTCGGTTTTCATTTATTTAGGGTTTTCGCCTGAACCTCCCTACATGTATATATATCCTAAGCAGATTACAAGATGACAAGAACGCGAGTGAATCCATTTCAACAAAGTTAGTCAATTTAGTCCTTCATATCCTCAGACAAATGGAAAGGGAAGCGCTGATGATATTGTTTAAAATAAAACTAAGGTAATTAAGTGGTAAACTCCACAAGTTTTTGCTTAAAGAAGCATACTACAAATCAGGAAAAGAACAGAACAGAAGGGTTCTTACAAGTAGTTAGTAAACCCCCTTAAGCGGGGAAAAAAAATAGGAGCTACATTTAGCAAGTGGAGGAGGGTAATACCGATTCTGAGCCATCTGAAAATCAGGGGGTTGCTTAGTCTCGTAAACCCATCCAGGCGCAAATATGGCTGCTGACACATCATCTTTCTTTAGTACATCAAGTGCCACATTTGTCTAATATGCAAAACATAATGATGGTTACATTGTGATTCAAAAGCTTCAACCTCTTGAGTTTATAATGACAGTGTTCAAACAAACATAAAAAACTGTTTTTTTATCTAATGAATGATTTGCAGACTAACAATTAAGATATCTTTAATGTTGTAATGCAATTTCAAAGAAATATAAAGCCATCATACAGATCAAATAAATTAGCCACATACTGTCCATTGTCCGCCACCATAAGTGCCTCTACCAAAAACATCAATTCCCATGTAGACGTCAAACTTTCTATTACCAGCAACAGCAGCCGAGGACCTTGGATAATCTTCCTATTGTACACATGAAATACCGTAATGAAAAAACTGAACATTCAAACCCAATAATCAAAGAAAGGAAATAGTGATAGAATACCATCCAGGAATAGTTCATAAATATGCCATCACACATATCAAAAAAAGGCTTGTTTTTGTCGTTCAATTGATCTTGCCATTCAAGTCTACCCTCAATAGTAACACTGTCATACCTACATAATAGCACACAAAGAGTATACAAAAACATAAATCACACGTTCAGTTTATAAAAAACAAAATAGACAATTTGGGAAAAACATAATTCTCAAGATACATACCAGATAACTAAAGATCCGGCCATTGAAGAATGCATAACCTTAGTTAAATGGCTGAGAAATTCCTTCAGAATAGGAATCTTTCCGATGTCCAACTCAACCTCCATATTAATCTGTCAAAAGAAGGCTAAGCAAGAGACATGTTCTAGTTTTTGTCACTACTATCATAGAGAAATCATCTTGAAGAAAGAAAATTAAGCCACATAAATGTTAACAATAACATTCAGATTTCACAAAAAATAATCAATAAGAATAAGAACAACACACACCACTTTCTCTCGTGTTACATACAAAAGCATCCTATATGTCATTGGGGGATCTGAAAAGTTAAATCTTTCGCTTTATAAATTCCATTTCTTAGAATCAAACTTGCTCTACTATCCATAAGAATGGTTACATTCTACAAAGTGGCATGAAAAGCTGAAGTTTTAGAAGAACAATTACATAAAGTTTTCAGCCACCAAAACTACACAACACCATAGCAAAAAATGATATTACATACAACCCTGAAAAATGAAACCAGGCTCCGATATGAAAGTTGCTATTGAAAAGGAAACTGAGATATATAAGTTTACCAGCCACCCATCAAAGCCCAAGGCAACAGCAAGTTCAGACAAACGCTCAGCATACAGCTGGGCAGCTTCTGTTGTTGCGAGGAACTGCTCGGCAATCAAACTTCCTGCGTCCCACTCTACTATAAAAGTTCCCAATACCTGTAATTTGGTAAATAATTGAAAACTGAGTCCGGTTAAGGGGAAACCTGTAAAAAAACAAAAAACTGAGGAAACACCCTAATAACCATTCATCTGTATGGTATACACACATGCATAGAAAATTAGAAACAAGGAAACATCTTCAATTACTTGTATGCACATGTACCCGACAGATGAATGGTTATTAAATTGTTCCTTAGTTTTTCCTTGAACCTCACTCACTGAAAACTAATCATAAAAAAGGACTCTTAAGTTATAAATGGCAGTGTATTAGGACCTAGGGAGATAATATCACCATCTCAATAAACCATCAAGATCCAACAATGAAACCAGGAAACTTCTTCAATTACTTGTATGCACAAGTACATACCCTGTAGATAAATGGTTATTAGGGTGTTACTTAGTTTTTCCCCTGAACCCCACTCATTGAAAACTAATCATAAAAAAGGACTCTTAAGTAAGTTACAGATGGCATTGTATCTAACCTAGGGAGATAGCATCACCATCTCAATAAACCATCAAGATCACAACAAGGACGTATCCAAAAAAATGTAGATATGCTTGCTTTGAGATCATAAAGGCAATTGGCTTCATCCTTGCTTTCAGATCATTTAGTTAAACGAATTTGGTGCTTCACATTCAGAAACTCCACAAATATCTCCTTGCTTTCTGATTCATTGACTTCAAAAAATTTGCATATCACCTTGAACTTAACTAACTTCAAATCTTCATCATGAACGATATCAATGATTTAAAATTTAAAAAAAAAAAGTATCACATATGCATTGCAAATTTCTAAAGTACGTAAAAACTCATTATCAAATAATAAATACCTTGACTCCATGTTTATGAGCAGCATTAACCCAACAAGGAGGCGGCAAAGTAACCAGATTATGAGAAAAATAGATAAACACATCCATCAAATACCAATGCCATATCGCATATGCATCAGGATTACTCCCTCCTTGAATCCACTTATCATCAGTGTACCCTCCTGCCATATCATGACACACCATCATCCTCCGCCGATTCGGCAACGAAACAACATCAACACCACTACAACTCAGAGGCACCGACGCTTGATTGAACTGGAAATGGAAAGAATCGAAATAGGTACGAAGTTTCAAGTCTTGTAAAACATTGATTGGGTAGGATACGGGTGTAGACGGCACGTATGGATCGAAAAGTGTAGAATCGGATTGTGAGGAATCGTCGGTGGATTGGATTTGTGGATCGTGGTTCATATTGGGGGAAAATAGAGAGAAGATAGGGTGTGTGATTGAAATGTAGAGATTGCGAAGGGAGATTAGGGTTTGGCGATTTATGTATGGTCGAAAGAGGTTTAACATAGAAAAAGGTTCAGTTCATTCTGTATTGGGTTTTTGGGGAAGACGAAGATGAAGACGAAAGAGAGTTTGGTGTCAAGTGGTTCAACTGTAAATCTTTTCTATGTGGGGCCCGGTTTGTTAAAAGATCATTAAAATTCCTCGAATCAAAAAACAAAATCTCAAAAAGATATTAGTGCATAGTGACGTTAAACTTAAGCTTTTGGCACGTCATAACCTAATCCATAGTTTTCGTAATAAGATATTTGAATTTTATTTACATTTTTAATGTCTAATTTGCAAGTTTTTAACATATAACATAATTTAACTTGTTTATTATTATTGACTCATTGAGTAACACTACAAAACATACGTTTTTATATATAATATTATATATAAATTAGAAATTTGATGTCATAAGTCACGCCATGAAAACGATATGGCTTCGCCATGGTTCCTAAGGTTTGAGGTTTGACCCCGTCGCCACGTCACATCACGCCTCACGTCATTTAAACCTTTGGTTGAAATCGAATACATGAAAAGTTTATGAATCATATAAATCAATTGATTAAGATATTTATGGAAATTGTTAATGGTTATTTATTGTGATTTAAATATTTGTGAAAGATGATTAGAGTTTGTTAATTATGATCCACGTTTGAATTTATGAAACTATTGATATATTTATGAAGTCAGATATTAGTTAAAGTAAACGGAATTTGGAGATTGTTTTATAACTTTTTCTGTATTTGAATTTGATTGGGGGTCTCTATAACATGAATGATAGATATTTATATTTAAAATGTTTTTTTCTTTCTAAATATTTAATTTCAAAGGGTTTAACGGTTAAAATGAAAACGGTACCATTTCATTTATGCATAGTAATTGTACCCTACTCGTTAGGAGACTTGGTTCACTCGTCTAGATTGGGGTCGAGGATTCCCAATAAAACCGGGTATCGGGGCCGGGTAATACATCCCCCAGCCCGCCTCATCCTCGTATATATTTTTCTAATACTTTTTTATAATTTCTATAATACTAATTCTTTTTAATATTATATTTTATACGTTTTTTTCTTAATATATCTACGGTAGGTGTTGTTTTATTAAAAATAATAATTTCATTCTCTTAATGCAATCGCGATTCACAAAATTATTTTTAAAAAAACTTGATTTAATTTTTAAAAATTATCGGACCGTGGATGAGTCACGGATTGACCGGAGATAGACCCAATAAAAAGCAGGGACGAAATTTGATTACCCACTAGGGACTATTGACGGGGACGGAGGTGAGATACATGAACCGGGGCCGGGGATTGTGTTTCCCGCCCCGTTCCATCCCTAATTTCATTTAAGCTAATGTAGAGGATGAAATGCATTGAAGTTATTTCCTAAATTAACAATATACATTAGTTTAATAATATAGTTTTTTTTCTTTTTGATTAAAACAAAATAAACAATTGACATGTTGTAAATATGTATATAATAACTTGATGTAGAGTATTTATAGGGAACTTCTTACATGTAAATAATGAGATAAAAATTAATATAAGAAGTCAATGTAGGCGGACATTTGAAGTGAGTTTTTTTTTTAATATTTGGCTCCCTACGGTAGCAAAAAGCCATATGGAGGCCTAAGAACATCTTCAATCTTACCCCTTACATTTAAGATAACGTATGAACTAAAATGCATAGAAATTGGTGTGAGGAACATAATAGTAATTGTTATTATGATCTTGTTCCTTATATTAACAAAAGTACATTATTTTAATAATATTTTTTTACCTTTTAAATAAACAAATGACATGATTTACATATGTATATAATAAAATAATATAATATTTGTAGGGAGCTCTTTACACTTACGGAGTGATATAATGAAAATTAATATAAGGAGGCAATATATTAATAACTCAGGGGTTGTTTGTTTACTTCTTAATATTTTCATTAAGAGGCAACATCTGAGTCGTTAAGAGGTATATCTTGTTTGGCAAAAAAAAGGTCTGTCTCTTAATGGTTCAAAAACCCTCTATCTTGATCCTGCCTTAACCATTCAAAGCCCTGATTTCATTCTGAACAATTAGCAAATAACCATATTTCATTTCGCATTATATTATAAGAGTCACTTAATCATTTTGCACCAAACCATTAGCAACTGCCAAACAGTCCCTCAATTAGAGTGAGGCTTTTTCATATTTTGCTCTCTACAACGGTTAAATAGTCAATGTAGGGAGCCTATTGGAGATGCTTTTAAGCAATCAAATTTAGGAATTTCTTTAAATCTGAAGCTTTTTACTATATTTCTTCTACCTTCCTCATTTTGAATAACATGTTAGAACAAAAACTAACTCAAAATTCCTAAAATATTTATTTTCTTATTTTAAGAAAATCGTTGGAGATGCCCTAAAATGGAGGGTTGTCTACTTTATTATAACAAGAAAAAAATTACATTGTTTTGCAAAATAGAGAAAACTCAACATTTAAAAAAGTGTATATAACATAATACCAATGTTCAAAAAAGCGCGCCATGACGCGATATGGCGCAAGACGCGTCTCCGCCGTTATGAAATAGACCATAACGTTTTTGTAAGGCGTAACTCAAGCTATGACGCCTTAAGAGGTGCCATGGCGCGCCGCGGCGCGCGTTTTTTCTAAGACGTTATTTTTTTTAATTTCTTTTTAAATTTTTAAATTTTTTTATCTTTTGTGTTTTTACATTTTTAACTTTAGATTTAACACTTTTATAGATTTATCTAATCAAACACTCACAGTTTCACGAAATCATAAACGTTATGGACTCACGATTAAAACGATGTTGTAAAATTATCTTTCTATGCTCTATTTTAATTATTAAATCAAAAACTATTTTTATACTATTAATTTATATGACATACTTAACGACAAGACCTCCAAAAACAGACAAGTTGTTCGAGTTGAATTTAATTTATTTTCTAAATATTTTATTTTTGATTCAGTATTTTATAGAAAATTATAAAGTATACTGACGTCAAAATCACGATGTCCAATTAGACATCTACTCATGGTTTTGAAAAGGTTGTACTAAATCAACTCTTCATGAAAAGTTATGTTAGTTGTGTCACACTCATCTCTTAAAAGATGACATTTTTCGTGTTCAATTATTTCATTATATATACTATAAAGAACAAAGATATCGACCAATATGTATTATCGCCTTCTTTACGATACACAATTCATAAGGTCTTGACTCCTCACACTAGTTGTTCAGGACCAACATTTATTTATTATCATTGCATGCAACTTTTAATTTAAGCAAGTGGTATTTATAATAATAAATAAAACTTCGACATCATTGATGAAACATGTATCAACCAAAAACAATTTAAGAAATGCATTAAAGGACAAAGCAAAACAGGCAATAATCATAAATAAAGATTCAAAATTGATAGTATTAAAATTGGCAGCAAACGACCATGCTTATGTTCCATTGTACAAAAAAAGGTTACTGAAAAACTATTTATGAATAAAATAGCAATTGTATGGTTCAAATTGTGTATAAAATATACACATTTTTATCCAATTATCATTTGAAAAAAATATTTTCAAAATTAAAATTTTATAGGGCTATACCTTTAAAAAAAACAATTTTCTATCAAAATTTATAAGTTTCATTAGTAGAGTTGGTTTTCGGTAAAAGTTAATAGTTATCGTCATAATGGTAAGAAAAGATCTCCACCCTTGGATCAATTCTACCTGAAAATCAATTGAAAGTTATCTTCTAAACTAATCCATGGGTTATTTTTGGATTAATTTGAATAATTTGATCAACACTAATTAAAAGTGACTAGAAGCGTACTCGCGCAATGCAATGAGATACATCACGATTTTAATGTTTCATTTTATTTTTTGTTTTTTTTGTCGATTTACAGTACGATTTTGGATGATTTTGAGAAAGTTATAATGTTTTTTTATAAATTTGTTTAATTTAGGCTTAATAATATAATGTTTTTTATATAAAAAAAATAAGTATTTTGTTAGAATTCAATGATTATCTTATATATTTTAATGACATCTAAAAAAAATAACCAATTATATATTTAATAATATAATTAAAACAAAATTATGGTAATATAATATATTAACTAGTGTTGGGCCCGTGCATTGCACGGGAGAATAAATTTTTTGTTGGAATATTGAACCGAGTTAAAATGAAACGTAATTTTTTTCTTAACAGTTAATGAAATACAATGTGAAAAACGAATGTATTTTCATAAGTGGTTAACTTGCATATATTCTTAATCGTTTGTTGTTATGAGTTTGTGCAATAATATTGGTAATAGTTTTGTATTATATTATTTAAAACTCAAACGACATGTCTCACAACATATTTATCTGACTATTGACTTCAAGACCTCATAGTATTAATCGATAAAAATAAAGATATGTATATATATCTTATTCCCCTACTTCGAAAAATATGATTGTAGGTTTTGAAAAATATAAACAAATCCTCAGTAAATAAAATAAAATATAAAAATATAGTGGAATACCTTTTGTTCAGTTGCAGGTTCCGCCATTGACACCCGATCGTTCGTCTTCTTCTTGTACTCGGATGATACATAGAGAAGCTATATATATTTATAGTGAATGTAGAGAATATTTTAAAATCTTTTATTTTTATTTTCGATTTTACATTTAAATGTAAATATATTAAAAATATGGAAGAATATTTTTATATCTACATCATTTCTATTTTATTTTCTTTACACTTGGTTAATTTGGAAAATATTGCGGAATATTTTTATTTTAAAGAATACGATAATTTATTAGTGTATCTCGTTATTTTTTATTTTTAATTCATATCAACCTTATTTTTTCTTCTTTTAATGCTCGTGAAAAAAAATACGTGTAGATTTTATATCATCAAAAAAATACGTGTACATTTTATATTATGTTAATATAAAATACGTGTATATTTTATAAAATAAAATAAATTTTATATTAGCAAAAAAAAATACGGAAGAAAAAAGAGTTTATATTAAATCTCGTTATGTAAAAAGATTTTATAAAATAAAATATGGAAAAATCATTATGAGATGTAATATAAAAAAATACGGAAGAAAAAAGATTTTATATTGCATCTCATTAATATAGATTTAAATGTAAAATCTACATTTAAAATAGATTATGTCAATATAAAACCTTAACTTTCTATTCCCACATGATCTTTCGTCTTGATTAGTAATTGGTAATTGAATATTTAAAAATGTGTGTTTTTTTTAATATGTGCTCCAAACTCCGACTTTTGCATTTCATATGCAGAAGTAATAGAATTTTTTTTTTAATCAAAAGAGGAATAAAATTATATTAAAATTAGACCAGCTTAGAATTAAAATTGGTCAAAATAGGGTCGGCATAATTTTCAGTAAGGATAGAGCTTCTTTACCTTCTTATACTAGGCATAAAAAATAGTCATTGAACTTCTCTATAGGAAGAACATAGGTGTTATGTATTTTGTTATAATGAAAATTTAAAATTAAATCACCACATTAATGCGTTATTTATTTAATGCACAGATTTAATTCAAACTAGAGTAAATTACAAATTTAGTCCATGTGGTTATATGAAAATTTGGATTGAGTCCCTCAAATGAAACAATTACAGATATAGTCACTGTGGTTTTAATTTTGTTACATATTAGGTCCCTGCCTTTAACTCTGTTAACTTAGGTCCCCATCCCTGTCACCGTCTCCAGTTAACTCGGGAATTCTCTGGTAAACCAGATTTGGATATCAAAGCGGTATCATTAGGATTATAAAACAACGAAAGGTTGGGTCGTTTCAATTGTTTTAGAGGTTCTGTTATACCTAAATTAAGGTTAAACGAATAATAAATATAAGAGTAAACTACGATTTTCGTCCCTATGGTTTGATGTTTATAACGATTTTCGTCCCTGGCCTTTAAAAACTGCTTTTTTGGTCCTTGTGGTTTTCATTTTACTTCCATTTTCATCCTTCCATCAAATTCTGTTAATTTTTAATGTTAAAATTCAAAAGATGTTTTGAGAAGTTACATATTTGATCCTTGTGGTATATGAAGTTTTAAATATTCATCCCTAATAATTCATTTATTACTTTTTATTTCTTTATTATATTTTAGTACTATATATATACACACATATATGTTATTAATTTAAATATTAATGTTTTTGATTAATTAATTAAAAAACAAAATTTAAATGAAAATATGGAATAGTGGGAGTAAATTTTTTAGATGGTAACTTAAAATAAATAAAAATTATTAATTATAGGAAATTTCAACTTAAAACTTTTAAAAAAATTATATCGTTTATTGATTAATAATTTTACTGAAGTCACTGTTTTTTTTTATTATAGTTGTAATACTTTTAAAAACCTACAGTTTAATTAATAAAATAAATAAATTTTTTAATATTTTTATTTATTATTTTATCAAAATTTTATTATTTTTAAAGAAGTGGTTGGATTTTTTTATTATATTCTTTCTAAAAAATTGGTTGGTTTAAAATGGGATATTGATAAGTAATAAAAAAAAATTAAATAATTTTTGATTATATTCTTTTTAAAAAACGGTTGGTTTAAAATGAAATATTGATAAGTAATACAAAAAAATCAAATAGTTTCTCTAAGATTAGGGTTGTAAACGAACCGAACGAACACAAACGGAGACTTGTTCGTGTTCGTTCGTTTAACTTAACCGAACAAACAAATAAATACGAACGGTAAGCGAACGAAATTTTTTGTGCTCACGTTTGTTCGTTACAAAAATATGTTTGTTCGTGTTCGTTTATGTTCGTTCGTTAAGAGCTAAACGAACTAACATTTAACGGATGGAAATTTAACGAACGTAAACGAACGAACATAAATGAACATAAACGAACGAATACTAATGAATAAAAAACAACCAAATTTACTCATCATTTCGTTCGTAAAAAATAACATAACAAAATGAAAAATATTAATGTTATTTTTTACGAACGAAATGATGAGTAAATGTGGTTGTTTTTTATTCATTAGTATTCGTTCGTTTACGTTCGTTTATGTTCGTTCGTTTACGTTCGTTTATATTCGTTCGTTAAATTTCCGTTCGTCAAATGTCCATTCTTAATGAACGAACATAAACGAAAACGAACAAACATATTTTTGTAACGAACAAACGTGAGCACAAAAGGTTTCGTTCGCTTACCGTTCGTATTTATTTGTTTGTTCGGTTAAGTTAAACGAACAAACACGAACAAGTCTCCGTTCGTGTTCGTTCGGTTCGTTTACAACCCTAATCTTAGACAAACTATTTGATTTTTTTGTATTACTTATCAATATTCCATTTTAAACCAACCGTTTTTAAAAAATATATATATATAATAAAAAAATTATTTAATTATTTTTATTACTTATCAATATCCCATTTTAAACCAACCGTTTTTTTAAAAAGAATATAATAAAAAAACCAACCATTTCTTTAAAAACAATAAAATAATAAATAAAAATATTAAGAAATTTATTTATTTTATTAGATAAACTGTAAGTATTGCGACTATAATAAAAAAAATCCAGTGACTTCAGTAAAGTTATTGATCAGTAAACGATGTAATGTTTTTAAAGTTTTAAGATGAAATTTCCTAAAATTAATAGTTTTTATTTAGAGAAACTCCAATTTTGGTCCCTGACGTTTAGTGATTTCTTTGAAAGAGGTCCCTATGGTTTCATAATTCAAGTTTACATCCCCAGGGTATGGATTTTGCTCTAAAAAAGGTCCCTGGACACTAACACCGTTAGAAGAAGGGGCATTTTCGTCCAACCATGTTTTTGTCCTCCTTATGCATTCTTTTTGGTTTCTTCTTCTTATTGAATAAAATTATTAAACTTTAGGTACCAAATATGTTAATTACTCTAATATATATATATATATATATATATATATATATATATATATATATATACATATTTTTTTGTGTGATTGTAAAACACAGGACCATCGTCCTCTGTGATTTGGTCCATCGCCGGCCAAAACTCCATCGCCGGCCCTGCCTCCTCTCATCTCGGTCTCTTGCTACTCCCATCTCCAACAACGAGTTTGAAGCTCTAAAAAGAATCGATTTGGGTGTGCGACGATGTCTCCGACACCACCCCTCCCCTCCTTTTTTCCTGCACCACCCCTTCGATCTCTATCTCCTACAACGACCCCCAACGATCTCCATCAAGACAATCGTGGACACACAGGGACCAACGATTTCCATCAAGACAGGTGGTATGGCTATTTGAAATCAAAATCCATAACCACCACACCACCACCACCGGCGTGAGTATAATGTCTGCAAGAACATCTTTGATTCAAGAAGCAAGATCAACGGCTACTATCCAGTAAATTAAATTAATAACATCTCAGAGGTGCGGTTACAGATGACGAGATGAGAGCTTGAAAAGAAATCAAGAAATCGAAACAATGGGGAATCACCGGCGTCCGGCCAGCTTGCTGCTGTTGCCGCTAATCTGGACAGGGAAATCACCGGCGGCCGACCGACTTGCTGCTGTTGCCGCTAATCTGGACAGAAATCAACAAGAACCTAACTAAATTAAAGAATGAAATATATAAAATACCCACAAAGAATGAAAGCTTGGAAAGGAAATTAAAGAATTTAATTTCCATAAAAATCAAACAAAATCCCATGATTCCCATCTTCCTATATATACATTAACATCATAAATACAGAAATGGGTTTTTTTGCTTAAATTGTGAGAAGAAATTGGGAAACAAACAACACCCAGAAAAATCGACGTTTTCTTGTGTGGCGATGGATGTTGGTGCGATTGCTTCAAATGATGAAGAGATGGAGTTCTTTTTTTGGGAAGAAAGAAGATGGAGTTTTTTTGGGGAAGAAAGAAGATGGATGGTGGCGTGAACAAGGAAGAAGCACATCTATTTTGACTTTTCATTTTCATTTCATTTTCATTTTATTTTAGATTTTTTTTGTATTGTTTTGTTTTTCTAATTACATTCTTGGTCCCTTTGTTTTGAATGTTTTTGTAAAATTAAAGGAAAACAAAAGAGAAGTGCAAAAAGATGACAAAAATATTGTTGGACGAAAATGCCCCTGGCACTAATGCACCATTTTAACGTCGTTAGGGGTTAGGGACCTTTTTCAGAGCAAAATCAATACCCTGGGGATGTAAACTTGAATTATGAAACCATAGGGACCTCTTTCAAAGAAATCAATAAACCACAGGGACTAAAGTTGGAGTTTACTCTTTTATTTATTTTAAGTTACCATCTAAAAAAGTTACTTCCACTATTCCATATTTTCATTTAAACTTTGTTTTTAAATTAATGAATCAAAAACATTAATATTTAAATGAGTGAATTGTGGATTTGGTCCCTGTGGTTTAGTGATTTTCTTTGACCATGGTCCTCATTTTATGTATATTGTGGATTTGGTCCTTGTGATATTCAATTTATTTTGGTCATGGTCCTTCTGACTAACACTTCCATTAACTTTGTTAAATCAATAACCATTTTAGTCATTTTGCCTATTTTTAGTCCTTTTTTGATAAGAAAGATATAAAAAATATTTTTATACACAGAAACACACATGCATACACACACACATGTGTGTGTGTATATATATATATATATATATATATATATATATAACGATATTAAAATAAATAAAATAAGACATTATTGTATGATTTAATTGTTTATTTTTTTTAAAATTAATTATATTAAATACGATTTAATTTTATTATTTTATTGTAATTGTGAAAAAAGATATAGTTTTATTGTTTTAATGTAATTAAAATTTTAATTTAAACAAATCAGATCATAAAACTATATCTTATTTATTTAGATCGAATAAAATAAAATATGGTTTTATGATTTGATTTATTGAATTAAAATTTTAATTAAGTTAGAGACGATTTAATTATATTGTTCTTTTACTATTATTGCAACAAACAAGCTTATTGTTGATATTTTTACACCAAAAATCATTGAAAACCGTTGAAAAATGAACTACAATTTTATCATCTTAAAATTAGAAGCTCCAATTTTCATATTGTTTTTCAGTCAAAAACTCAAAATCAATTTTCGTATTGTTTTTAATATGATAAAATTAAAGTTCATTTCTCAACGGGTTTTAATGATTTTTTGTGTAAAAATATCAACAATAAGTTTGTTTGTTGCAATGATAATAAAAGAACAATATAATTAAATCGTCTTTAACTTAATTAAAATTTTAATTCAATAAATCAAATCATAAAACCATATTTTATTTTATTCACTTTAAATATAAATAAAATAAGATATAGTTTTATGATCTGATTTGTTTAAATTGAAATTTTAATTACATTAAAACAATAAAACTATATATATTTTTCCACAATTACAATAAAATAATAAAACTAAATCGTATTTAATATAATTAATTTAAAAAAAATTAAACAATTAAATCATACAATAATGTCTTATTTTATTTATTTTAATATCGTTATATATATATATATATATATATATATATATATATATATATATTTAAACATGTGTGTGTGCATGTGTGTATAAAAATATTGTTTATATTTTTTTTATCAAAAAAGAACAAAAAATAGGCAAAATGGCTAAAATGGTCCTTGATTTACCAAAGTTAATGGAAGTGTTAGTCAGAAGGACAATGACCAAAATAAATTGAATACCACAAGGACCAAATCCACAATAAAACATAGAATGAGAACCATGGTCAAAGAAATCACTAAACCACAGGGTCCAAACCTACAATTCACTCTATTTAAATTAATAACATATATGTGTGTATATATATAGTATTAAAATATAATAAAGAAATAAAAATTAATAAATGAATTATTAGGAATGAATATTTAAAATTTCATATACCATAAGGACCAAATATGTAACTTCTCAAAATATCTTTTGAATTTTTAACGTTAAAAGTTAACAGAATTTGAGGGAAGGACGAAAATGGAAGTAAAATGAAAACCACAAGGACCAAAAAAGTAGTTTTTAAAGACCAGAGACGAAAATCGTTATAAACATCAAACCACAGGGACGAAAATCGTAGTTTACTCTAAATATAATATAATATAATAGTTCATATCATATATAATATTAAAAGCCTTACAAATTAAAGCAATATAAGTGTCTTAAAAATGATCATCTTTTTTGTTTGTTACAGAACCGTTTTGACGGGGTGTACTAAACCCACTACGTCCTACACCACCAAGCGTCTTGTCTATATGCCCAATCTTTCTTTGCCATCAACTCAACTTCGTCGTCACCTACAAAATAAGGCCAAAAGCTTGACCTTACTAACCAAGCAAGAAAAAACCATTTTTATCTTTTTAGTC
Source organism: Arctium lappa (assembly GCA_023525745.1). Lineage (NCBI taxonomy): Eukaryota > Viridiplantae > Streptophyta > Magnoliopsida > Asterales > Asteraceae > Arctium > Arctium lappa. Next base: position 130,577,014 of record CM042049.1, read on the forward strand.
AGGTGCACTGCCTACAATCAAACTAAAGCCCACATTAGAATAGAAAGGGCTTAGGCTTCGAAAGACACCAACTACCTTCTTACTGACAGCAGAGCTACGTGCTGACATTTAATTAGTAACGCTGGCACATCACTCGGCTCATCGACTGACAGGTAACATGTTAAATTTGCTTAAATATAATTATTCTTCTAACTCTTTAAGAAAGCCATAATTGGAAATCACAAAATTGGTTAAAAGTAAAAACCTAAGACATCATATTGAGCTAAAACATGTATATAACCGTCTACAGACTTCGACTATAAGACTTAGACTCTCGGATTTGCCGTATACTAGCCACCACTGCTCCAATAAATGGCACCCTTCGAAACGAGATTTTCTGAAATGCAATATTGACGCTGCCACATTTGCGTCCTCCAATACGACGGGCTTTGGTGCTATCATTCGGGATAGTAAGGGTACTTTTATAACCGGAATGGCGACTTCTGTACCCTTCATTCCCCCGGTCCGAGAATGTGAGGCTTACGTGCTTACTGCTTAGAGGAACTATTTGTTGAGTCATTAATTGTAACTTCTCTAACGTAATCTTTGAGTCGGACGTTTAAGTCGTGGTGGATGCTATTTATGACCCAAGTCTTGACAACTCCCAAAAGAGGACATCATTCGTGATATTAGTAGTCCTCTCGGCAACCTTGGAAGCAGTTCGGTACATGCTATTGGCAGACAAGCAAACGAAGCGACTCATTTACTTGCGAGACATTCTTGTTTTTTTCTCTTGTCCTACCATTTTCAATGTATCTCCGTCTTTTATAAACCATTGTATCAATGACATTTGTAATAATCATGATCTTAATGAAGCAATTGATTCCCAATCGGGTGATGGCCATGCCGAAGCCTGATCGCGCCTCAATCTTTCTTTTCAAAAAAAAAACGTCTAAAGACTAAAACATGTTTAATTGGACCCCAAAAAACTTGGGGTTCTTGTTTCATATATCACGTTAAAAGACCTCATACACGACCATGATTAAAATATCTATTAGTTTTCTGTCATTTTAAATCTATTTTTCTTTTATATTAGTCATATAAGCAATTGTTTTCATCAATGGTCTATAAAATGATTTTTTTTTTACTATTTCATCAATTGAAAAAAGGTTTTAAATGTGTTGTTGTATGCAAGGATGTGTATAGGCAAAAGCTACGCGCACGATATCCAAAAGTCAAAATATATGCAATTCTTAGAAATGTGTACCATCATTTTGTTTGAATGGATTATTTATTAAATTCTATGTGCGTTGAAAAACATTAATCAACTTTTAAAAGTAGAAAAAATAAAGATAGAATTAATCTTAAAAGTGTTTTCTTTTTTGGCTTTAGCCGATGGTTTTTGGTGATGGTTTGAAATAGGAGCGGAGCCAGAAATTTATAGGAGGGGGTGCACGATATAAAATAGAATAAAAACTTAAGTTAACATTATAAAAAAAGCTAAAATAACGATATTATATATCTATATTGATAATATTCAATCTTTACATATTTAACAATGTCCTTGACTAGTTTTCATTTTTTGGAACTTATCTATGATATCTTCATTATCAAGCTCGACAAAAATATCTTTTTTGATATAAGTAACTAAGCAATCGTCCATCCATTGATCTCCCATTCTATTGCGCAACCCATTCTTCACGACGTTCATAGCTGAAAATATCCTCTCAACTGTCGCAGTCGTAACGGGTAATATCATTGCTAGTTTTATAAGCAAATACACAAGAGTGAACACCTTATCCCTTTTTGATTCCACCATCTTCTGCGCAAGATCACTTATCCCTTTTAGGTTAGAAAACTTTGATGTCGTCCGCATAACAACGATATAAGTCTCTAGTTGATCATCAAGTATCAAAAGTTCAACATCAGAAAAATCATCCAGATAGAAATGAGCAAGATGAATCAATTTGCTCTTATCAAAAGATGCAAAAGAGTCTCTTGGATTTAGACAGGCCATGGAAATCAATAAACCAGTGTTAGTCTCAGTAAACTGATTCTCCAATTCTATAAGTTGCAAATAAATGACAACGTAAAATAACTCAACACGATAGTAGTGCAAGTTTGTCATTTGTGGAGCTTTTCGGCGCAACCTTCCGGGAAGTAAGAACATTTCATCCATGTTACAAATATCAATATCGTGTTTCTCACAAACCACGACAACTTGATTGAGTAGCGAATCCCACCTATCATTTTCAACTCTCATCTTTTGTAGTTGATGCTTGCAGACTCCAACCAATTCAATTGAATTTACAATATATTGTTCTTTCTTTTGAAATGCTTGGGATAATTCATTGGTGATCCCCAATATCAACTTCATAAAGTGTAGGCAAAACACAAAATCAAACGAGTGTAGGGAGTTAGATAGCCAACGAGCTTCAGACTTTTGTTCGGAGGTTGATCCATCTTCTTCTATCATCTAAAGCACATCTATCACATATGGAAACAATGCAATGATACTAACCAAAGTACCATAATGTGATCTCCAACGTGTGTCGCCTGTTCTAGTAAGAGAAGTTTCTTGATTGAGGCCTCGACCACTTGGGATTTCACCGGAATTAAGTAATTCAAATACTTTGGCAGTTTGTTGTCCTCGAAGCATATCACGACGTTTGCATGAACCTCCAACAACATTCACAACGTTGTTTACTAGGAAAAAGAAATAAGAGATTTTTGGGTTCTTTTTTGACATAGCAACAAGATTAAGTTGAAGTTGATGAGCAAAACAATGAGCATAATGTGCACTTCTATTTTCGTTCAAAATTAGAGTCTTGAGCCCACCTATGTGGTTAGGATGTGTGAACGTTTGGTTTTGGGGGTATTGCTAAGTTGAGAATAATTTGCAAATGATGGTTGGCGGGTATCAAAGAGAGGAACTGTGTGTTCTGGTCCTCGACAAGTTTTGGGGCGGGATTATCTTATATCCCTAGAATGATTATTGAAAGCGTCGAACCGCTTAGCTCAGGGGGGGTTGTGTAGTAGATAGGAAATCTGTGGGTATGTTGAGGTATTTCTTCAGGGTGAACGGATTCTAGCAGATTGGGAAATCCTGTTTAGGGAGTGAGGATTGTGTAGCGGTTTCGAGTGGTGGGCAATGTTTTGGAAGAGTGGGGTTGTTTATCTTGCATAAGAATTGTGGAAAGTCGGTTGACCAAGCAAAGTAATGTAAATGGGATTGGACACTTGGGAATCATCAAGGATTAGGGTAATCAATGATGGGCGAGCAGGGTTTCTTGCAACATGAAGAAAGTGAAGATATCATGTCGGAAAGGTGGGAAATCTGTGAGTAGAAGTTTGGCAAGTGACATAAAGTGTGGAGGTATGATTTTTAGTTTCTGTTGTTAGCAAGTTTATAAATCTCTAGCGTGGGTATGAGAAAGAGATTATGGCGTTCGGTGCGGTGTGAGTGTGATTAATCAAAATCGTGCAGCGGACTAAAAGTTCACACTACTAGTTAGTAAGTCGGTCGTTAGAGGTGGGTTTGAAATTCTCAAGGAGGAAGATAGAGGTGTTGGGATATAGTGCTTGGAGCGAAGGACCATAGTGTCAGTTTTGGCAATGCGTAAAAAGGGGATTCCAAGTGAGTCCGTTGCCCTGTGTTAAACTATTTGGAAAAGTTTGTATGATCTTGGTCATTCTGTATCGAGCGAGTGAAGCTAGATTTTATTGCGTTTTTGGTCAGGTGATTGGGGATGCAATGAGAAATGGAAGAATGCGTCGCATTATTTGACCAGTTAGAACTGGCGATTTACGAGGGTTTTGGAATTATGGAAGTTTCTACCTATACAGGAGAAGTTGAAGTGTTGACGTTGGGGTGAGTGGTATTAGTGTGTAAGATTTGGATAATGTTGAGGAGTTGAGATCATGTGGGTCGAAAAAGAAGGCGCTTCTGCGATGGACTTATGTCGTACTAAGAGGGGTTGTTTGCAATGGCAAGTTGTATGCTGAAGAAACTCGTGACTGTGAGATGATGGTGATGTCTACAGTTGACGATGTGTTATATTGGTGAGTGGAGTGATTAGGTAATCAGTGATGCATGTTGTCGTGGTGTTACTCCGGTAAAATTTTATCGGTTATAGAAGTTGTTGTAATTGAGGGGTAAATCTTATGGATACGTGCGACTATGGATTGATCAGAATGGCTTGGATAATCGAATGGTACTAAACTAGTTGGATTAAGAATCATGAGTCATTAGGCCCAAGTGGTGACAAATGTAAAGTTACTAGTCTCGCATTGGAAGGGTGTGACTCGAATTAGAAATAAAATGGAAGTTAAGACCTAGATATGTCGAGCCGCTGTGATCGTAAAGCGTGTTGGGAAGGTAGGGTATAGACTGGATTTGCCTATGGATCTGCGAGGAGTGCATTCCGTTTTCCATGTATCTAATCTGAAGATAAGTTTTGTAGAGGAACCGGTAGCCATTTTAGATCGCAAAGTGAAGAAATTAAGGAACAAGGAAATTCAACTAGTGAAAGTTCAGTGGCAATTCCACAAGGATCAGGAAGCGGCTTGGGAATTGGAGTCGATTGTGAGAACCCAATATCCCAGTTTGTCGATGAAGGAATTCCGGGGACGGAATTCTTGTGAGGGGGGGATAATGTAATAACTGAGCTTAAAGTGAGAGAATTATAAATCTGGGGTTAAAATTAAGAAAGGTCTTAGTGAAAAGGGTCTAGAGTGAAATTTGGATAGAAATGATTTTAACCCTAAAGGCTTTGGTATTAGGGTGTGGCGGCTGATATTTTAAAGAGCTCTTGGGGCGAATTCGGAAAGAGAGACCGAGAAAGAGGGGATGAGCATCAAGTTTTGGATCGAATTGCTTGAAGGTAAACTTCCTTGCGATTAAAACTCTTTATTTTGTAAAATATTTAATCATAGTGGTTGTGTGGGGTGTTTGTATTTAATCTGATGTTGAAGTTTTCTGGGCTTGAGAATTGGATGTCATTATAGAAATTTATAGGTGGGAAATGGATTGTTATTTTAAAATCGAGCTTTACGTCTGATTTTATGTTATTGGGTTTGAATGGTTTTTTATTATTGGGGTTATCTGCGATTCGTTTTATCTGTAATGGGGTTCTGAGGTTTCGTTCGAAATCTGTCCGAGTGACTCCGGTCACCGGATTTCATTGGCACCGGTCGAGAATGTCACCGGTCGAATGAGAATGTACCGATCGAATGAAGATGACACCGGTCGGTTTGGGGGGTCAAGATGTAACACCTTAGGCATATCCCATATCGGCCGTGGACAGGAGTGATGCTGGGTGTTATAAGTAATATCTTGTCCTTCCTAACAACAACGCGTTTTGGGGCCACAAGCACGTCAGGTTCTGGGAACTCTGAGGTTAAGCGTGCTTGGGTGGGAGTAGTCCCAGGATGGGTGACCCCCTGGGAAGTTTCTCACCAGGTCGCCAGAAACAAATCCGTGCGCTACACGTTGGTTAAATCTAGGGGCAAAGCGGACACTATTGTTGTCGAGACAGGCGGGATGTTACAGACATCGAGGACGATGAGTCCTAAGGGGGGGGGGGGGTGTTTGTAACACCTTAGGCATATCCCATATCGGCCGTGGACATGAGTGATGCTGGGTGTTATAAGTAATATCTTGGCCTTCCTAACAACAACGCGTTTTGGGGCCACAAGCACGTCAGGTTCTGGGAACTCTGAGGTTAAGCGTGCTTGGGTGAGAGTAGTCCCAGGATGGGTGACCCCCTGGGAAGTTTCTCACCAGGTCGCCAGAAACAAATCCGTGCGCTACACGTTGGTTAAATCCAGGGGCAAAGCGGACAATATTGTTGTCGAGGCAGACGGGATGTTACACAAGACCTCGGTCGAGTCATCACACCGGTGCACACCGGTCGACCGCATGGCACCGGTCATAGCACCGGTCGACACTGTTGAAAGGACTCCGGTCAAGATTAACACCGGGCGGCCTTGGCAGGCCCCGATCCTCGTTTTGTTGCACAGTGGGCCGAAGCCCATTTTGTTAAAGATTTAGTTTGTTGGAGTTGGGCTTAGTTTGGTAGGCTCGTTTTATTTATTTTATATATAGAGAGTTCATGTGTTTTTCTCAAGTAGGATTAGGTGGGTTGCATTTGATTAGAGGTTAGATTACTTTGAGACTTCGGAGTCAAAGTCAATCGTTTATAAGTTAGAAGGTTTAGAAGTTTTATCGATCAATTCCTTTATAGGTTTCAGACCGAATTATAGAAGTAGACGCGAGTTTCGAGCTAAGGACGTCAGGTGAGTTTTTCTGAACTAAATCCTTCTGCTAACGAAAGCATGCGAAAGTTTTATTTTTAAACTTTGATTTATACATGATGGCATGAGTATTATGAAAATTATATGCAAACTTTGAAATGATGTTGCTTAGTACTTACTTGCGAGTTTTATCTAAATGTTAAAGACACTTTCTTATTGTTGACAAAGTGGAAATGTATGCATACATGGTCCTAGGGGGGGGTGTTCCGTTTATGCCGTTGGGGGTGTGTCCCAACAAAGGCAGTATGAGTCACAGACACGCCGTCACCTTAGGGTGGCGGTAGTGTGAGCGAAGAAGTTGCTGAAAGTAAAGATTGTTTTCCTTGAAGCTGAAAATGGTTTATTTTATAATAAATCCTTGACTGTTTGTTTGATGAGTTAAAAACTGTTATAAGAGGGGACTCACTGGTCTAACCCTCGCTTTTTTCAAATCTAAAACCCTTTTCAGGTAAAGAGTGGCTGTAGAAGGAGCGGTTACGTCTTAAGAGAAGATGCGAGCTGGAGCTGATTTAGAGGACCTCCATTGTAGATTATTGTCAGTGTATTCTCAGTTGTGTATTAGGTTGTCTTTACGCAAAATCTCGGATTTTGGGTGTTGTTTTGTGTTGATTGGCTTTATCATTTACTAAGGTTGCATATGTCTCTTGTAGAGAGAGTTGGGTTGTCACACGTTAGATTTAACTTCAACAAATAATAGGTCAAGTCTTGTATAAAGACTAATCAAGGTCAGGTGTTACTAAAACCCACAATAAACAGTTGCTCTTCTCAACGACTAAGCAGAAGACTTCATCAAGCCACTCACCCATGCACATACTCCTAGCACTAAACACTTCACCAAGATGCTAGAACCTCTTCCCCCATCCGGAACCTGATGCACATGCCGACAAATAAAAAGGTTAGGCTAACGCCTAATGAGTTCAAGAGTTTACAACATGAAATCGATACATTTGCTAAAGGGAGAGAAAGTAGTTTAAATCACAGACCTTCATAAAGGTTTACTTTAAATAACAAACGACACTATATTCCGAAAGTACACATTTAAAACAAGAAATCCAACATGAATCTTCTTTCGTAAAACCACTTTAATCCCAAACTCGCCCAAAATGTGAATAGTAAGCAAAAATCCCAATTTATAATAATACGAAATAATATTTTACTTTTCGAAGCACCCCAAATGTGGGCGGGTATAAACACAACCCATAGATCTTGAGTAAACAAACTCGTATTTGTAACACATCACCGAAAATATGGATAATAAAATAATACCCTTTAATACCCAGATAACACCTTCCGGTGACGGGGAAGACCCGATTCCATTGTACGTAGCGGAACACAAAGTTAAGCCACATAACCATGTTGTCGAACTACACCTCAAATCGTGACTGTATTGCCTGCTCTACCGAGCTACACCTCCGGTCATGACTGTATTGCCTGCTCCGTCGAGCTACACCTCCAGTCGGACTTTATTTCAAGTCCCAAACACCGTATCCCATATTGCCTGCTCTGCCGAGCTACACCTCAAGGATACACGATCTTATTGCCTGTTCGGTCTCTAGCGGAGTTTCATCCTCAGGGTACTCATTCGACCCCTGGTGTCTACTCCCTAGCATTCAAGATAGGAGCCTCAACTCTTTACTTGATAAATCCCGATGTCTAATCTCGTGTACAAGAATTAGACATCCAACACAAGATTCATGGTCCCAAAGTACAACCCATAAAGGTTCCTCTTCGCCAAACAACCAGGACGACAACAATGTCAATACGACATTATTTCCCAAAGTGAGAATCCCAAGAGTTCCCACCATTAAACACGACTGACTTACATGCCTATGGATCCAATGCATTACAGTCTAAAATACATGACTTCAATTAAATGACACACACACTCAAAACATGTATTAATTATATTATTAAATATTATAATTAATTATTTTTTGTAATTGTCTTTTTTTTGTGATTTTACATGTTTATAAGCTAATTTTTGTCAAACACTTTTTCATCAACTACCTTATCAGCTACCAGCTAACTTATCAGTTAGTTTGCCAAAGATAACCTTAACTAATTTGTTTAATGAACCATTTGCTAGGTTGACAAAAATGACCTATAATTTTTTTTTACAAATGTTATAATTATTTATCTATACTATATAATTAAAATTCTAAAACGGTTCTTGAAAAGACGGTTTTTGGAAAACAATTAAAATTAAATGTTACATTTACCACCTCACAATTAATTGTTTAATTTATTTTATATCCCTTGTTTTTTCATTTTTCATTTTACACCCTTATCATGTTAACACAAATAATCGTATATGAATAAAAATGCAATGAAAAAATAAGTTTCTTTTATACAAATTATACCATTATAATCGTCTCGTCAATACCTTCAAAACGAGCCCAATACTGAATATTTTTTTTAATTTAACCGTACTATTAAATATCATGAATATCTACGAATTAAATTGTTTTATATAAAAATTCTAAAACGGTTATTGTACAATTTACCACTCTTACAATTACTTATTTAATTTACTTTATATTCCTAAAAATTCTAAAACGATTATTGTACAATCTTTTGTACAATAACATTTACCACTCCTACAAAGTTACATTTACCACTCTTACAATTATTTATTTAATTTACTTTATATCTCTTACTTTTTCATTTTTCATTTTACATCATTATCATATTAACACAAATAATCGTATATGAACAAAAATGCAATGAAAAAATACGTTTCTTTTTTTACAAGTTATACCATTATAATCGTCTCGTCAATACCTTCAAAACGAACCCAATATTGAATATTTTTTAATCTAACCATACTATTAAAAACTATGAATATCTATGAATTAGTTTGTTTTCTGTCCATACGTTTTATTTTTTTCACCGTAAGACTATTAAAAATACATAATTGTATATCAACTAAAATATATTAAAAATATGCTTCATTAGTATTATAAATTCTAATATTATAATTTTTTCGTCAATAATTTTAATATAAACTAATTATTGAATATTTTTATGGATAACATAAATGTGTAACATTATATATATATTATCTATATCTATACTATTATATTAAAATTGTAAAAGGGTTATTTTCAAAGTTCAATATAATATTTAACATCTTTACAATTAGTTATTTAATTTACTTTATATCCCTTACTTTTTCAATTTTCATTTTACATCTTTGTTATATTAACATAAATAATGGTATATGAACAAAATGCAATGAAAAAATATGTTTATTTTTTTACAAATTATACCATTATAATCGTCTCGTCAATATCTTCAAAACGAGCCAAATATTGAATATTTTTTTAATGTAATTGTACTATTAAATATCATGAATATCTATGAATTAATTTGTTTTCTATCCATACGTTTTGTTTTTTTCACCTTTAGCATATTAAAAATACATAATCACAGATCAACTAAAATATATTAAAAATACATTTCATCATCATTATAAACTAGACATATACCCGAGCACGATGTGGCGCGAAAAATCGTGAAATCGAAGGAACAATTGACAAAGGTATGTATCCGCTCGCGAAATATCTCAAAATCAAAATGACAACAACGTTTCATTTTAAGTTTGTATTTCTTCGTCCTTATAGATACTTTAGTCTATGATTTACATATAAGGAAACCAAACGACTCAAGCACCGTGTTTTCATAGACTAAAGTATCGATAAGAACGAAGAATACAAACTTAAAATGAAAACGTTGTTATCATTTTGATTTCGAGATGTTTCGTGAGCGAATACATACCTTTGTCAATTGTTCCTTCGATTGCACGATTTTTTACGCCACATCATGTATCATGTGCATGTATATGTCTAGTAAACATTGAAGAACGTGAAGGTAGTGACAAGTGTTGAATTCAAGAATCTCGTGCATCGACCATGGGACGGTCAACCGTGCAAAACCATGGTCCGTCAACTGCCCCTTCGGAGACCTTTTAAGTCACTTTCTCATATTTTATAAAATTAAATAATTAGATTTTTCCTTTTAACCATTTCTCTCAATGTTTTATCAAAAGATCCATATGTCTGTAAAATCCTATGTCCGCAATTGCAGAGGTAACTTTTTACGGACATAAAATATAAAATTTGAAAGTCTGGGAGTCAGGTCTGTAATTGCGGAGGTAGCTTTTTGCAGAATGGAATAGAAAATGTAAAAAAAAATCGTTTAGAATTAGGGACTTATAGCTATTTTGGTAAAACATGAAGAGAAATGGTTAAGAAATTTGACTATTTTAATTAATTTTCCTAATAAATAATAACATTTTTTACGTATTTTTCTTGAACGACAGGTTAACACACTCACACGTTCCCGGGGTATCCGGGCTCCCACTTAAGGGTGCCACCCGACTAATCCCCGTCGATCACGGCCCAACCCAATTAAGGGTACCACTAAGTGACAGACCCATGATCATAGATGTCACAGAATGCTCACCACGGGGTTCGAACCTGGGTAGTCAGGGATATTATTTGAATTGTTTAAAAATATATAAATATTAAAAAAAATCAGATTTTGATATTATCAATTTCTTATATTTCGGCATTAGACAATATAAATATATATATATATATTTTCTAGGAAATCAAAATTATTTAGTTTCTTCATGTAACTTAAGAAAACAATTCATATATTAAAAATGCGTGATTTTAATTATTTTAAATAAATCTGTATTTGCTAATTAAATTCCCTTACCAATTATACTCTCATACACAAACACAACAATATTATTTATTTACATTTTTAATGTATGAATGATCATGATTTTTTTAAATGGTCATTTAGCAACATGGAAAAATAATCAAGTACAACAAGCTGTAACCTAAACCTATGAACATTTAATGAAACTTTAGTCATTGTTCAACGGCACATGCTCCTATACCGTTTGCAACTTGCAAAAATCTTATTAAATATTGTACATAAATATATTATATATATATATACAGAGTAAGGATCATGCGAGAAGTTAAATATTTTGCGAGAAGACGAGAAGTGTTTAATCATATATGATTACACAACATGTAGATGTGTTTAATCATATATGATTAAACGTCTATGTATTGTCAATATAACATTGGTTTAATCATATATTTTTTTTTGAACGGCAACAATACTTATATTACCAATCAACCACAACGGTTAGCAAGGGTTACAAGGACAAAATTGTAAACTACAACCAACAAAGCCCACCAAGCGACCCTTCCAAAAACGACACCGACCAAAAAACAGCTTACAATAAAAACAAAATATCGAATAGAGCCAAGGTACACCGGTCGGGGAACAAGTTTGCGAGCAACAAACAGGACCCTTGACGAAAAACCATGGGTATATTTCGCTTGTCCCGCAACGCCCTTTGCCAGCACCAAAACATCTCCGAGTCGTGCCTGGCAGCAGCCTTCGCTGCCAAGCACTCGAAGACGCCAAAACGAAGAGAAACTTTGAAGTTAGAAGTTTAAACATAGGCTTAATTTCAAAGCTTCGTTGCATTAGCCTGAGCATCAACCTTCGAAACCAACGCGAGGCAGCCCCAACTTCCCTGTCGTTAGTTCACATGCAGACCCACTCATCAAGACCTCTTGAAATCGATTTGTCTTTCACCCCTATGGCATCACCTGCACTTTTTCTGCATAAATCGGCAGAAAACACGGCAGGTCCAACAGGTCCTGCAGAACCCTCTCACGAAGCGGAGATTCCGACCCCCACTGTAACAACCCAACAAAAAGGAAACAACCACATATTTTAACTTTAATGATAAAGCACCACCATTAGGTATTGGTCCGCCTAAAACAAAGGGGGGTCCCAAATTCAACGATAATTAAATCAAGGTTTGAAATACGACCCAACCTACACAACTGAGATGTCTAAAAGAAATGGCAAAAATGACGGTCTTCTAATCTCCCCCGCTAGACCTTCTCCTTGCCTTCAGCTGCACCGCCTAAACCACAACGGCCTGAAAAGATTTATTTAATTTTGAAAGAGCGAGGGTTAGACCATGGGTCTAGTGAGTTCCCTCTAACAATTAAGCGACAAGATATACTTTCCAGAATTTGAAACAACATTTAATAATGGCACACAAATAAACACGTTACGGACCACACGACCGTCAAGGACGATGTGTCTAACTCGCGCTGCCTTAATGTTGGGACACGCCCCCAACGGCATGAACGAGCCACACTCCCCGGCACGAGTAGGCGGGCCACACTCCCCGACTTAGGTCACGTAACCCACAATTCATGTATGCATACATATAATCAACAACAATTTATAACACGCTTGCATAATAAATAAATCATGCCATCATAATAAATCAAAGTTTAAAAATAAACTTCACATGCTTTTGCCATCAAAAGGTTTAATTTAGAAAAACTCACCTGACGTCCCTTGCTTTCCTCTTTACTTCTACCTTAAAACCCGAACCGAACCTATAAAACAGGATATCGCCCGGTAAATTTCTAGTACAATCCACTTTGAGAAATGAAGGCTTTAACCCTATAACTCTTCATCACGAGCTTGCTGACTTAACCCGATAATACTAGATTTGGCAATAAACCGTTCCCATTCCTGAATACTTAAATGAACAAAAGTAGGAGGAAACGGGTCACTAAGGTCAGCCCAACCCTACACCAATTAAGCCCACTGGACCGAAGTTAAAGAAATAGTTCACATGGGCTTCGGCCCACCAGCCAACTCAAACGACCCGGAGGCCCTTGGGTCATTAGACCGAAAATGAACATTCGACCGGAGGATTCCCATTCGACCGAAGGTCCCCAATCGACCGAACCCTATTCGGCCGAAGGTCCTCAATCGACCGAATGTCTCCATTCGACCGAAGACCCCACTCAACCGAAGGTCTCCATTCGACCGAAGGCCCCACTCAACCGAAGGTCTCCATTCGACCGAAGCTACAATCGGCCGGAGGCGATTTGGAGTTCTCGAACTCCCATACGACGCAGACCGATTAGTTCAACCATTTTAACTCGATTACCTCCTAAGCTTAGCACACCGGTCAAAACCCTCAAAACTCACCCCAAAGAAGAGAACTCCCCTGGGACGAAACAGATGCAGAACTACAACTTTCACTAATCAATTCTTTAATCTAACAGCTTTCACCCAAACAACAAGGACACCTCAACCAAAAAGGAAAGAAATAAGAAGGAAGAGATGAATTCAGAAGTGTTACCTTGAGAGAAAAACCTTTAGCAATCCTTCTTTGATTTCCCTTTAACTTCAAATTGCTTTCTTCCCCAAAAATTTCTCAGCCGCCTCCCAGGAAAATGGCCTAAGGTTCTAGGTTAAAACCTTTATAAAAATATATTTACACTTAGGCCCCTCCCAAACATGGATTTGACCACTCCCCACCCAAACTTTGTGATTTCAAACTTTTAACCGGGTTATTACAATATCCCCCCTCAAAAGAATTCCGTCCCCGGAATTCCTTCGTCGAATAAGCTAGGATATTGCTCTTTCATAATCGACTCTAGTTCCCAAGTCGCTTCCTGACCTCGGTGGAACTGCCATTGAACCTTTACCAGGGAAATTTCCTTGTTTCTTAACTTTCTCACCTGACGATCCAAAATCGCTACAGGTTCCTCAACAAAGCTCATCCTTTCATCTATTTGGACATCTTCTAACGGTATCGCAACGTCACTTTCTGCTAAACACTTTTTCAGGTTGGACACATGGAAAACAGGGTGAACTCCTTGCAAATTCCCCGGTAGGTCCAACTCATAAGCTACCTCTCCCACACGCTTCGTTATCGGAAAAGGTCCTACATACCTTGGTCTCAACTTGCCCTTTTTGCCGAAGCGAATTACTCCCTTCCATGGTGATACTTTTAGCATCACCATATCTCCTAATTGAAACTCGATGGGCTTCCTTCGCTTATTTGCATACGCTTTCTGACGATCTTGAGCAATCTTCAAACGCTCTCGAATTTGATTAACTTTGTCAGTCGTCACCTGCACGATCTCTAGTCCGGTTAACTGCTTCTCACCCACTTCATTCCAACATAAAGGTGTTCTACATTTCCGCCCGTACAACGCTTCAAACGGAGCATCTTGGATACTGGCGTGATAACTATTGTTGTAGGAGAACTCTATCAGAGGTAAGTGAGTCTCCCACGAACCCTTGAAATCGATCACACATGCTCGGAGCATGTCTTCTAATGTTTGAATGGTTCTTTCACTCTGCCCATCTGTCTGAGGGTGATACGCAATACTTAACTTGAGCTGTGATCCCAGCTCTCTTTGGAAGCTTTTCCAAAACATTGACGTGAAACGAGCGTCGCGATCTGACACAATTGAAGTCGGCACACCGTGTCTGGATACGATCTCGTCAATATACAATTTAGCTAACTTTTCTAATGGATACGTCTCCTTGATCGGTAGGAAGTGTGCAGATTTGGTGAGTCGATCCACTATTACCAAATAGCATCGTGCCCCTTTGGTGATCGTGGTAGACCCGTCACGAAGTCCATGGTTATATTGTCCCACTTCCATACCGGTATTTCTAACGGTTGCAGATTCCCGTACGACCTTTGATGCTCCGCTTTCACCTTTAAACACGTGAGACAACTCTCCACACAATAAGCTATATTTTCCATTTTGAATTCCATCTTTGATGCCTTAGACCTTTTTCCATTTTGAATTCCATCGTTGGTGCACCATTTACCAAAACCGAGACCGTAGACGATTCTAAGCACGCTTTGATCCAGCCCCTCCATTTAGCACCGAATCCCATGTCTTTCATCATACCCAGAAGGAATTTCCAATCTACCGTATCATAAGCCTTTTCGAAATCAACCTTGAATATCATCCCTTTCGTTTTTGTCTTTTTGGGATGAGCTACCGTTTCGTTAGCTATAAGCACCCCATCTAAGATAGATCTTCCTTTTAGAAAATCACTTTGTTCCTTGCTAACTACTTTACCCACGACCACCTTTAGTCTTTCCGCCTACACTTTCGCCACTATTTTATAAAAGACCCCTATTAGGCTAATTGGCCTAAAATCGTTTAGGCCAAGCGGGCAATCGATTTTTGGAATCAAGGATATAAACGAGGCATTGCATCCCTCACTAAACTCCCCCCTTTCCGTAACCCACTTAATTGTCGTCAACAAGTCTTCCTTTATCAGTTCCCAATAAGCTTTAATGAATTCAATTGTAAAACCATCCGACCCTGGGGATTTGTTTTTACCGCACTCTCGGATTGCGTTCCACACTTCTTCTTCCGAAATTCCTCTTTCAATACAATTAGCCTCCTCCTCCGTCAGTTTCTTTATGCGGTCCAGCCGAAGGTGAGGCCGATCCATCCTTTGATTAGAGAATTTGCCTTTGAAAAAATCATATATCGTGCTTTTTAGTCTCTTTGGTTCCTCCGTCCACTCCCCGTCGATCCTTAGGCCACGAATGTAATTTCTTCTTTCTTTAAATTTTATTGCCGCATGAAATATTCTTGAGTTCTCGTCCCCGTCTATGATCCACTTTACTTTTGCCTTTTGCTTCGCTATTTCCAAACTTTTAATTTCCAGTTCGAGCCACTTTTTTCGGTCTTCTATCCACCTTTGTCTATTACTCGGCATCAATCGATTCCCATCGGCTTCCTCTTCCCATTTTTTCACCGCATCCCTCTTCTCTTCTAATTCTTTCTCGATTCCAGCCCAATGCACTTTGTACCACCCTTTTAATGCATTTTTTACATTCTTGAGTTTATCCCTAAACCTGTGATTTGGCCTACTTGAGCTCACCTTCTTGCACCAAGCCTCTCTTACCACATTTCCCAACTTTTCGTCCTTTAGCCATGCATTGAAGAATTTGAAGGGCCTTGGTCCAAAATCAAAGCTTTGATAAAAAAGCATTATCGGTGCGTGATCTGACCATTTTCTCTCCAATACTTTAGCTCCCAAGTTCTTCCACAATGCTCAGAAAGTGTCCGTTACTAACAAACGATCCAATTTGCTATGCTTTTGACCGTCATCACTAACCCGTGTGAATTTCTTTCCTCCCATTGGAACATCCGATAAATTGCTCCTTCTGATGAATTCATTAAATTCCTCCGCACCTTTCCCATTTACAACCGAATTCAATCGTTCGTGTTCGAAACGTACTTCATTGAAATCACCAAAGACAACCCAACTCACTTCCTCCTTTTCACATAGTGTCTCTAATTTTCCCCATAATTCTAGCCTCTCTTTTTGCTCTCTCGGGCCATACACGTTTATGCAACCTACTAGCCCTTGTCGATCCCCCCATTTTCCCACTACCGCAATGAAGTTTTTGTCCTTTATCACATACTCTACCGTAAACACCTTTTTGCTCCACACGATTAGAAGTCCTCCCGAGTTCCCTATGGCCGGTACTTGGTCAAAATCCCCATCTTTACCCCCCCCCCAAATCTCTAATCCATTTTTTTCGTTAAATTCCTTACTCTTCGTCTCTTGAATTGCTAACATGCATGAATTTTCCTTCCTACAAATTTCTTTTATCCACTCCCTCTTACATTTTGCTCCTAAGCCTCTAATATTTAAGGAAATTATTTTCATGATTTCGTCAGACTAGTTCGAAACATACTTGTCCCTCATTGATCAAATACCATTGCCTTTCTCCTTGCTTTGCCCATCTTTCGGCTTCCATGCTACGCCTATCAAATTTCCAAACGCTTCCAATCCCTCTCGGCTGTCCACACTATTGAGTTCATTTGATAGTACCACTTTGACCGAGTCGGAAATAGATCCTCCCCCTCCCCTTTTCTGTTTTTTCTTCCCTGTTCTCTTTCCACAACTATCATCGGAAGGCTTTTTCTGACTTATTTGATGTTGCCTATTTCTTGCTAATTGCTTCATGTAATGAAAGCTTACCCGACCTCTACCAAATCCCATGGTTTCAGCCTTCCTTATTCCCGTCTTTTCTCTATTTAAACCCATTATATGTTTCTTCTTCACAGTGCGTGATGTACTATTCTGACTGTCCCTCCTGCTGTCTTTTTGTGAGACTCTTTCATTTTGTTTATTGTTGTTCAAGATATCCATCGATCCCCTCTTGAGAGCCCCGAAATTATTCTCACCCATGCCACAATCCATCCCCATATCTAAATTTTCCATAGGTTGCGGTTTTGTTAACCCATCTACTGCACACAGTCTGGCCCAGACACAGCAGGCCCAATAAGTGCTTCTTTATTTGGTCCAACTAAATTGTTTGAATCTGCGTCAAGGTTACAATTACCACTTTCATTTACATTTTTTTTTCTTAATCTCCTCTTGAACGTGTGCCCCATCTGTCCAGCTATTGGGCGGATGGATTTTGGGATTCTCACAACCCTCCATCGAGATTGCAGCACCGCCAACCATTCCCACCACCGACGACTCTACAACTTCCGAATGAGCCTCCCGTCGCTCCCCTTTCTCTAACCTTTCTTCCGATGAATTTTCCGGTAAGTGCTCATTATTCGCCTCCGTTGTTTTTGGCCGATCAACCCTTTCCCCTGCTCGGTTGTTCCTTCCTTTCAACATATCACCTTGTAACACACTCTCCTCGACGAATTCCTCCTCATCAGGTTCCTTTTCACTCCAATTAGACGGGCTGGACAATTCATATCCCTCCCCTTCGCTATCCCACTTCTCATCACATATCCCATCATATGCCTGAAATCCCAGGAGGCATTGATCCTCTTCTTCCATTTTGATTACGTAAAATAGACTTCCCACTTGAATACTTTTTAATTCACAGATTTTCGAGACTTCACCCGTACTAATTAAGACACTTCCCCACATTAGGTTTGAATTATTTAACACATTACAATTTTTTATTTTTAACACCCTCCCCCATTTACTAGCAATTTCAATGAATGTTTCTTCTTTCCAGACGTGAAGTGGAACACCCTCAATTCGCAACCATAGAAGCCTATCCGCAGCTCGGAACCCCATCGACCACGCCCTTAAGTCTTTTACCCAATAATGAATACCATGTGTCTTATTATTTATCACTTTATCTCGCTTTTCCTTTGATTCAAACTTTAACAGAATGCTTCGACCGCCCACTATTCTCACCCTCCCGTCGGTGCTCTTCTCTGGATTACATACCGCTTTCACCGCTTGAAGATTGTCCATGGACTCTAGAGATCCCACCGCACATGTTTGAATATACTCCAATGCCTCTTTATCAGCTTCCCATTTCCCCAAAATTTGTTGTTCCGGTTTGTTTTCCTTTACCTCTATTTGTCTTCCAGTTTTCACTACATCAGCAAAGGATCTACTATGAGGCTTTCCCTGCATTTTTTCTTCATGCTGAATCCCTGTGCCATTCACAAATTTTCCACGGTAGTTAATCCTCTCCCTGTTGTTTCCTTTTTCCCCATTATTCGCCATAAACACACGTAACTTGTATGTCCCGATCCATATCTTGTTTAGATTATACACCATCTCTTCCCTATTGACGACAGATCTAAATCTTACGAAGCCGAACCTATCTCCATTTTTTGTTAGTTTTTTGGCCATGTAGATGTCTGATACAGACCCATGTTTCTTGAATATCTTCCATAGCTCGCAAACTTCCCAATTCTTTGGGAAGTTGAAGAACAAGAAAGACGTCTCTTTTGTGTTCCTAGAACTATAGATCAGACGGTTCAGAAGTTTGTCGTTATAGTTAGTCTTGTTCCTATGCCCCGCAACTATTCTCACCCTCTCTTGCTCACCCCGCTCAAAAACTCGCCCATGAAAACCTCTCCGGCCGGCCACTTGCCACCCTCTCTCTCCCCACTCTCTCTCACTACGCTCCATCCAACAAACTCTGATTCTCAAAAAGATTCTCCAACAGCTATAGTTTGTGATGATACACAAATGGTATTGGTTTAATCATATATGATTAAGCTTGTGTATCATATGTGATTAAACACTTCTCGCCTTATCGCAAAATGTTTAGCTTCTCGTTTGAACCTGCCCCTACATATATAAAAGGGTATACGGCACCTTCATTAGAGAATCTAGGCTTTTTTCATATCATAAATTACTTATACGACTAATCAAATTTGTTAATTGCATAATCAAATACAATTCTTTTAATTTTGCTTCCAATACATACACTAAACTTAAAAATAAATAATTAGCAATATTTATCTTTTATCCTAGTTCTGTTTTCAGTATTTCAATTTCACTTTTTTTTAAAAAAAAATTATAAAAACAATATTAATAGCTAAAAAAATGCATTTTTTAGAAAGAAAAAAAAAGAAAACTTATTTGGAATTTTTATATGCATTCAACAATCCAAATCAAATATCATAAACAAATTCATTTAATTAAAAATTCAACATAATTAAAAATACAATTATTATACATCTGAAAACAATTATTTTAAATTATCGCTAATTAATAAGTCGTATCACGTTTTATACAAGTACACAGAAAAATAATCACAAATTATAATTTCTGGATTTTAGTTATTAGTATATATACATTATTAAAAAAATAGAAAAAAAATCAAATAGAAGTTTAATATAAATTAAAAAATGGTTATTTGTCCACTTGCAAACCAGCCTGCAAAAGAATAGTGATAATAATTAAACAAAAATAAAGTGTCGAAAAAAAATATAAACAAGTGTGTCAAGTTGTTGATATAAATACGAGGTGGGAGGAATCAATGTCAAGTTGAGGCCAAGTAGACCAATCATCAATATATATATATATATATATATATATATATATAAAGGAGGGCATAGGAGAGAGAGTGAAGGAGAGGCTTCCAAAGAGGCTTTAGAATTTTCTTAGAGTTTTGAATTATTTTTAAATAAAATTATGTATTAAATTAGTTCACACCTTTTATTTTCTTTTTTATTTTTCACTATAGCTTTTACTTAATATTGATTTTTTTAATAAATGGCCAAAAGTCTATTTAACATATGATAAAACAATGTATTTTTATTTTTATTTACTTCATTTATATTAGTTAAACAAATATGTTTATTGAAAAAAAAATTCTTTTGAATTTAAAAAGTAAATATGAATTACTAACATCAATCAATATATATATATATATATATATATATATATATATATATATATATATATATAAAGGAGGGCATAGGAGAGAGAGTGAAGGAGATGCCTCCAAAGAGGCTTTAGAATTTTCTTAGAGTTTTGAATTATTTTTAAATAAAATTATGTATTAAATTAGTTCACACCTTTTATTTTCTTTTTTATTTTTCACTATAGCTTTTACTTAATATTGATTTTTTTAATAAATGACCAAAAGTCTATTTAACATATGATAAAACAATGTATTTTTATTTTTATTTACTTCATTTATATTAGTTAAACAAATATGTTTATTGAAAAAAAAATTCTTTTGAATTTAAAAAGTAAATATGAATTACTAACATCAATCAATATATATATATATATATATATATATATATATATATATATATATATAAAGGAGGACATAGGAGAGAATAGGAGAGAGAGTGAAGGAGAGGCCTCCAAAGAGGCTTTAGAATTTTCTTAGAGTTTTGAATTATTTTTAAATAAAATTATGTATTAAATTAGTTCACACCTTTTATTTTCTTTTTTATTTTTCACTATAGCTTTTACTTAATATTGATTTTTTAATAAATGGCCAAAAGTCTATTTAACATATGATAAAACAATGTATTTTTATTTTTATTTACTTCATTTATATTAGTTAAACAAATATGTTTATTGAAAAAAAAATTCTTTTGAATTTAAAAGGTAAATATGAATTACTAACATCAATCAATATATATATATATATATAAAGGAGGGCATAGGAGAGAGAGTGAAGGAGAGGCCTCCAAAGAGTGTTTAGAATTTTCTTAGAGTTTTGAATTATTTTTAAATATAATTATGTATTAAATTAGTTCACACCTTTTATTTTCTTTTTTATTTTTCACTATAGCTTTTACTTAATATTGATTTTTTTAATAAATGGTCAAAAATCTATTTAACATATGATAAAACAATGTATTTTTATTTTTATTTACTTCATTTATATTAGTTAAACAAATATGTTTATTGAAAAAAAAAATCTTTTGAATTTAAAAAGTAAATATGAATTACTAACATCAATCAATATATATATATATATATATATATATATAAAGGAGGGCATAAGAGAGAGAGTGAAGGAGAGGCCTCCAAAGGGTCTTTAGAATTTTCTTAGAGTTTTGAATTATTTTTAAATAAAATTATGTATTAAATTAGTTCACACCTTTTATTTTCTTTTTTATTTTTCACTATAGCTTTTACTTAATATTGATTTTTTAATAAATGGCCAAAAGTCTATTTAACATATGATAAAACAATGTATTTTTATTTTTATTTACTTCATTTATATTAGTTAAACAAATATGTTTATTGAAAAAAAATATATTTTGAATTTAAAAAGTAAATATGAATTACTAACAATGTATATAATTGAAAACTTATATTAAGTGAATAAGCCAACAATGCTTATAAATCAAAACTTATAAACACATTATTTAATATTGACTTTTTTAGCATTTCACATAATAGTTTTTAATAGTTTTTTTCTTTCTAATAAGCTAACAATGTTTTTAAATATAAATTTTAATTCACTAGAGTAAATCAAACTCTTATATACTCCCTCCGTCCCAAAATAAGTGTCCACAATTGACTTGACACACAGTTTTAGACATGCATAATTATTACCCCTTTTTGGTATCAAATGACATCTTTACCCTTATTTAATGTTTCTTTTTCTTCACAACTCTTATGTATTTGTGCATTAATTAAGGGTAATTGTGAGAATTTAGCTATCTACTTTTTAAAAGTGGACACTTATTTTGGGACAAACATAAATAGAAATGTAGACATTTATTTTGGGACAGAGGGAGTATATATATATATATATATATATATATACATACACACACACACACACACACACACATATATATATATAGTGGAAGAATATTTTGCAACCCTTAAAAATGTTGCAACTTTTGCAACCCACATCTTAACCGTTGGATTCATGATCGACGGTTATTTTATATGTATTTTTCATTTTTTTTAATTAAAAATATTGGGCCTCATATCTATTATAACCGCCGATCATGAATCCGACGGTTAAGATGTGGGTTGCAAGGTTTGCAACCTTTATATATATATATACACACACATATATTTTTACTGGTTTTAGTTATCTAACAATGCTCATAAATCAATAGGTGTTTTTTTATTTTTTAGTTAGATAATGAGCCTTATAAACATAAATTACTGTTATCAATAAACAGTTATCTTATGAAGAGTCAATTATTAACATTTAGTTCACTTATTTATGTTGCATAAAAAAACTGACCGTTACCGTTAATTAGTATGTTCATGACACTTATTTATGTTGCATAAAAAACTGACCGTTACCATTAATTAGTATGTTCATGACACTTATTAGTCATTATGAATTACATAATTGAAATATCAATATCTTATATTTAATTTTATTTAACAGGTCAATTTCATTATAACATATCATTATATAGTTATGTTATCATTAACAATTATTTATAAAAGGTAATTCAATATATATACATATATATATACACACTCATAACAATTATTTTATATTTATAAATTTCATTTTATTTATCACGTCACATTTATTATAACCTATATCATTTTTTATAGAGTTTTCTTACATAAATAGGTTACCTTTTATCATTAACAATATTTTACGTATTTTTAGATAACTTTATCTTAATAAATGATGATAACAGTATTTCCTTGCATCTATGTGTGTATACATATATATATATATATATATATATATATATATATATATATTGAAACAATGTTTAGGGTTTATGGTTTAGTTATCTAACAATGCTTATAAATCAATAGTTCTTTTTTATTACTTAGTTAGATAATGAGCCTTATAAATAATTATTTATTACTTTACATTAAATGTTTAACTTCTTGCATAATCTTTCTTATACACACACACACACACACACACACATATATATATATATATATATATATATATATATATATAGGGGAACGATCAATTGGAAACCAATATTACATTGTAAACTTTGGAAACCGAAATCAACCAATCAATGAATTTTTTTTTATTAAAAATGTTATTTTTGTCTTTTACATTATTTCATAATATATATGGTAACTTTTATTATTATTATTATATTAATAATTATTTAATTTTAATTTAGCTTATATATGGTAATAATAATCATTGATTAATTTAAAAATGAGATATTTAATTTAGGTAAATTATTTAATTTTAATTTAGCTTATATATGGTAATAATGAAACAATAATGCTAACACGATGAACCTGATGAATCTATTTTCATATACGGATATGCAACTGAACAGGTAATGAAACAAAAATGGGAAGTTAACAAAAATGGCACAAATTCATCATGTTTCATTATGAAACAATAATGCTAACACGATGAACGTGATGAATCTATTTTCATTATGAAACAATAATGCTAACACGATAAACCTGATGAAATATGTAATCCAATGAAATCTGTAATCCACGAATTCAAATGGTTTCATCAAAATATTAGATTGCGTGGGAAATTTTATAATAAAATGAAATTAAAAAAATATTTTCTTACACTTTAAAAGGAAAATATTTTTTTTGATGAAAAGACAAATGCTCCACGTTTTCATAGTAAAAAAAAATAACAAAATTTAGATTGCGTAGGAAATTTTATTTTGGTTTCAAGTAATCTAAGTAAAATAAACCTTTCTTGCCATATTTGAGACACAAAATCAAAAGACATATTTACCCTTTTCATCTATTATTTTTATTTATTATTAATAAATAAATTAATTTACTACCATATATAATTCAAATGAATCTTAACCATTGATTATAAAGATCAATGGCTGAAATTTGGTTTCCAAAGTTTCCAATGAAACTTGGTTTCCAATTGATACCACCCCTATATATATATATATATATATATATATATATATATCAAAAGAAACAACTGAGAAATATGATAAAACAATTTTACATCAAGTGTGATACCGATTTATATTTGTTTAACATCTAATATGTGATCATCGATCCATTTAACTTTAATATTTTTTAAAAACTTATCGCTACCGTGCAACGCGCGGTACCGAACACTAGTAATAACATAATTTGAGAATTTCTAAGGTAATGTTATATATAGCTTAAGACGAAGCATTGTGTGAGAAGTTGAGTTAATGGTGAGAAACATGAGAAGTGGATTTGAACCGTTGATTTTTTTTTTAATTTCAAATCCTCTCAATTGTGGCTTAGAAGAAAATTGATCGGTGCATCTCATTGCATCTTATCTCAGTACATCTCATCCTACTGTACGTCCATTTCTTATCCAACGGTTGATATCCACTCCTCACGTTTCTCACCGTTAACTCTACTTCTCGCCGGAACCCAACCCACATTAGTATATATAATCTGAAAAAAAATGTTGAATTATATATAAAACATTTTATAAACAAAAAAAAAGTAATACATTAAATATCAAACATAATTTAAAAGACATGGCAAGACTAATACTTGATCGATTTCTGAAACAAATTTATTTAATTTCAAAAAATATTACGAAGCTTTATCATAATGTTTTTACTAATACTATTATTTGGAATATTTAAATACCAATATTAGTGTTAGGACTGAAAATTCGAGTGCGTGGAAAGTTATATAAAATATTTATATAGTTTATTTGTTTATTATTTAATCGCGTTGTAAAAGTCTTTTATTAAGCATTGGGCCTTAGTTTGGTTTGTTGCAAAAGAGCAAAAATGTTTTGAAACGACAAAGAAAGTGCTTGAAAAGAAAAATGTTGCGGTTTTCAAAGAAATATCTGATAAACGCAACAGTATCGAAAAAGACTTTGAAAGTGAAAGGAAGTTTTTCGAAACAGAAATTCGTAAGCTTTCACAGAAATTGTCTGAATTAACGACAGAGCGTTGTAAAAGCCTTTTATTAAGCATTGGGCCTTAGTTTGGTTTGTTGCAAAAGAGCAAAAATGTTTTGAAACGACAAAGAAAGTGCTTGAAAAGAAAAATGTTGCGGTTTTCAAAGAAATATCTGATAAACGCAACAGTATCGAAAAAGACTTTGAAAGTGAAAGGAAGTTTTTTGAAACAGAAATTCGTAAGCTTTCACAGGAATTGTTTGAATTAACGACAGAGATCTTGAAAGAACAGAAGGTAAAATCCGATTTACAAAAACAATTTGATTCAATTCTCGAAGAAAGAAATGGTTTATCCGTAAAAGTTAAGAAACTTGAAGAACTCAATTTCAAAGTCGATTTATCTGAACAAGCCAATCCCGATACTGTTGTTCAGTCTCATTATTCTTCAAGTTCAACTTCCACAACTAGTTCTTCGAAAAGTTATGGCAAATCAAATGAATTTTCAAAAGATCGGATTCGCCCTTCAAATCTTTTCTATAATTCTCTTGTTGACAATACAGATAATCAAGTGTTTCGAAAAGTGAAAATGGTTTGGAAAAAGAAATCAACTATAGAAGACAGTGGTGGAAACACGTCATACAAATCTCTTGTAGTTGATTCAAAGTCACCGACTCATGTCTATTCCACAACTAAGTTGACTAGTCTAAACCGATCAAATATCTGTTGCACTTATTGTGGAAATAGTGCCTTTGTGGATTCCAGGTATGTCAATAGCTGGTATGGTACTTATAGTATCCACAATCCTCAGTTTCATAGCTTCAAAGCTAAGACAACTAACCATCAAGGATCCATCAAAGCATGGATACCAAAACCAAAATCTGTCTAATCTGTTTTGCAGGAATGTCATGTGGGATTTAATTCAGATTATTCACGTCACATGACTACAATCATAAAGTCCTGGCACTTCAGACATCCCCTTTTGTAGATAGTGAGGATTCTTATAACCGATTCCCCATCTCTCTATTTCCTCTTTGGGTTTGTTCAGAAAAATAGTCTGTTCAGTTTGACCCATTTTATATAACCTCTCTTCCAAACTTTTTAATTTTCCAAGTAAAGAAAAGTTTTCTTTGGTACAAGAAACATGCAAATTTGTAAGCTCATATAAATCTATTTCACCTTTTAGCAGTTTAGACTTAAGATCATAATTCTCTTTAAGAATTATTGTCTTTTTCTTAGCGTTGGTGTCATTATCTTTATGTAAAACCTCAATTAATACTTTCTTCTCAGCAATTTCATTGCTAAGTTTCTGTATCAATTGATTTTTGTCAGTTATGACACCATTTTCTTGCTCAAGGTTAGATTCTAACTCTTTTTGTTTTAAACTCATGGCATGCATTTTATTCATGAAATCTAAATCTGATAGATTACATACCTCTTCTTCTTCATTGTCTGAATCAACTTCAGCATCTGATTCTATTTGGCCCATTAAGCACATGTTAACGGCTTCATCTTTCTCTTCATCCTCTTCTTCATCATCTAAGTTATCAAGCCAGTATTCATCCTCAGCCATCAGTGCCTTGCCTGCCTCCTGTTGCTTTGCAAGAAGCATCTTGTTCTTATAGTAGTCTGAATTTCTGACCTTTGATCTACGACGGTCCTTGGCAAAGTGACCGGTTTTGCCACAGTTGTAGCACGTAGGTGGTTCTGGCTGACTGGATCCTTCAGCTTTGAACTTTCTTTCTTTCGGATTCCTCTCCTCCAATCTCTTTCTTTCAGGCTGATACCTTCTCTCTTCAGGCTTCCTTTCATCTGTTCTCTTCCCTTCAAATCTCTTTCCTTCATATCTGCTTCCTTCAACCCTTTCCTTGTGGATGTAGTTGTTCGGACCAGATGAGTACCTCTGACTGTTTGATGTTGGCTTTTTGTAGAACCTTTTCTGAAAAGAATTTGTCAGCATCATCATTGCTTGCTTTAGCTGATCATTTTCATCTGTGTCAGAGTTTGCATAAGCTTCATCTTCTTCTGATTCGTACACAATCGTCTTGTTCTTTTTCTTCCTAACTACAAGAGCGACTGTGTCATCAACTGTCTTTCCTCTCTATCTATTCTCAACTAGAATTTCATCCACCTCTTCTTCATTCTGACGGAGGGTTTCATACACCTCGTGAAGTGGAATCTCATTCAAGTATTTGATCTGCTTCATCTGTTTTGCAAATCTTTTCCATTCAGGTTGAAGAATGCACAGGAACTTGACGTTCAACTCAATTTTAGATTTGTGGACTTTGTTCTTGCTAAGTTCGTTCAGCAAAGTCACAAACCTGTCATAGGTTTCTTCTAAAGTTTCTCCCACCCTGCCTCTAAATTCTTCATAATTATTTAGGCAGTTGGAGATTTTCAGCTGATTCCCAACCTTCGAACCCAACATCATCTTTTCAAGTTGATCCCACATTTCTTTGCCGGAGGCCTTGTAGCTGTCAATCTTTACGTATATCTCATTTGGGATTCCTTATAAGATGTACGACTTAGCTAATCTGTCGCCTTTGGCTCTTCTAAGGTTATCATCTTGTAGCTCATGAAACTTAAGTTCAACTTCAGTCGGCACATTTCCAACTACACGAGTTGTTATGACTGGTTTCATAACCCCTTCTTCAATAGATGTCCTGATGAACTCACCCAACTCATGTCTGTCAATGAAGTTCAGAAACCGATCCTTCCACTGTTCGTATTCTCCTTTGAAGAGAACTGGTGGCTTGGTGTCAGTTCCTATTGCGAGGGATTCTCTGGATGCCATTCTGTATTAAATGTGCAATAAGAACTGTATTGATTATTAGTCCAGATAAAACTTGATCACACAAGAAATTTTGTCCCCCTAGGCAGACTTAGCACAGGGGTCCCGCTAATTTATGACAAATAAAGACCCTATTACAGTTTCGAAAAATTCTCAGAAAAAAATTCTAAGTGTGCAAAGTGAGATTTGCGTTTCAAGTGGGAAGCTGTAACACCCTGAAATCTGGAAATAACAACTAATTTAAAATTTTCTAAATACACCAATAAATAAATCATCTACAACCACAATTTAATATTTAACCTCAATACACACATTCTTTCTATACGAACAATCTATAATAAAGATGGGTGCTACTAAAATCCAAAAGTATCGCTATCTCCAAACTGCGGAAGACTTTGCCAAATGCTTACACTCGTGAACCACTAAGCACATCTCTTCATACGACTGCTAGAACCGAACCCCTGACGGAAACCTGATGCACATGCCGACAAATAAAAGGTTAGGCTTAACGCCTAATGAGCTCAAGAGTTTTAATATAAAGAATATATCTTTAAAAGGAAGGAATTTAGTTTAAAGCAAGATCCTTCGAAATAATTAACTTTAAAATGTAAACGACACATTTTTCCCATGATATGCACTTTTAAAGACAATGCTCCCAATACTCACATTTCTTATAAAACGATGCAACCCAAAACGGGGTCATAGTTCGACACCCCATTTGTGAAAAATGTGAATAACCATTCATATCCCCAAACATCCAAAACGTGGATAGTAAGTAAAGCCCTCAATTTATAAAAATATGAAACAAAACTTTACTTCTCAAAATACTTCAAACGTAAACGGAGTATAATACGCAACCCATAAATCTTGAGTAAACAATTCCCATAAGTAAAATGACACCGAAACATAAATAATAAAATGACACAATTACATACCCAATTAGCACCTTCCGGTGATGTGCGTGGCGGAACACAAAGTTAAGCCACATAACTATGTTATCGAACTGCACCTCAGATCAAAGACTTTAGAGCACACTAACATAAGCGTCACCTCAAGTCCCCAACACCTTTAGTGCACACCACTTAACGGGCGTCACCTCAAGGACACGGTACCTTTAGTGCCCACTCCGTCGAGCTGCACCTCAAGGTTAACCGAGCTTAGTGCCCATTCGTTTCCTAGTGGAGTTCCAACCTCAAGGTACTCATTCGACCTTTAGTGTTTACCCACTAGCATTCAAGATAGGAATCTCATCTCCTTACTTGATAACTCAAACATGCAACATCCAAATGACACGAAAAGTACGTCATTATACTCAACAACTCCACAACGGTTATTACCCCAGATAAATGTCCTCAAGACTCAATTTAGTCAAAACCGATCCCAAGGCCCAACAACTTACGTAAACCCCCAAATGAAAACCAGTAAAATGTTGAAACGTGCTTGACCGATAAATAACAATTCCCATACAATGAAATGACTTTAAACGGCGTTTATAAAGACACATACCTCAAAGACGAGATTAACCCAAAACTCAACCTATAATGGGACCAAAGGTTTTCCAAAGGGTTTATGAATACAAACACACCAAAATGCATATAACATGAAATAGACTCCATTTGTACCAAATTCACCAAGATGCATAAATCATGTTATTACTTACCAAGATGACCAAATCCCACTTATGAGCGTTTTATGAAACTAAAATAAGCCAAGTTTATCAAATATGAAAAACTCCTTAAAATACTCACACTTTAACAAATACCAAGTAAAATACATTTTTACTTCAAATTACTCAAAACTTATCAACAGTTAACCAGTTCATGTAAAACACTTTAAAATAACCATTTTGGCATGTACATCATTTTCACAAATCAACTTGAACTCACCTTGCTAGATTTAGGCTAAATCTAGATTTCACCCAACGAGCTCTTTTGAAGACCACTTGAATACTCAAGCCGAAATCTTCCAAAACCTAAATCCATGCATATTCAACCATACATAACATAATCAACCACCAAGAATCGTTTCCCAAACCATATGCATGAATACCTCAACTAATACCGAAACCCTAACTTCCATAACTTAAGAGAATAGAAGATTACCTTAAGCCAAGCTTGCATCCACCAACTAAAATACTTCTAGTTCACCAAAATGGCCACATATCTCCAATCTATGAAAGGAAGCACAAAGGGTGGATGAAACCCTAGAAAACTTGGTGAAGAAGATGAAATGGAAGAGATGAGTAGCTTACCACCACAAAATACTCTTGTATACTCCAATAGACTTCCAATCTATTTCTAGATCCTTGAAGAGCTCTCAAAAACGAAACCGTAGCAATTTGAATCACCCATATCGGAGCTAGGATGAGAAAGATATGAAGAAATGAAGTTTGGGGCTGAAAATCGCGATTTTAATCGTCCAGACGCTGTTGGCGAGAGTGATAGCGAAAGTGACAAGTGTCACTCTTGCGGGGCACTTTCGTCGAGATTGTACTGCGAGCTGTAAACTTCCCCGATCACTGTTTTGGCCATAACTTCTTCGTTATAGCTCCGTTTTCGCTCCGGAAAGAACCGTTGGACTCGTAATTGAATCCTTCATCCATCTAGACTATAAAATCAAGGATTCAAGCCCAAAATAAAATATCTTATTTTTCCTTAATATATCGGTTTCGGTATTAACTTGAAATGATACCTATCGAAGAATCGGGGTGTTACAGAAGCGCAAAGTAAGGTTTGCGTTTCACGTGGGACGTGCAAAGTGGGACTTTGCGTTTCACTTGGGACGCGCAAAGTGGGACTTTGCGTTTGATGTGAGACGCGTAAAGTTGGACTTTGCGTGTGTTCTTTTTCTGCTTTGCGTATGTTCGTCCTTAAACTTCGAAAGTCGACTAGAACTTGTTCCTGAAGCGATTAGCAGTACCAAAACACTACCAATATGTCTAGAAACACTTCTAGAACTGAAAGTAAGCACTCGATCTCAATAAAACACACTATTTGAAGAAAATTTTTATCGCACAGTAACTTTCTTCCACTCGACTGTTTTCTCACTAAATCCACAAATTGGAACTCGAATAAAGCTTAATACTGAAATTAATCACACACAACTCGATCTAGCATGTATTTCGATCACAACCTGATCGATTTTAACACCTAAAACAATTTTAATCTCGAAATCGATTTTTAATAAGAACACAAAGACGTTTTTCAGAAAAACTTGATTTTGATCTTAATCAGGCTCTGATACCAATTGTCGGTCCACTACAATACTAATATCAAGTTTTAGAAACAACACAATAACGATTACCAACCTGTATTGATATATAGAAATGGTTACAAGGTTGATCTGATTCAAGCTTGGATTTGTGTTCTCTGTTTTTCTCTCTAATACACCTTTTAGTGTGTGTTTGTATGTGTTCTAATATTTGATCTCTAGAGAGTTAGAGTAAACACCTAAATCTAATATAGTGTGTTTTACACACTTCCTAAGATAATATCTAGATATTAAATCTAGATATTATTTCTAATATAACTAACTAAATACTAGAAACTAACTTTATCTAACTAAATCTAATATCTATTAGAAATAGATAGTTAAACTAAGTTAACTATTACAATAAAATAATTACATTGAATTACATTGACATTTATTACAAATAGACATAGACTTTAATATCGAGAGTCGACGTTTCGGCTTTAGCTTCAGATTGCGATCTTCAGATTGGATGATCTTGAATCCAATGAGATTGTGTCTTAACAACGTTAATTTTCTTTTGTGCTGATCCGATGTGTTGAGTTTCTACAGTTGAAAGCTGCTCAGTAGTGCATTCAATCGAAACTATGGTACACTGAATCTGGTTACAAAGTTGAAATTATGAAGACTAAGAGCTTTATTCAAGGGGGAGCTTGGAATGACATGAAGACAAACAACACCAAAGTTTTTCAGATATTCAAGAAGGAGAGAAGATCAATACCTAAAGATTTCAAGGAAATAAATCCTTTATACAACTTTAGGGGGAGATTGTTAGGACTGAAAGTCCGAGTGCGTGAAAAGTTATATAAAGTATTTATATAGTTTATTTGTTTATTATTTATCATTTTGTAAAAGCCTTTTATTAAGCATTGGGCCTTAGTTTGGTTTGTTGGGCCTTCGGCCTATAGGGTTGTTAGGCCTGAGTATTTGAAGTGTGTTTTCTAATCATTAGGGTTAGAAGTTGAGAGATAAGATTGTGTGCTTATCAGGTTTAGAGAGAGAGTTTGTTTTTCAATCCTATGTTTGTAACTCTCTCAATCATTCAATACGATTAATCTTTCAATTATCACTGTTACTTGAGCAATCTGGGATTCACAATTAACAATTCCCATATTTAAATATTGTGTATAAGAATCAAAATTGGTTTAAGTTTTAATACCTAGACCAAAAATCATTAAATTCTTTTTTTCCTTTTTTTGAAAAAAAAAATTAAATTCTCATTTCAATTATATTCTTCACTATATAAAACATAATTATCGATTGGCCAATAGATAAACAAAGGTTTTTTTTTATAAATCTGTTAATGGCTCTTAAGTCTGAATCGTTCAGACCTTTTTACACACCATCTGTTATTAATTATAACTAAAATAAGACTTCAGACTTTAGACCTCTTAAAAAACAAACGACACCAAAGACTTGTAAAATCTCCAATACTTCATGCAACCCACTAATTCTTTCTTCTAAATGTTACATGAAACCATAAAAAAACACAAAGTAAAATTCACATCAACAACACAAAAAAAGAAAAAGAAAGACCCTAAATTCTACTGATTGCAAGTAGCAAACCTAAGCCAAACCAGAGCCAACCACTACAAGACAGTTACAAGGAAGACAACGAACAAAAAACACACCGAAACAGCCTATGACGAGGGAACGAAGCAACTCCGATATGGGAAAACGCAAGCTGTAGTGGTGGCTTTACTGCAACCCCGAAGGGTCTGCAATCCAGCCGATCCGGTCCACTTTTCTGCGACGGTTTCTCCTAGGGTGCTCATGGGTTGGGTTGGCTGAGTTGAAGACACTTAAACAACCAAACCCAATGTTTGCGGTTTGAAAAATCTCAACTCAATCCAACTCAATCAAAGGTGCAACCCAACCTAACCCAAACCATGCGGGTTGGGTTGGGTTGGTCGGGTTGAAACTTTAATACATCATTTTACAATCTAACTAAGTGATTATGTGTAAAAAAGCTAAAATCAAAATGAAAATATAAAAATAAGACTGATAAGAGAAGAGAATAGTAGAAGAAGAGTATCTCTTGTTACTTGATTCTATTGATGTTGAAGATTTTTGAAGACTTGAAGGTTAGATTCGTGGGATTCTAATCGGCGTGCTCTCGTGGACAGATCTAAACTACAACTAAGATAGGAATACTTGAAAATTGATAGAAAGAAGAGCCGTTAAAAGTCTAAAACCATAAAATATTATAAGCGTACAAGTTTTGGTCGGGTTGACGAGTTGGTCGAGTTACTTAGGCCCAGCCCGTTTCTAACCCAATAAATGCAGTTTGGGAAAAAATTGTATCGATTATGTATCGGATTACCTCGGTTTGAGTTTTTTTATGTTTTTTCAGGTCGAGTTGGTCGGAAATTTGAGCACCCCTAGTTTCTCCTCACGATCCACTCATAAGTCTTGCACTGAAATTCGAAGAGAAGATATTCCAGTTTCCTTTTTTTGTCTTTGAACACTAGCTGGTTACGATGAGACCAAATTAGGTAAATGAAAATCCATGTTGTTTTTGTCCATAAAGTCGGACCACCACTAACCTCGAGGATATCGTTAAGCGATTCGATTCGATCTTTTTTGATCTTTCACCACCGCAATACTTCTAACCAAACTTTGTTTACCTTTTGGCATTGCACCATAGCGTGATTTACCGACTCCAACTCCGTCCCGCATCTCGGACATAGTAGGGAAAGAATGTCCAAGCCCATCCTATTGAGTACCACTCGACATGGAAGCCTATCTTTTCTAGCCCTCCAAATAAGGATACCTAATTTCTTAGGTACCAACTTTGACTATTTGGTTTCATTGGTTTGGTCGCCCAATTTTATCTATTTCTATTACAAAATAACATATTAAGATTAAAGTTTTAAAATTACCAATTTTACATTAATTTTCATTCTGTTGTAATTTTATATCTAATTCAAAACAGAATTAGCATAATCGATCTTCAAACGCTTGTACCTTGATTAGTATAACCAGCTCCTGAAATTTGGATCCAAATTTATCCTTTCATTTTTAACTACTCTTGTTAAATTTCATTTTACAAGTTAAAAATGAACATAAGACCAACAATTAGATTTTCTATAATTCTCTTCAACTAGCTATTATAACAAATAAACTTGTTGTTTTACAAGTTAAAAATTCCAAAAAGACCAAAATTGTGTCTTGACCGAGATCTTTAACTGGGTATGAATCATGGACGGACCTACAGTGTCACCGTATTATTTCTCCGCCGTAAAGTAAAAAAGTTTAAGTTTGTCAAAAATGCAACCGTATTGTATTAGAAGGTGCAAACGTATTATTTTAGAAGTGCAACCATATCTCGTAATCAACAAAAAAAAATTGAAATCAACCAAAAACGACGAAAAAAACTCTTGAAATCAACAAAAAAAAACTCAAAAAAGTCTATCAAAATCGATAAAAAAAAACTAAAAAATTCTTTGAAATCAAACAAATAAAACTTTAAAAATCACTCGAAACGGTGGAGTTAGTCTAAAAACATATCGAACGATATTAAACGTTGACAAAAATAATAAATTCACGTTGATAAAAGACATATGAAAAAATATGGTGTTATCGTATGAAAAAGTTTCAGAATCCGTCTATAATATGAATAAGACTTTTTTTGCAATAACTGCTTCTCAAATAAAAATGTAGGATTAAAGAGAATCTTAGATCTACACCTGATCAAGTCACGATATTTCTTGTAACCGATCCTGATCGTCCAATCCTGGACCCAATTTTTCATCAATATTCATGATCGGATGTTATGGATGAAATAAAAAATAAAGGTGGTTGGGGTTGCAAGTACAATATCCGTGCTAGGTTGTACCTTGATTCCGTATTACTGCATTTTATTACTCCATCCGTCCTAAAATAAGTGTCCACAATTGACTTGGCACACAGTTTTAGACATGCATAGTTATTACCCCTTTTTGGTATCAAATGACATCTTTACCCTTATTTAATGTTTCTTTTTTTTTCACAACTCTTATTTATTTGTGCATTAATTAAGGGTAAATATGAGAATTTAGCTATCTATTTTTAGAAAGTGGACACTTATTTTGGGACAAACGTAAATATAAATGTAGACATTTATTTTGGGACGGAGGGAGTATTTATCTATACTATATTATAAAACACGGATAAAAAAACTCTTAAATACAAATTATTAGGTATAAGGTACCATCATTTTATGTAATATTTTAAAAATCTCTTAATTTACAAGTATCAAAACACAAGATATATATTACTACTGCAGACTTTTAACACCCACCAATTTGGTATGTACAAGGTCTCCCTTTTATGCAGTTCTTTCCATATATCATTATTAATTAATATATTATATTATTATAAATTTGTTTTAATTATATTATTAAATATGTAATTGTTTATTTTTCTAGATGTCATTAAAATATATAAGATAATCATTGAATTCTAACAAAATACTTAATTTTTTTATATAAAAAATATTATATTATAAGCTTAAATTAAAAAAATTATAAAAAAAACATTATCAGTTTTTCAAAATCATCCAAAATCGTACTATAAATCGATAAAAAAACAAAAAATAAAATAAAACATTAAAATCATGATTAATCTCGCTGCATTACACGAGCACGTTTCTAGTTTATATTTAAACAAAGGTTGGCTTTTGGGCAACTATTAGGTTACCATTCTTGTTGTAAAACCTCATTAAATATTATCAATTTGAATTGTATGTTAATAGAAAATATAAATGAAAGTTTTATATAATTTAAATTTACGTAATGTACTTTAAAATAGCCGATAGTTGATTTAAAATCTTTTCAACAATAAGAAAATCCAATATAAACTTACAAATAAATTAAACCAAATATAGGTTATGTTTGACATATGATGGAGTACTACATCGATTAGACATGGACCATTTCTCTTGAATATATGTTGGAAAATGCCTTTTTAGTGATCCGGAGGGTTTCACATATTCTCACATAGTATCAGAGTTTAGGTCTGTCACTCTAGGGACTCGACACTTTGGCTAACCCCCCTCCCCCAACCTCGACACCACTAGTACAATATGTGTTTATCTAGCCTCCGTTGGAGTGGCGTGTTGAAGTCCCACATCGTGGACCATTTCTCTTGTATTTATATGTTGGAACCTCCCTTTTTTTTTCTTCTCAAGGGCTCTTTCGGAGAGTGATATGGGATTCCACATATTCTCACAACAACATAATATTTTTTGAGTTTATTGAAAAATATACGTTTGGTTAATCATAACCTAGCTTATAAGTGAATGCTTAAAAAAACTGCTTTAATTAACGTTTCAATAAGTTTTAGAAAAAATTCTTCCATTTTTTCCAATTATGACAATTATAGATTTCTAATTATATTTTAAACATGTCATTTTAGGTCTTTTAATATTTTTATCTTGTTTATCAACTAGATTTTATGAAACATGGTTATTTTATTAGCTAATGTCTAGCTTATTAGCCAACAACCATATTTTCTGTTTTCAGCCAACAAGTACCTGGTCAGATTTTTGTTAAACATGAACGTAGATTGGAATGAAATTCAATTACAAATTCTTTCAAATCCAATCTATTACTGCAAACCAAACTGGAACTTAGGAGACTTTGGTTTGATGGAATGGAAATGAGGGATTTAGATTTCGTGGAAAGATTTGGAATTATAAAGATTTGGAGTATTTGTTGTGTTTGGTTTGTAATATTTGAAATGAGATTGATTTTCATTATTTATAAATAATTCATAAAAACAAATTATATATAATTACAAAAATAATTAAATTGTTTTTTTCTTAATTATTATTACAAATAAATGTTTTTAATATATTTTAAAATATTATTACATACAAATTTTATGAAATCCCAACAATTTTAAAATAACATGTTTGTGGGATTTCACCAAAGTTTGAGATTTCAATTTTAGGGAAATTTTCAATCCACACATGAAATGCAATGAAATTCAATTATAAATCATTAAATCCTTCCATATCCAATCAAAGCATGTAAACCAAACGGAATAGGTATTTCAATTCATTTGCGAAATTGTATATAACTAATCACTTCATACAATGTGATTATTTTTTTTGAACGGCAAGTTAACACATGCACACGTTCTCTGGGTATCCGGGCTTCCACTTAAGGGTGTTATCCGACTAATCCCCGTCGATCACGACCCAACCCAATTAAGGGTACCACTATGTGGCAGAGCCCATGATCATGGATGTCACATGATGCTCACTACAGGGTTCAAACATGGATAGTCAGGGATAGTGGGATACCATCCACTGAACCCAACAATGTGATTATGATAAACATTAGATGAATGTACACAAGATTTTGAGAATAAAATAATTAAACAGTCAAGTGGGAAAGAATAAGAATATATACGATGTCCCCTTTTATCTTTTCTTTTTATACTTTCCCAACAACTATGGGATTTTGGCATCAGTTAGAATTGCTCTCTAAGGATAGACCAATAGTAGATACCGTCGATGATCTAAGAATATAAATGAGTCGAGTAGTAGATTATTTGAGTTCAATTCGAAAAAAGTAATACCAGACTCGATCTTAACTCGAACTCGAGTAACCTTTTCAATGTAGGGGGCTTGAGCTCGAGCTCGAATATTTTTTGAGTTATCGAGCTCGAGCTCGGTGCTCGTTTATAGGTTCGAACTCGCGATCAGTTAACTCGTTTATTGGCTCGATGTTAATAATTTTTATACTTTTATTGCATAATTTATGAATATATGAGCATGTTTGGCTCAAAAAAGTGTATGCTCGAATGATGCGGTTCGTCTAGAAAAATTTAATTGAGTTTTTGAATGAGCCGAGTCGAACATTGGTGTTATGGAGATCGACTAGTTAAGGTGAACGAGTTTTATTTTGTGTTCGAGATCGACTCAAGCTCGAGAAATTATCACTACTACAAAATAAGACTTTTATATGTGCCTAATTATACACGGTTTTTGTCGTTTTCAAAAAAATCGTGTATAAATGACGGATCTGGACCTTTTTTACATGGTTAAAGTTGAATCGTTGCTAAAAATAAGGTTTTATACACGATTTTGAATAAAAACCCGTGTAGAAAGGGTACTCAACAATTAAAAACGGTTGAATTGTTGAAACCGTGCACAAAGGGGTTACTTGTATACGCGGTTGTGTATTAAAAAAGCGTGTACAAATGTGTCACTTTTATACGTGGTTATTGCTACAAAACCGTGTGTAAAAGATACCTTTACACACGATTTTTAGTAAGAAAACACATACAAAAGTAACCCCTTTGTACGCGGTTTTTTAAACACAACCGCGTGTAAAAGTAACTCGTTTGTACGTGATTTTTTACACACAACCGCGTATGAAAATAACCCCTCAACCGCGTATAAAAGGTCATACCTAGGGTTTCCCCTATAAATACAAAAGGAAGGCACCGTTTTTTCTACCCAATGCGGCTCCTTCTCGAAAACAACACTTTTTTTGACGTTTTATTGGCTTTTTTTTAATGGTTTTTGACATTATTCTTCATAAAAAGTAAGATATGATCATCATCTTAAAAAATTGCTCCTCAATTTTTGGCATTATTTTTTACTACTTTTATATGCATTAACATCATGTTTTTAAGTAATATTATGTATGTATGTATGTATATACATATATGTGATCGACAACTAGCATGTACATACATAATACCAACTTTTATAGGCGTACCAATTGGATTGGACCGATCAATTACCGAGCATACCAAGAGAAAAAAGAGAAAAAGTTCGACTGCACTTTTCGGGCAAACGCATCCTCTCCATTTCTTTTATTCCCGGCGTTTGAACCGTCGGATCGTCTTGATTTTTGGATAGTAGCTTCAAGACATACTTATCTATATTCTGAAAGGTGGAGATTTGTTTCAGAGATCAATAAGTCATCATTTTTCTGTTCGATAGTCTGCAGTATTTCTAGTACGTTTTCTGATTGTATTGGATTCAATTTTTCATCAATCATGGTCGATCAACCGTGGAAGACAATGAAGAGGAACAAGGGTTCTGATAGACCGACTGTGTTTGATCGGATAAGACCTAGGAGTGATTGTATACGAAAGTCGAACGAAACACATGTCCAAGAGATCGCTCACAATGTGTGTGTTGAATTTTCCATCTTACTTCTCATCTAGGGATGACAAGCGGAAAGACAACCGAAAACAAAAAGATCAAAGACCTAATTGACACGTAAGTGATGTATTACTTTAGTATACTATTTTGTTATTTTTCATTTAGGGTCATTACAAAGTATAATCATGCCATAGGGTCTTATCAAGTCAAGACTTCGGTTACATGGAGATTAAACAATGTATTATTTATATATCCCAACAATTTATTTTGTACTTTAATTTGTTTAATCAGTACTTTTTTTACACTTTAGTGTAATCAACAACAAAATGGTTGGGAGTGTGATTACTATGTATCGAAACAAATATTCCAATTTGTGATGCATGAACAATATGTTTTCTCTCTTAAGGTATGTGTTACTTAAATTATTTTCATTTTATTTATATATTGTACAAAACATTTTATTTTGTTTATAATAACACTTAGGGCGCGTTTGGTTTGCGGGATTGGAATGAAATGGATTGGATTTCAATGAGGGATTTGGATTTGGAGGGATATGGATTTGGGGGGATTTGAAATCCCTTCATGTAGGGGTGCTCAAATTTCCGACCAACCCGTTCAACCCGGCCAACCCGTCCAACCCAACCCGAAAAAAACGTAAACCACGTCAAACCGTGATATAACCGATACAATTTTAGACCAAACCGCATTTAATGGGTTGGAAATGGTTTGGGCCCAAGCCAAACCGACCCAACCCGATAACCCGTCTAAAATATAAGCGGCTTTTTGTTTTTTTTACATTTCATCAGTTTACTTCTTCTCTTCAACCGCCGCTCGCTTTCTTCAGTTCAAATCGTACACTCACAACACATAATCCATTCCTAATCGTTCCAAGGATGAAGAGAAGATTCACAAATCGCAGATAATCCTAATCGATATCGTTCAATCTTCACGAGGTATCATTCAATCGTTTCCAGATTCAACACCCTAGGTTTCGGCGCCTTCACCAAATCTGACTCAATCGGTTCAATCGGCTTTGCATCGACCAAATCGACACTAAATCAGACTCAATCGGTTAATCCTTTAATCGATTCAAAGGTAATCCATTGGAAAATTTTGACTCACAATCGACCTAGTGCTGTTTTTTTTTAATTTTGTTGACTCACAATTCATTGGAAATCGACCTAGTGTTGTGTTTTTTATTTTTCTCACAATCGATTCACAATTTCACATTTGACAGTTGATATATATCAGATTGCTCACAGTAAAAGGTACGACATATGCACTTGTAGATGTTGGAGCAGACCGTAAACACATAACTATATAGCGTCTTCTTTCGTTTTATTACATAGTTTGTGCTTGAATGCAACAAGTATCTTATTGCAACGCCAAAAACTATGGGGATTCTAGATGTCGTAACCTCGCATTTGTATTCTTTACCCTGGCAAGGTGACACCTATAAGCAAGCTTGATAGTGGAATCAGATATCATGGTTATAAGTTTTTTTATAGAAGTTTCTCATATAGCAGCCAATTAGTTCGGAAATGATGGATTACTCCATATTTGGTTGCGATATATGGTACTTGGATTTATAAATGACAGATGGACTTTGTGATGTATATTGAATTCAGTTGCAGCTTGTAATGACACATGTATTGGCTTCATTAATGAAACAAGGACATTGTGATATATGTGTTGAATGTTCCCTTCTTGTTGCAGACTATTGCCTATTTGTTCTTAAGCATAGTCTGCTATATGTGATGTATATTGAGTTCAGATTATTGCACTTTTTCTTGATTTGCTTCATTCGATGGTTGTTGGTTTCCATTTAGAAATTTTTATTTGTGCACGTTAATACGTTTTCCCAATATGTATGTCTCTTAATCTGGTGTGACCCCTCTTGTTGTGGAACCTTGAATTCTGAAAGTCTTTAATTGCAAGCTCGTGTGCACATCTTCCATTTTGACATTTTACTTTAATCGTTTGAATGTTAAAAGTTGTCTGTACGATGTCTATGTTTCTATATGAAACGATTTATTTCTACTTAAACAGGTCAACAAGCACACATTAGCTCCTTCAATAATCAAATTTTATTGCCTTAAAATTTTGTACTGTTATATGTGTACTGTTTTGGAAACTAAGAGTTTGAGAATGGCAGAGCAAGTTCTTTACCTCACTTATTCCATATATACAGGTGGTATGGATCATTTGAGGTGGCAGTGGCTGGCGGCAGTTGGGGTGGCTGGTGGCAGGCGGCGGTAGCTGGCGGTAGGCGGCAGCAACAGGTATGTAATTTATGAAATAATTAATGAATGTTTCAAACCGACCAACCCGCCAACCCAACCCAACCCGCACGGTTTGGGTTGGGTTGGGTTGCACTTTTGATTGGGTTGGGTTGGGTTGAGAATTTTCAAACCGCAACGATTGGGTTGGGTTGTTAAAGTGCCTTCAACCCGGCCAACCCAACCCGTGAGCACCCCTACCTTCATGTGTTTGGTTTGTAGGATTTGGAATGAATTTCAAATCTATTCCTTTACAAGTCTTGCTTGGTTTGTAGGATTTGGATTGAGTTTTTTTTTAAATATTTGTTTGTTTTATAAACAATTTATTTTTATTGGTAAACGTCGAATTTGGATCGATACAATTTGAAGTATGGATCATGCTTTAGAATCTATCGGATTTGGATTTCAAATCCAAGCCCAATGCCAAGGATTTCCAAATCCAAGCCCAATGCCAAGGATTTCCAAATCCATCATATGAGGGATTTTAAAATGGTTAACAGATTTGAAATCCGTTCAACGAAATCCTTTTCTGCAAACCAAACGCATGATTGGAATGGATTTGAAATCCAAATCCCTCCAAATCCATTCCAATCTCGCAAACCAAACGCGCCTTACATTCAAATTTATATATAGGACATATGGACGACCATGACTCCTTTCACAATTACACAAGTAGAGGAGATGACCTTGCAATATCGCGAGATTGTTTACTTTGAAGCTTGATGGTAAAATGTGGTAATGAATGGAGAGATTGTTTTAAGAATTATTAGACTTGATTTTACGATAAAAATATTAGAATGTTTGGTTACTTTGATATGTTACATTTACGTTGACGATCTTTAAAGTTTATGGTTAATGGTTACTTTGAGATGTTACATGGTGTTTGAAATGTTCCATTATTCCAATTGGAATCGTATTTGGAAATGTAGTTTATCGAATATAATGCAGCCTCACCAACATTTGAAATAATGTATGATAACAAAATTGAGAAAATTATTAAAAATGTGAAATATCTGTAATTTTTTTTATAAATGGTTACATTTATACATGGTTTTATTATAAAAACCGTGAAAATTTATTAAAATTGTAAACGGTTTTAGTAAAGAACCGTGTAAGATAGACACTTTTACAAACGACTAGTATGACCTTTTTAAACGGTTTTATTTAAAAAACGTGTAAGATAGGCGCTTTTATAAACGGTTTAAGTTAAAAACTATGTAAAATTGTGACTTTTATACACGGTTAATATTTCTTTTCTAAACGGTTTTGAAACCATATATAAAAGTTGAGTTTTATACACGGTTTTGGAACCGTGTATAAAGTCCGAAACTTTTACAAACACTAGCCTTATATGCGGTTCCAAAACCGTGTATGAAGCTCAAAACAACCGTTTATAAAAGTATAATTTGTACTAGTGTATTAAGCTCGAGCTCTCGTTAATAAAAACTTCAACTTATTTACATCTCCAATCACGTACTAAAAAAACCAATAATTAATTGAACAAATACTAAGTGCAATAACTTTGCTTCTGTAAATATTTGAGCTAACAAGGAAAGAAGAATAAATACGTACCAACACTTTATGCAAGAAGCAAAAAGAAACATTGTAACACCCTAAAAATAGGGCCAATTTAAAAAATGAAATTTCTGCAATATGACGTCCAAAATACCAAGATTTTCATTCCTGTAAATTAAACAACTAAAACCCAAGGGTTCAGGGTAGTTTGTAACAAATATAGTAGCGACGGAATATGACATAAATTACAACAACCTATTTAATCTAGATTAAATAACATGGCTAGATTAAGGTGGGTGTTGCTATGTTTTCAAAACGCTCTTCACAATGATATCCCAAAAGCCCGGTCCGCCAACAGTCCTATTCACATAATCGAAAGTCAAGGTGCCCTTTTTACACCACTAGGAGGACCTGAAGACAAACACAACATCAAGTGTTAGGCTAGGAGCCTAGTGAGATTCCACACACATATATAAATAAATTAGAAGGTGTAATGTGGAAAGCTTCCGAGTTACCGCAATTCATCATAAAACATTACAAGTTCTTTATGCGGGACGACTCGTGCCCTCTCAAGTGACTGGATCCATAGATGGAGGCACTTAAGTTTAGAATTGGGAAATTACACCTCAGGCTCATACTTTAGTACACACCGTATCCGGCATCACCTCAAGCGTCTAACCTCCATTAGTGCCCACTCCGTCGAGCTACACCTCAAGGTTCGTTGAGTCTTAGTGCCTATCCCTTCGATTATAGGGTTCCACCTTAAGGAGTCGGTCCTTTAGTGTCTACCCATAAATCATTGATCAAGGTTACATAACCAACCAACGACCACCCAAACTCTCATGCATAAGAGTTGAGTTCCAAAACAATAATTATCACATATGGTGTAAGTTCACAAATAAACTTATATATCATCATCTACCTACTAACATGATTTTATAAACACTTAACATCTCTAATATTCATCACAACAAGAAAGTAAGAAGAATAGGAATTCTTATCAGCAGTTAGGTCAAGTTCTCAAGTAAACAAGTTATGAGTAGTTCAAGTTTGTATTAGTAAAGCATTAACATGTGGAGATTAGTAGAAAACTCACCTATAGGGTTTGTGGAGTAAAAACCCTCAAATATAGAAGCCCTAGGTTGATGAGAATTTCCCCTTGAAGCTTTAAAGCCTCTAGAGCTTCAATAAATTAGGATGGTTGAGGTAGTTGAAGATCAATAAATGGTGTAGGTGGGTATTAGGTCTAGTATTAATTGGGTGAAGGGAGAGGGAGGAGAAAATCGCAGTTTTAGAGGGAGAGGAAAAAGTCTTAGAGTTTAAAATGTGAGAAGTATGTGTTTTAAGTGAGAAATTCGTCCAAAATTAGAATCAGTCGGGTCGCGGCGATAGTGCCACCACGATAGTG
Source organism: Arctium lappa (assembly GCA_023525745.1). Lineage (NCBI taxonomy): Eukaryota > Viridiplantae > Streptophyta > Magnoliopsida > Asterales > Asteraceae > Arctium > Arctium lappa. The sequence continues at coordinate 130,621,585 of CM042049.1, forward strand.
CCTTGGCACTCTCGCCAGGCACTATCGCGCCAATTGTACCGTAGGTGGTACACCCCGCGCGATTGTGACCTTCGCGAGAGTGACCACGGGAAGGTCGCCGTACTCTCGCGCCAACACTCCAGGCCCTAAAATTTCACTCTTTTGAGATCGATTCGCAACCAAATGACACCAAGGTTCGATAGTATAGTTTTATGGACATAAGAAAAGTACTAAAGGTCACCAGTGGGGTTCTATAAACTCAAATTCATTATATTTCAACACAAGGGCACAAAAGTGAGATTTAGAAGGTAATAATTATGAACTCGAAATTTCGGGGTGTTACAAACATAAAAGCAAGGGTCACGTACCCACACAAATAGGGACCTAACCAACAACAAATGCAAGCAAAAGTACAAAACAACCTAAGAAAATCAAGATAACCAACCAAGAACAATCTAACGAGAACCATGAAACCCTCCAATGTAATAACCATGTTTAAAATTAGAAAAGTTGTGAGTTTGGGGGAGTGTTGCTCAAAGCCTTTGTGGAGGGGCCTAATTTGTAAATATGCTTATAATGGGTTTTAATCCTAATACCCTAGTCCCCTAAATCATTTTTGTCTGGAGGAGGCTAGAAACCAGAGAAGTGTTGAAGGAGAAAGCATTTTGAGCGCATTTGAAGAAGGGGTTTCGGATTGAAGGAAGTGATTCATGAAGGTAAACTCTATCCCTTTCCTATTATTGTTTTGATTGGGAATGTTGGGTTGTGGATGATTGTTTGGAGGAATGATTATGTAACTCCCTCAAATCTGGAAATAGCAACTAATTTAAAATTTTCTAAATACATCGATAAATTGTACATCTCCAATCACAATTTATTAATTAGCCTCAATACACATATTTCATTCTATACATACAGTCTATAATAAGGACGGGTGCTACTAAAACCCCATAATAGTCACTATCTCCAAACTGCGGAATACTTCACCAACTACTTACACTTGCACAAATAAAAATGTTAGGCTTAACGCCTAGTGAGCTCAAGAGTTTTCAACATATATAAATGAATCGTTTAAAGAAAGAAGAATGCCATTAAAATCATAATCTTTCAAAATGATATGCTCCGCTTATGAAAACGACTCGTTTACCAATAAATATGCATTTTAAACGGAAGAGACGCCGAGTTAATCGTTAACCAAACCAAATTGTTTTACAGACTAAGATCCCAAGATAAAACTTCTTTCGTAAACTTAGATTTAACCCAAAACTTGCTCAAAATGAGAATAGAGAGAAGACTCCCAATTTTATAAAACGCGGGTAAAAATGTTATACCTCAAAATACCCAACACGGGTGGAACATGATACACAACTCTTAAAACATAGATGAAAATCTATATAAATAAATATTGTCGTGAACACGAACATTAGACCGAAAACTTACGCGACCATAAAATGGACGAAATCAAATACCAAAGTGTGGAAACGACGCATTCCATTCAAACCTTAATATACGTGGGGAAAACCCAATATTAAGGTCATCATTTACCGTCGACCACACAAACCAAAGTTGGTAAAATATGACATTAACATTTTAAAATACCACGGATCTACAACAGAGAGACCCGTACACATTGAGAATAGAGGAACATGCAAGTAGGCCACCCATACAACTTCCTCGCATGTCATCTAAACGTTTCCATCGTGGGTGGCGAGAACACGTAAATGGGGCCACCCGTGATGTTATTGGATTTCACTACATATCCCGGTCCTAGTTCCCATGCCATACCAGACATCACAATCCTTAGACCGTTTGTTGCCTCTTGCCATACTCCGTCGAGTTCCACCCCAAGGTCTTACGAACATGGATGCCTATCCAATCTAGACGAGTTTCAACTCAGCGGCTCGAGCCACCTATTGCCTACTCGCTAGCAAACCCAAGCGGTCACTAAATGTAACCCAAAACCTCAGACCTTACAAAACAGACAGACTTACGTGCCTATGGATCCATTACAACACTGTCTAACGTTACATGACTGCAATTGAAAGACCAAAGCTCCCAAAACATGTAACTCTCCAATGACACGAAAATGCGCCATCATACTCAAAACCCCACAACGGTTATTAAATCCGGACAAACGTCCTCAAGACTCAATTTAGTCAAAACCGAGCCAAAGGCCCAACAATTTACGTAAATACCCAATGAAAACTAGTAGAGACATCGAAATACGTTTGACCAACAATTATGCAAACACCATGACCAAAAGGTAATTAACCCAAAACTTATCATTGGTTGAAACAAAATGTATTCCAAATGAACTATTTCTCTTCGTGTTGCCAAAACGACCCATAGTTCAATGATATGCATTTTCCAACGGTTTATAAAATCGTATGCACCAAATGGACAATTATATGAAATGACCTCCATTTATGTATTACATCATCGAAGAAATATATCAAAATGATTTATTTATCAAAATGCTCAAAAATCACAAAGATGTGTGTTACATAAGTTCATAAAGTTAAATATATCCAAATAACCAAAACTTATCAGCAGTTAACAATTTAATTTAAACACAAACACTTTAAAATAAACATTTTGACATGTACGTCGTTTTCACAAATCAACTTAAAATCACCTCGCTAGATTTAGGCTAAATCTAGATTTTTCCCAACTGTGATCCTTTTGAAGAAACTTGCATCTTCAAGCCAAATCTTCCAAAAACCTAGATCTACAAGTTTCCAACTATAAATATCCATACTCAACCATATAGGACCATTCCCCAAACATTAAACAGGAAGATCTCAACTTATACCAAAACCCTAATTTCCATAGTTGAAGAGAAGAGAAGATTACCTTCACCAATGCTTGAACACATCAACAATACTCTTCTAGATCTCCAAAATAAACCACAAACTTCAAATCTTCGAGATGGAGAAAAAGTTGGGTGAAACCCTAGAAACTTGATGAAGATGATGAAATGAAATGGTTCTAGAAAGGTTAAGATTCATAAAAATGGTGTGGGGTTTGATTTAGGAGATAAAGATGGAGAAGGAGAAAGGATTTGGGGTTTTTTGGATGAGAAAATTGAAATGAGGGAGGGGGCGATCAAATCTAGATGTGGGGGTAAAAGTATGAGAGAGAGGAGGGAAAAGTTGAGGGTGAAAAAGGGTGAAAATTTCGTCAGACTCAATGTAGACGTCCACTTGCGGACGAAAACTGACGAAACTTCTGCTGCTTCCGCGGAAGATCCTATGCGGACTTCCACTTGATTCCATATGCGGACGTCCACTTGACACTGGCCGCGTGCCCGATCACTGTTTTGGTCATAACTTCTTCGTTATAACTCCGTTTTCGCTCCGGAAAGGACCGTTGGACTCGTAATTGAATCATTCATCCAACAAGACTATAAAATCTAGGATTCGAGTCCAAAATCCTATATCTTATTTTCCCCCTTAAAATACTGATTTCTGTATTAACTTGAAATGGTACATTTCGAAATTCGGGGTGTTACAATCCTCCCAACCTTAAAATGATTTCGTCCTCGAAATCTACTCCTCACCCATGACATTCCATCGTCACCCTTAGCACTTATTTGGTTTTCTCGATCCCCAAATGACACAATACATCATATACCACAATGATGTCAACCACACAAAACAACCGCTTCCCTTTCCAAGGGGTTGTATCTAATCCATTTCATCCTCGAGCTAAAACTCATTAACTTCCTAACGAAACTGCCACACTGATTTTCTGCGAAGACACTCACACCACGAATCCACCTTGATACGACACACTCATACTGGAGTAAACATCAAACCTTATTGGAGCGATTCCTAACCATGTAATCTCGGTCGCCTCCCAACCTTAGGTGACACGTACTACTTCAGGGTAGTTTGTGACCTCAAGTTCTCATCGACAAATTCACTTCAGGTCTACATGTTTCTGAACCCAGAACCAAATATCGTCATCAAACTCGAAAGAGTTTTCAAATTCTTAATGATCCATTCTTAATATCAATAAGGTCGTCCTTCCAAGGCGCACCAACACGCTCACCAGGTAGTTGGATAATGCATATCCGGCTATCACTCAACTTTGATCTACTCCCAACCCCAAACATTCCTTTAGCCAAACCTTTACCACAACGGCAAAAACTTACACCCATTGATACTTAATCACAACATCTAACCCTCTTTTTAATTCCACCGCCGAGAGGTCAACATTTCTCACGACCTAACAAGGTTACTCCCAAACCGTTCCGAGATTCAATGACTTCAGAAAAACAGTGGACGCCTAAAGCAAAAATGGCGATATCGAAACGTGGACACCTCGCCCCAAATTTCATTCCAGACGTAATGTCATGGTAAAATTAACCCTTAACAAGGTACTAGATTCCAATTCTTACATTTCTAACAAACGGACCACCCATCCAGTGAATCAAATCCATCCAGGCGTAAATAATCACACAAGATCTTATTCCCAGATTTACCGGAGCATAAAGATTATCTCTTAATTAACTTGGAGAAAGCATAAATCTAATACATCAATTATTCATGCGTGACCCGATTTCAAAATCTGAAACCCAAAATTCAGAACCTGAAACCCAAAATTCAGAACCGACCATACGTCGGATCATCCGACGCTTCAATTCCCAAGGACTCTTCCAGCAAACGATATTCTCCTACGTCACGCTTCTCGCCTACAACTTCTCTTGGCCTTTGCTAGAACCCTATGTCGGGTACTTTCCTGAAAAGGTTTTTAGTATGGAAAGAGCGAGGGTTATACTGAAAGGTCTAGTGAGTTCCCTCTAATACAGTTCACGCCAAAGCCACATAAAGATTTATCGAAATATAAACCAATTCAGCTTTTTAAATAAAACATCATACTTATAAATACGCTTCTGGCACACACTACCGTCACGCGGAGGTGACAGCGTGTCTGGCTCATACTGCCTTATTTGGGACACCCCCCATGGCATATACGGGACACACACCCCGGTTCGAGCACAGGCGGGACACACCCCCCGACTTGGCCATCTCGCTATGTCCTGACACTTCAATTCCCAAGAGAAGTTGTAGGCGAGAAGCGTGGCGTAGGAGAAGATCGTTTGCTAGATCCCGGATTTAGTTAATTCAATATTCAATCTCAGTTGTGTAATAGGTTGTTTCCGCAAACCTTGATATTTGAATTGTTCATTTGGGTCCGTTTGGCATTAATTTATATTAAAGTCGATTATGCATTATTTCTGCGAGTTCGGGTTGTTACACTTGAGAACAAACACTTGAGAACCAACACTAAGGCATGGTTAATCTTTGAGTCTTTGATATCTCATTATAGACAATTTAGTAAGCTCATATGTAGTAAAACGAATGTATCTAAAATGATCAAACTTAGGATTAGTTTGCTAATCATTTAAAATTTAAAGGGTATTAATTGTATCTAAAAAATCGGTTTCATATATACAATACTACATTTGATAAACAATTTTATGATGGACTGAATGACTAATAATTAGAATAAGTACGTAGTGGTGATTAGTTATACGAGAGAAATATATATATATATATATATATATATATATATATATATATATATTGGAAAGATATTTTGCAACCTTGAAAAAAGTTGCAACCCTTGCAACCCACATCTTAACTGTTGGATTCATGATCGACGGTTATTTTATTTTTATTTTTCTGTTTTCGTGTTTTCTTAAATAGTTAACGTTCTCGTTTGAATCTTCCTCTCTCTCTCTCTCTCTCTCTCTCTCTATCTATCTATCTATCTATCTATATATAGGGGCTAAATCAAATGAAAACCACAAATATGTTACAAACATGTGAGAACCAATATAAAAATATTTGTTCACATGATATATTTTCACCAAATGCTTGGATTTAATATATTTCTTCCCATATATTTGTTTCATAATATGATAGTTTTACATGTATTTGTTTCACCACATGAATATTTTTTACCTGTATTTTTCATTTACTAGGTGAATCAAAATTTATTTTTCACGTGTAATCTTTTCATAAGGTGAACAAAAACATATATGAAACAATATCTTAAATCATAGGTTTTGATGGAAAAAAAATCATGTAAAAAATATTTTTATATCAGTTCTCAAAGGTTTGTGTTTGGGTAAAAATTTCAATAGTACATTGTCGTACGATTAACACTGGACAACAGGTAAGGAATTCCAACAGTCAGAACTTACTATGTCGCACGACCAAATAGATAATAGACGCTCTTTCTTTAGACGACCAAACATCCATTCGACGAATATCATCGTACGACTTGATTTCAGTTATTAATTGGCAACATACATTATACCATGTTTTAATGCAGGAGTCAAGGATATTTATGACTAAAGATTGTAACGGTAGACATCATCAATATCAGAAACGGTCATATGCATTCAAAGACTTGGAAAACGGAAAGATGGAGTATAAATATGGGGTTGAAACTGCACATTGGGACATCTGAGGCTCAGACCTAAAAAGCTCACAAATTGCAATCTAAAGCTCACTCATTCCCTCTTGAAGTTCATAAAGTTTACTACTATTTGTCGTACGAAGCACGACCGAAGTCTAAACTACACACAACGCACGACCGACTTTACTTTATCGTATTGTTTTACATTGTATTACACTTGTAACACTTGTTCTAAAGGACGACGTCCCTGATTGACGTCCATAGTGCACGACGACTTACACTCGTCCGCGGTTTTTACCCAATTTAGGGGTTTTCCGCGTCACCAATTCCCTCGTCTTATTTATTTTATTTTTATTATAGTCGTACGATTATTGTTGTTACTTTCTTTGGTTGGATCAAGCTCCACATTTACCTTAAATTTTCCTTGTGAGATTTTTGGCATAAACAGTTTGTAACATATTTTTTGTTTCCATTTGATTATCGGCCTATATATATAGGGGTTGTTTTATTTGCAACACTTAAAAATGTTGCAAACCTTGCAACCCACATCTTAACCGTCGGATTCATGATCGGCGATTACAATAGATATGGGGCCCAATATTTTTAATTAAAAAAACAGAAAAATAAAAATAAAATAACCGTCGATCATGAATCAAACGGTTAAGATGTGGGTTGTAAAAGTTGTAACCTTTTTAAGGGTTGCAAAATATCTTTCCAATATATATATATATATATATATATATATATATATATATATATATATATATATATATATATATATATATATACACGTCCACCTGACATGTGAGCGAACATGTGGTCCTCACCATCCTTAAATAAATGTTGTACCAATATTATGAAACATGGTAGGATGTAGATGTAAAAACTAATATTAAAAAGTGAAACTCAGATATATTTGCTTGACATCGGCTTAATATCGCGGGTCTAATTAAATATTTCAAGCGAGTATTTCTTATCAAATTTTAGTCAAGTCGTGTTTCATATGTTTTTAAATTGTATTTATGACAATTGATAATACTAATATTTACGTATATTTACAATCTTCTCCATCTTCTCTTTTCTCTCTTATGGGCACATATACACGTACAAATTGAATTTGCAGATAAGTTAGAGCATCTCCAACAGCTCCTCTAAAATTGAGAAGTAAAAAGTGAAAATCTCTAAAAAAAAATAACCTTATCTCCAACAGATTCTGGAAATTACACAATTAATTATGATATTAAAATATTTAATACAATTCATAAAATATTATTTCTCTCTCCTAAACATTTATTTTAAACCAATCTCATTGGTAGAATTAATAAAAAATAATTTTTCTCTCATGTGTAATCATTTTTGGGGATATCTCCAAATTTGGAGATTTTCATCTTCTCCCTCATGTTTTCTCCATTTTGGAGAAGGTTTTAGAGAAATTGTTGAAACAAAAAAAAAACCCAAAATCTTCATTTTGAAGAAGCTGCTGAAGATGTTCTTAAACATTTTAAAGACTTACAATTTTCAAATAATTAAGCTCGTATTATTATTAATTAGAAACTTGTATAAACCTTTGTGTTAAGTAAACCTTATTTTTTTAGCAAATAACTTATTTTTAAAATTTTAGATTTATAAGTTGCTTTAATTCATGTAAACTATCAAGCTAACTATGTGTTGTTAGGGGTGACAAAAAATGATCCAACCCGTCAATCTAATCCGAACCCAATCCAAAATTAGCAGGTTGGGTTGAGATTTTCAACCCATTACCCGCCTAACCCATTTATGTAAATGAGTTGGATTTGGTTGGAATTTCCGACCTGATTTTAACATGTTTTTAACCCATTTATTATACTACATACTTTTATTTTGTTTTTAATTAATTATCATTTTTTAATTATTAATTTAATATCTCTTTAATAATTAAAATTTTAATATAAAAGAAATATGTTTCCTAAATCCTAATTACATCATGCGGCACATTGACAATTTGACATATTGACCAAACCAAATTCTTTCTCTTTTGTTCACAAGACTCGTCGACTCCACTCTAGCCGACCACCGACGCCCTTCCACGACCACCGTTGTCAAACGACTTCTAGGGCCTGACTTCCATACGTTTCCTGTCATTCTTTCACGACGCCCTTCTAAGAGATTGGGTATATGGAGATGGTTTGTTCTAACTTATAATTTGTATATTTCGCATTATCGTATAAAACTATGTATTTGCTATAACTAAATTAGTTAATTTATTTATTTCTATAGCACGAATAGAATCGCATCTTGTGGCGCTATGTGGAACAATTATGACAGAGAAGATAGAAGATCAAGAGAAAAAGTAGCACTGAGAGTAAAGTTGGAGTCGGTGAAATGGAAGTCGAGTTATTTAGAAACTTATTTGAAACTTTGATGTAACACCCGCTTTTTCGGTAAGAACTCCTTTTATGAATTAAACCTTCCGACACTTAGATCTTTGTAGATGGCCTAGTCTTAGCCATATTTATTACTTGGGATCACTCTTGGGATGTGTCGTGTTTCGTGACTTGGAAACAAGTGGAAGCGAGATCCAAGAGTGGGCTCGGAATGGTACCGGCGACAATGACCAGCGATTGTGACGTGTGTCACTTGTAACATCCCACCTGCCTCGACAACAATATTGTCCGATTTGCCCTTGGATTTAACCAACGTGTAGCGCACGGATTTGTTTCTGGCGACCTGGTGAGAAACTTCCCAGGGGGTCACCCATCCTGGGACTACTCCCACCCAAGCACGCTTAACCTCAGAGTTCCCAGAACCTGACGTGCTTGTGGCCCCAAAACGCGTTGTTGTTAGGAATGCCAAGATATTACTTATAACACCCAGCATCACTCCTGTCCACGGCCGATATGGGATATGCCTAAGGTGTTACATCACTCTCGCATGACAATGTCGCCATGAAGAAACAGCGAGGCCTTGGGAGGGGGTGACTGTGACAGTGTCATAGTCTCGAGGCAATGTCGCAGATGGCCTCTAGGCCCTTAAATGCTCACCCATCCGTTTTTACTTCATTTTGTGTTTTTGGGAGCTTCTTGAATGCGATTTTGGAAGGTCAAAAAGGTACGGTTTCATCTTCCCTAATTGAATGCTCATAGAAGAGATCCTCATTTATAATTTATAGGTTTGATTTAGGTTGGTGATTGTGATTAAGAGTCTTGTGCTTGAAGTTCAAGTGTCATTCCATCTTTCCCTCTCAAGTGTCACCATCTAGAGTTTCTATAAACTCTACAAGGTGAGTTTTCTACCTTGTCTTCCTATACTTGATAAGGATTACTTGTTGTAACTCTTTTTGTGTCTTCTAGCCATATATTGGGTTTTATTGTGTTTTGACCTAAAAATGTGTTTTGGGAAAATTAGGGTTTTGAACCTAACAAGAATTATTGGCAAAATGTATTTGAACTATGAACAATTGTATTATATAAATCTCTACGTATTTAAGAACCTACCTTTTTCTATGAGAGTTTGGTACACTCAAAGAGAAACTAGGGTTTTAGGGTGATTTGAGTAATTGTTAGTTATGAGTAATCTTATGTCTAAATGAAATTTACAATGTCATGACAATGGAATTGTGAGAGTGAAACCCCTTCAAAAAGGGCAACTAGACTTCATGTTGGTATATTTATTACATATATAATTGGTTGACACTTATGTATATGATGGATGCTCAATGTTTTACAATGTTTTATGTTCTTCTTAGTGTAATGGATTCATAAGCACGTTGTTTCTATGTCCCGCTTTGGACATTAGGTTCACCACTTTGGCACGAATAGACATCGGGTCACCATGGTAAGTAAGATGTGGGTCTATATGGTCGGGCAGCGTCCCATGGGCAGTGAGGTGTAATTTCTTTGTACTTGAGTTCCCGTTTTGGAGCTCTCAAGAATAGACCTAGAGGGTTGACTTGATGTTTTCGAGCAATAGACATAGAGAAGTTGAGCTCATTATGTGATTGATGTTATTTGTACCATATTTGATCACTAATGGTTTATTTGATTGATTGACTTAGCTCATGGTTATATCCTGCGTGCGACTTCAAATGAGTTTAGTACTTCTAATCCAATTGTGAAAATAATTCATCAGATTTGAATTGTTATTTTGATTTCGTATTAGTTTGAATTGATTTTTTAATAAAATAATGTCCAAACTACCCTTTCAATGCCTTACAAATTATCAAAATTACCCTTACTTTTTGCTTTTATTACAAAAAACCTCTTTATTTAATGACCATTGATTTATTCTAATCAATGGATATGATTAGTCCTCAACTTCTTACATTTTTTTTGTTTCTCACTAGATTTAACCCCTATATATATAATTTGAAAAAAAAATGTTGAATTATATATAAAACATTTTATAAACAAAAAAAGAAAGTAACATAGCAAATATCAAACATAATTTAAAAGACATGGCATAAGATTAATACCTGATCGATTTCTAAATGAAATTTATTTAATTAATTTCAAAAAATGTTATTAATAATACACATAATTATCGATTGGCCAAGAGATAAACAAAGACTTGTAAAATCTCCGATACTTCATGCAACCCACTAATTCTTTCTTCTATGAAACCATGAAAAAACACCAAGTCAAGTTCACATCAACAACACAAATTAAAAAGAAAAAGAAAAACCCTAAATTCTAAAAATAAGAAACTGGAAAATTGATCTCTTTATAAATCACATCACAGATTGAATTAAACCCATGAAAAGAAGAAAAAAAAAGATCGACGACGAACAGGTTAATGCACAGGATCAAGTTGATCGGATTTCATTTTATTTACTGTCAGTTCTTGGCCAAATTCTCAGCAATTTGCTTCAGTGACATCATGTTACAACGTACGATCGTGTCGACAAACACACACGTTTCTTCCTTGGTGTTTTCCGGCGGCACATCAACGACATAAGACTCCACAACGACGGTGCTACCGTCACAGCTCGGTGACGGATGGAGAGTGGTGACAGATCGGTAGTTGTTAAGCCGATGATCACCGCCGACAACGCTGAAGCTCATGACGTGTCGGTCGTCGTCGAGGATCTCGAGCCGTTCGGTGCTGGATCCGGCTGGCAATCCGGACACCACGTGGACTTCCCTTAGGGTTCCCACGTCACCGTCACCGAGAATGACGTCACAGCTCTTGAGAAAGTGTTTGTACGCCTGAGGGTTGTCGAAACGGCGGACGACGGACCAGACGGCGTCGACGGTGGCGGAGATGGATTGGACGACGGCGGAGGAGCACTGGTGAGGACCAACGGCGTGGGTGTGATGATGCATGAGATCTTCGGGTACCCAGATGGATGATGGGACTTTCCATATGGTGGTTGTGGATAGTTGTTTGTGGTGGTGGTGGTGGTTAACGGTGGTGGTGGTGGTGGTGGTGGCGGTGGTGTGGATTCTTTGAATTTGCATAGAAGAAGGCATATTTAATTTTCTTCTTCTTTTTCTCCCGAGTGGGTAGAGCAGATGGGTGATATATATAGATTATATATAGATATAGATATATATATACAGATAGCGTGAGGAATGGAGGGATGGGGCAAGTTGTAATGGAAGAAAAGTTTAAAGAGGAAGAAACACAGGGATTACGCCGGACATGCAAGTGGGAGGAGCCAAGTTGCATCCCCTTTTTTTTCTTTCTTTCTTTTATTATATATATATATATATATATATATATATATATATATATATATATAGATGGAGAATCATGCGAGAAGTTAAACATTTTGCGAGAAAATGAGAAGTGTTTAATCATATATGATTACACGGCTTGTAGGTGTGTTTAATCTTGTATGATTAAACGTCTATGTATTGCCAATATAACATGTGTTTAATCATTAAACACTTCTCGCCTTCTCGCAAAATGTTTAACTTCTCGTTTGAACCTACCCCTATATATATATATATAGACGATAATCAAATGAGAATATCAAAAATAGGTTGATAACCGTGATAACCGATCTAAGCCATAATTTGGTTTTGATCATACGGATTTAATTAAAAGTTATTTCACTTCCAACTTATTTCAAACTTGCATTGCCTTTAATGACCATGGATTAAAATTAATCAATGGTTTATATTGGTTCTTACGGTTTTCAATCTTTTTTAGGTTCTCACATGATTTAACCCCTATATGTTTATTATATATATATATATATATATATACTATATTATAAAGCACGGATAAAAAACTCTTAAATACAAATTATTAGACACAAGGTACCATCATTTTATACAACATTTTAAAAATCTCTTAATTTACAAGTATCAAAGCACAATATACATATTACTATTGCAGACTTCTAACACCCACCAATTTGGTATCTATATGGTATTCTTTTTATGCAGACTCTTCCATGTATCACTATAAATTAATATATTATATTATTATAAATTTGTTTTAATTATTAAATATGTAATTGTTATTTTTTCTACATGTCATTAAAATATATAAGATAATTATTGAATTTTAACAAATTACTTATTTTTTTATATAAACAACGTTATATTATTATGCCTAAAGTAAACAAATTTATAAAAAGAAATATCACTTTCTCAATATCATCCAAAATCGTACTGTAAATCAACAAAAAAACAAAAAATAAAATGAAACATTAAAATCGTGATATAGTATCGCTGCATTGCACGAGTACCCTTCTAGTGTGTGTGTATATATATATAGGGATGGTTTCAATTGGAAACCAAATTTCATTGGAAACCAAATTGAAACCATTGATCTTTTTAATCAATGGTTAATATTCATTTGAATTATATATGGTAATAAATTAATTAATTTATTAATAAAAGATAATAATAATATGTCAAAAAGGTAAATATGTCTTTTTCTTTTGTGTTTCAAATTTGCCAACAAAGATGAAATATGGTAATAAATTAATTAATTTATTAATAAAAGATAATAATTATATATGGTAACAAATTAATTAATTTATTAATAAAAGATAATAATAATATTTCAAGACTACCTTTTTATTAAATGTTATCAATATGCAGTATGTAAAAACCCAATTAAATTTCATTACCGTTATTGTTTCATTACCTTTTCATTATGTTTCACTATATCAAATCTGTTTCATCATGTTTCACTATATTAAAATTTTGTTTCACTATATCGGGTTTCACTATATTAATATTTTGTTTCATTATCTTTCCATTATTTTCACTATATCAAATATGTTTCATCAGGTTTCACTATATTAACATTTTATGTTTCATCATGTTTCACTATATTAATATTTTGTTTCACTATATCAAATTCATTATGTTTCACTATATTAATATTTTGTGCCTGAAGGTAATTTCATATGAATACTTGAAAATTTTAATATTTATTTTTTATATTAATATTATAATCAATCAATGATTCATCATAATCAAAAATAGAGGACACATATGATTAAAATTTGTTTTTTTAAATTAAATATCTCATTTTAACATTAATAAATGACTAACATTACCATATGAAAAATAAATTAAAAATAAATAATTATTAATATAAGAATAATAACAATTACCATATATATTATGAAATTATGTAAAAGACTAAAATAACCTTATCAATTAAAAAAAAATTCAATGATTGGTTGATTTTGGTTTCCAAAGTTTTCAATGTAATACTGGTTTCCAATTGATCCTTCCTATATATATATATATATATATATATATAGGTTGTTTTATTTGCAACCCTTAAAAAGGTTGCAACCTACATCTTAACCGTCGGATTCATGATCGACGGTTACAATAGATATGGGGCCCAATATTTTTAATTAAAAAAACAGAAAAATAAAAATAAAATAACCGTCGATCATGAATCCAACGGTTAAGATATGGGTTGCAAAGGTTGCAACCTTTTTCAGGGTTGCAAAATATCCTTCCACTATATATATATATATATATATATATATATATATATATACAGGGGTTAAATCATGTGAGAACCCAAAAAAAATTGAGAACCGTGAGAACCAATCTAAACCATTGATTAATTTTAATCCATGGTCATTAAAGGGAATGCAAGTTTGAAATAAGTTGGAAGTGAAATAACTTTTAATTAAAACCATAGGATCAAAACCAAATTATGACTTATATCGGTTTTCACGGTTCTCAATCTATTTTTGGTTCTAATTTAATTATCGCCCTATATATATATATATATATATATATATATATATATATATATATTCTCTCTTATTTTCCTCCTTTTTTCTTTTCTACAAAGATTTACAAAATCTTTTTTTTAATCTGTTATTTAACAGAATTTTCAATCGTTTATCTAGCTTTTTAGTTTTAAATATTTAAATTTCCATTTAGTAAAAGTAAAATATATATTGGAATTTTTATTTTTTATTTTAGTTATGTTTGGTAATTATAAGTGAGTTGTTTTTTAAGGTTATTGAAAAAAATTGGGTTATTAAGATATAAACTAGTTTTATTGTTAGTTGTATCTAAGAAACGATCAACTTGTCCAATCTAACCCAGAAATAACCCAATTAAAAAAGTCTTTGTCAAACCGCTAATTAATAGGTTGAAATTGGGTTAGACATAACTCAACTTAACTCAACCCAACCTGTCAATCCGTTGTTAATATATAACTTTGAAAAAAAATTATTTATATATTTATATACATCACAAATTTGAGTCTCATTATCGGTTTATTTTTTGTTATTTTGGAGCACAATTTGTCCATTTCTTTGCCTAATTATTGTTCTGCTGTAAATTTAGAAACAATAAAAAAAATGGATTAGGTTAAGAATGCAAATTAAATATGTGAAACTAAAGCGTCATAACTAAGTGCTTACCAGGTAATTTTTCTAACTGGATAAACATGGCAATGACCAAAAATCTTACCCGGTAATAACAATGATAAGGATGGAGAGTCTTACCCGGTTAGTGAGAATGACGACTCTTACCCGGGTAAATTGTTGCATATGATACCGGTTTGATGTACCACAATCTTACACGATAAATTAAATTATAGTTTTGACTTATACCGGTAAACGCTTGGCGGGTAAACATTTAGGTAAATGACCCTTAACAAATATATAATTATATAAATACGTACATGGATATCTTTTGGTTGGGTGAAGAGAACAAACATGAGTGTTGTTATGCAAACATAATTTTATCTTTTGCAAACACAATTTGTTAGTTTGTTACATGTACTTGTGTATCAATTCAATATTACTTATTATGTATAAGATTAAATTTAATGATAGACAATACTCTTAAGTCTCCAAAATCGAAGACATACATATTGTTAAAAAAAATGATGGCAATCCGCCAACCCAAGATGGTTAGGGTTAGGTTATACTTCTGTAACGGGCTTGGTTGATATTCTTTTCAAACTGTCGTAATTGGGTTGAATTATTTAATGTCTCAAACTGTCCAACCAAACCCGCATACACCCTTTATTGTATGGATTTTTTTCCACTTCCATTCAATAATGCCCGTTATTATTATTATTATTTTTTTTTTTGAACAACAAAGGAAACCTTTTAATTTTATTACCAAACATATAAGGCATTACAACAGACCAACATGTTACCATAAAAAATACTACAACCAAAGGCTAAAACAACCCAAAAACAAGACCGGAGCAACACCAACATAATTTGCAAGAAGCAAACCGCTTTAGCAGACCTCATGAACATACACTTCGAAGCTAGCTACAACAATCAATAATGCCCGTTATGTTGTAATTAAGTAATTATTCAAATATTTTTTAAGAAATTTATATTATTAGTTAATTTTTACTAATTATAATTATTTTATTATTTAAATTAATAGACTATCAATGAATTTATTAAACAACAATGAATTTATGGACCGTATATCAAACAACAATGAATTTATTTACAAGTTACAAAGGGGCAAGTGACTTTTTCAATTTTTATTCTTTAATATTATCATACATGGCTAAAATGATGACGTGAATCTATGGGCCGTGCATGAATCTTCCGCACCACCGACTTTTTTTTTTCTTTTTTGTGACAAAACCGCTGTTCCAAAAATACAATTTAGCCCTTCTCGTGGTACATTTAAATAAAAGCGTTTGTTCAGTAAGGTGGCGTTTGTTTTTTAAGAGGTCTAAAGTCTGAAGTCTTATTTTAGTTATGATTAATAAGAGGCGGTGTATAAAAAGATCTGAATGATTCAGACTTAAGAGTCATTAAGAGGGTTTTTTAAAAAAACAAACAACCTCTAATTATTGGATTCATCTACATGTTCATAAATTAATAAATTTCTAGTTTTTTTTATGGATATTAAAATTACTTATTATTGTTGACACTTTTTCCTTTGTTCTTTCATCTTTTTATTCTATAACGTGAGTTCGAAGAAGGGAGCGACAAAAAGGTTATATGGATAATGTGGTCAGAAGTCTATAATAAGATTTGACGACATCATCAATTTTTGTCATAAGTACATTCATATCGGTCAGTCGGAAGAAAAAATTTCACCCTATTCAAAATAGATATTTTTTTTCCTATTATGGTTAGTGTGGATGCAATCAAAATTATTATCACAACCCACTTGGAGTTTAGGAAATGACATTCTTTTCATCGTTTGAATCCAAAAAAAGTCGCTTTCGATGATCCTTAATTCCTTATAATGACCAAAAGTCTAGAAGGCTATGCCCAATAGCAACCGTGACTTAAATTTTTTGTAAAGTGACATTATGAAGCTTGAAATTGATTAATTGATATAATTGGTGTGACAAGTTCTTCCGTGTTGATGAGGAGTGAAGTTTATGAGCTTGTAAGCGCGTTTAAGTGAGGTGTGCGATTGTGACAAACAACCCCACATACATGGATTGAGATTTGCAAGCTTCTTATGGTAATCGCCTACAAAATTTAAAATACATGAAATTAATGATCGAGATTGGTTTATATGACATGTGACATTTAAGTAATTTGTATTTGATTTATCTTTTATAATTTATATATGTATTAATGTATATATACAGAGAAGAGAATAATTGTCGCTTAAATTCGTGTGGTAACAACTTATATGTTATTTATATGATAGTGGTAATAATTATACATATAATATTATGGTCCAATTAAACTTTTTCAAGTCATTGGAAATTTTTAGTAGTATAAAAATCATGAACTTATTTGTATTTTTTTTTTATGTACGGCAACTTGGGCTAAGCCCACACAAACACGCACCTGCGGTATCCGGGCATCCAATAAGGCAGCACCGACTAATCTGCGGCGACCCGGTCCAGCCAAATCGACTGGACCCGCCCAGGTACGACTAAGCCCGGTCAAGACCGAACCCGCATACCCATAGATTGGTATGCTCGTTAACCTGGACCCGAACCGACCCGAAGGCCAACCCAAGGTCTGGGTATCGCCGAAGTGCATCCCCCAGAATTCGAATCCTAGTAGATAGGCATACCATGCACAAACTTATTTGTAGTTTGTTCCATAAATTAACAAGAATACATCAATCAATAAATAAAAATATTTATTTTTAATTCCACTGGAAATAATCAATTATGAATACATCACAAGATTTGGTAATGCTTTGAGTTTTTGGAGAAATTTTTTGGTGGATTATAAATCCTGCCACCATATTCATTCATCATGTCCAAGTTCATTCACTTACATTGTTGACCGTTTGATTAAACAAAACCAACTAAAATTAAAATACCCAACTAATCACTAATCAACCTTTCCCTTTATATTTTTTTTACGAGTAAATTACGTTTTTAGTCCTTGTGGTTTGTTAAAAATTGCTAATTTCATCCCTGTGGTTTTGAAATTTCGGTTTTCATCCCTATAGTTTGTAGTTCATTTCAATTTTTATCCCTGAGCCCAAAACACTACTTTTAAACATGAAAGACTAAAATAAAAATGAATTGTAAACCATAGGGATGAAAAAAACAATACAATTTAAATTTTAATGACAAAAAAAGTAATTAATTTTAAACTATAAGATTAAAATCATAATTTCAAAACCATAAGAACGAAAATAGAAACTTTTAACAAACCACAGGGACTAAAAACGTAATTTACTCTATTTCTTTAGAGTAAATTCTAAATTTGGTCTCCATGCTTTAGTTAAATCTTTGAAAGTAGGACCTAAACTTTAATAACTGTTAATCGTACATGTGATTCTCATTTTGCTCTGAAAGTGGTCTCCCGTTATTAACTCCGTTTATTTTCTCTGTTAGTGGCAGAGACATTTTTGTCCATTTAGTTTTCCCTCTTTTTTTTTTTTAATCACAACCACAAAACCCTTCCATAAACATAGTCGATCAAAAACCCCAAGATAAACAGATTGCCCCTTCGATCAAAACCCTTCAATACACATTTTGCCTGACCCTTTCGATAAACAGATTGATACACTTCAATAAACAAATTGTTACTATCTGATTCTGTTTGGTACTGATTTAGAGTAAGTGCTTCATTTTGATTTCTGGACCTGTTGGTACTGATTTAGACCGGAGAATGCAACGGTTTTATAGGCAATTTTTGGTTTATGTTTTTGATTGTTGCGTTGCCTGGGTTATGTGGGAAATTTTGGTTTATGTTTTTTATTCAAGTTGGCAATTAACTCTCTATAATGAAGTTTAATGGAATATGAAGGTGGTTTAGCTTTTTCCTCATGCATCACTATATGTATCATATATTTATCTGTGATGAGGGGAGAAGAAAAGGGCGAAGGAGATGCTGATATTTACAAAGTACATTGGAGGAGAGACCATGGTTGTTTCTAGGGAGGAAGAAGAACACAATCGTTAATTGGTTATTATTTTTTTATTTAAATTATAATAACATGGTTCCCAAGAGAGTGGTGTCATTTCAACATTCTTTTTATCTCCATCGTTTTTCATTTGCATTTTATTAGATAATAATAATTCTTACTGTTTATTTATATAAGAGTAAACTAAATGACAAAAATGTCCTTGTTACTAACAGAGAAAATAAACGGAGTTAGTGATGGGGAACCATTTTCAGAGCAAAATGAGAACCATGAGGACGATTTATAGAGTTATCAAAGCTTAGGTCCCATTTTCAAAGATTTCACTAAACCACGGGGACCAAAATTAGAGTTTTACTCTTATTTTTTTATTTTAAATATTAGAGTAAATTACATTTTTTTGTCTTTGTGGTTGTCACTCAATATCATGTTTGCTCCCTCTTTTAAACTAATTATAAATTTGGTCGGTTGCCATTTTGTTTCAGTTTTTGTCCCTCTAGTTAAAAAGATTAGTTAAATTAAATGTATCTTGGTTTTGGTCCCAGCGGGGTCTTCGAGCCACCGAATCCAATCTAATTTTCTGTTGTGCAACCTACTCCCAATCCATTTGAAACCGATTCTCAGGAACTCATCAAGGAGCAAATATGCAACTTTCCACTTATCGTTCTTGAAAACTACCCGGTTTCGTTGATTCCAAATTAAATACAAGAAACTCCACACCATTTCTTCCCACAGTGTCGGTTGTGAATTCCCCCAATTAGGTCCTCGATCAATTCCAATCGACCTTTATCAAATCTTCCACCAACAACATACTCCTACCCAAACTTTTCTAACCTCTTCGCAACTCACGAGCGCATGATTTACCTTCTCTACTTCATTCCCGCACCCTGGACATAAGATTGATGGGATATCCATCCCCAACCTATCGAGATTCGCCTTGCTAGGAAGTCTCTCTAGTCTAGCCCTTCACATGAAAATGTTTACTTTCTTTGGAACCGACTTTAGCCATTTGGTTTCAATCGCATGATCTACGAACTCTATTCGATAAGACTTTTAAGCTCTTGAACCGAGACTCACGAACCCTCTATATATATGTTTCTTTACACACCAACACTTCAAGAATTCGCTTAGTTGTTGAGAGATCTTATATTTGCCCCTCGTAGGTCCTCAATTTGAGTTTTCTTAGTATTATTAGAGGTTTTTCTCGTCTGTTAAATTCATAGTTTCATTAGATTAATTGAGTTATGTACAAACATGCTCAGACAAATGGTAAAATTGAAAAGTTACTAGGTAAAATAGTAACGTATAATTAATTCATGAGTTCTCCACATTCAAAAAAAACTTGTTTTTAATTTGAGTCGACCCACACCACACCAACCTTCCTTATAACATTATGCGAGAAACACACCAAATACACAACATCCCGTTAAATGGCTAGCTTAAGAGTCCTGTACTCACAAAAAAATAAAAGTTATTACTAGTTAATTATTAATTGTCAAATAATTACAAAAGGTTGTTCGTAATCACTAACTAATATAAATCTTAACGACATAAACCTAGACCGGGCCTACCTCCATCCCTAAGGGTGCGTTTGGTTTGCAGACTGGGTGGGACAGGACGGGACAAAAATTCACTGTCCCATGTTTGGCGTGACATGGGACAGAACAAAAGTTAACTCTCTCATGTTTGGCACGACATGGGACAGGGACAAAGACTGGACAGGGTGGGACAAGATGGGACAAAAAGGGGTATTTTCTTGTTCCACCAAAATAGGTGGAACAACATGAGACAGAAATGAGACAGAAACTAAAAATCACTGAT
Source organism: Arctium lappa (assembly GCA_023525745.1). NCBI lineage: Eukaryota > Viridiplantae > Streptophyta > Magnoliopsida > Asterales > Asteraceae > Arctium > Arctium lappa. The sequence continues at coordinate 130,642,566 of CM042049.1, forward strand.
TTACCGTCATTTGATGTATAATCCTCTAATATGGTATTAGTCTTAAGGGTCACCACTACCCATCGGCGCTACTACCACCATCGGCGGTCACTAGTAGCCACCGCCAACCACCGTCGGCCACCTCTACCTATTTCTCCACCATAACAACCTCCTCCACCACCTCCACAACCATCGGTCATCGCCACCACCACTACCATCGTCGACCACCTCCACTAACACCGATCACCACCACCTATTGTCGCCACCACCATCGACGACCACTGGTAGCTACCACCAACCATCGTCGACCACTTCCACCTCTTCCTTCACTACTTCAACAACTTCCTCCACCACCTCCACAACCACCGCCCATCGCCACCTCCACCAATCACCACCACCCATTGCCGCCGCCATCACCGACGCTCACCGCCAACCATTGTTGGTAACCTCCGTCTCTTCCTCCACTACAATAACCTCTATTACCACTATGCACTGCCACCACCACTACATCTATTACTATATTTCACCTTCTTCACAACTATCGTCTTTCACCGGCCACCCATCGTCTTTTATCTTTACTCGTCGTTGCAACTATGCATCCACCAATTCATTAAGATCTTCCAAATTGAATCAACTATTATGTTTTTTTATATGAATCGGATTTTTTCGAACTACCATCAATTATTTTAGATTCTTCATTCAAATTTCCTACTATTGTTTTTGTTTGTATTTATATGTATGAAAATTGTGTAAAAAAATTAATAATGTTTTTTAATTAAATTATTTAAAGATATATTTTATTTGTGTTATTTATAACTATTATATGACATATAAAATTATCAAACAACTTTTATGGAAACTTGTCCAGTCCTGTCCTATCCAGTCCTAGTCGTACCAAACACAAGACAACCATTTGTCTTGTCCAGTCCTGTCCAGTTCTGTCATGTCCCGTCCAATCTTGTATGCGTACCAAACGCTACCTAAAGGAGTTGTATGAGACTTGAGTAGTAATTATCGTGCTCTTATCTTCGTTTGCACACTTTTTGACATCACAAATACGTTGATCGACACACTTAATCTCGCCTCTCAATATCATAATACATACACACATACATATGTGTATATATATGTATCTACATGTATGCGTGTGTATTGGATGCGACTTGCAACTTGCATTTTTCTTGTTATTGATCGTTCATTTTCTTAACAACTAGATACCTTCATCAACTTGACCCTTTCTTTTAAGATTAGAACCCCACCCATTAAGTCGATGGTGCCTTTTTTTTTTAAAGACCAACTGGCAATAAAACTGAAGATATATAATAGAAACAAAACATAATTATAATTTACACATATATTGATTAAGGTTTTATATCTTTATACAAGTTTACAACAAGTTACGTAAAAACATACGATATATATACACACACATAAAAAGATAGTCCTAATACTTCAAAACTATATAGACTTTGCAAGAATCGGAAAAAGATAATCTTTATACACATTGTTTTAATTACTTGCAGCCTGTGAACAAGTTGTTGTTAAATATAAGTCCGTTTTTTAGCATGTTAAATGTGTGATTTTGAACAGAGTGCCCAAAATTTTGGGGCCCAATTTTACGTTATTTAAAGTTTTTCATCAATAAATGTAAAAATACAGTTCACCTTGGTAATTTGTATATAGGTATATTTGTTATCTCACTTTGTAATATAATCAAAAATTTTAGGTGTAGCAGAGTCTTCAAAAAGATTGAAACGTCTCTGATTAAATATATTTTCCGACGTTAATAATAGAACAATACCACGAGTTGTTTTGGAATTCGTTTCTTCAAGACAAAAGTCGGTCGAATTTGCGGATCCAATGTGATTTAAATGTTAATAGAAAACAAGAATTATTTTGTGTTTAGCGTGTCAAATAGAAATAGGAATTATGAAATATTAAAACAACACAACACTTGGAATAAATCAATATTAAACAGAGCTTTTGGTGCTAAATGGTGACGATAATTAATATTAATGAACTATTATATATGCAAACTGACATGTTTTTATAAATATAGTTACAAAACGAAATAATTAAAATCAAAGGTGAGGATAAGCACGCTGACTCCGTCATGAAAAAATAGTGTAATTTTTCTCTTTTTTTAATAATCTATAAATTAAAATATAATTTTATCAACTCAATTTAAATGTTGATTACTTTTATTTAATAAAAAGAATTAATGTAATGTAATGTAATGTAATTTAATTTAATATAATATTAAAAATTTGAATACTAAAAATGAATGTCATTGTCACCGGTATATTGTTAATACGTAAATAACCAACTTTTAATTAAGGGAAATTAATTAAAGTAGTTATTTTAGAAAATATGGTTATCTTCCTAGCCATTTTCTTCTTCAATTATGTGAAATAGCCACTACGTTGGTGAAAAGGGTTCGTATATACGAACTCCTCCCAAAAACTCAAAAAAAATTCAGATTTTGGTATGTGTTCGTAAAATGGGTCCGTATATACGAACGGAGCTTAAAAAACCATAAAAATCCTCAGGCTATGTTTGGCAAAAAAAACTAGCTTCAGCTAGCTTATAAGCTAGTGTACATGTTTGGATGACCATAAGCTAGCTTATTGAAACGCTACTCAAAGTAGCGTTTTGAAAAGCTAGCTTATAAGCTAGTTTGCCAAACAAAGCCTCAGTTCGTGAAAGTGTTTCGTGAAATGGTTTAAAGAGTTAAAAAAATTACGTTTTTGGCCCATGTTCGTGAATATGGTTCATATATACGAACCTGTACACTTATTTTGGCCCATACTGTACACTTATTTTGGCCCCTCTTCGAGGCATATGTTCGTATATACGAACATGTTTTGGAGATCTTTTAAAAAGGGCCAAAATTGTAATATACGAACATATGCTCCACGAAGAGGGGCCAAAATTGTAATTTTTTTTAATTATCTCAGATGTTGTGGTTCGTATAAGAGGCTTTTACGATGAGGGGTCGATTTTGTAAATTATAGGTTCGTATATACGAACCATATTCACGAACAGGGGACAAAAATGTAAACTTTTTTTAACTCTTTAAACCATTTCACGAAACACTTTCATGAACTGAGGATTTTTATGGTTTTTTAAGCTACGTTCGTATATACAAACCTATTTTACGAACACATATCAAAATCTAAAAAATTAAGGGAGATAAAGGTTAGGAGAGAAATTAATCAAAGTAGTCATTTCAGAAAATACGGTTACATTATAACCAAGAAACTTCACTATTAAATTAAATTAATCAGATATGATAGAAAAATTATGAAACGAAAAAAAAAAATTTAATAGAGAAGCTTATTGGTTCTATCATCTCTATCGCAAGGACAAGTCACTTTCGAAAGTGTACGAATTCGGGTATTATTAAATATAAAATAATATTAAATTTAAGTTGGATTTTTATGGGATTTTTTGAATTGTATATAGTATACATGGTCGTCTTTGGGAAGGCGGCACGGACGCATGTCCAAAGCCCCAAAATATTAGAGGCCCAATTTTTTTCATTAGTATATAGTATTAGTCTAAAAAACTTAATATATTAAAGAGAACCAAAAAAGTTGTAGCATATAATAGGAGTCAAAAAAGAATTTAGTAGATAACAAGGGCCCAAAAACATATTAACTAATTACATTGAATAACTAAATAAGTAAATAATTGCCTAATTGGTCATTCATTATATCATATTGTTTTTGCCTCTTTAATTTTTCAAGGTCCAATGCTATCGGCTATTGCTATCTCTATCTGCTTGACTGTTTTCATGTTTCAGCAATTAAACGGATAACAACTTTAAACTCATGTGCTTGTTGTTGTTGTATGTTTTTGTTGAATATTTTTATACATTTCTGCTTATAATGACTATTAATATTTTCTTATGGGATGATAAATTATGGAATATTATAATAATATAAATAATGATTGATTCTCTAAAATAGAAAAGCTGTTGGAGTTAGAAAAAAATGTTTTTAGAGATTTTGACTTTCCATTCTCTATTTTAGAAAAAAATTAGAAAATGTTGTTGGAGATGCTCTAATTGCTTTTGTTGGCTATTGCTATATTTTTTTGCTTCTCCAGATTATCTTGTACTATTGTTTGACGATCTATCTATCGTTCTTATGAGTTATGACTTGTTACATGGTTTTGTGATTAATAAATAAAATTTTGCTACTAAATGTATTCAATCTTGTCTCTTATATATGTCATGTTCTATAAACTTTTAATTTTAACATCTTATTTAGTGGAGCAAGAAAAAAGAAGGAAAATAAATTGTAACTGAAAATATCAATCCCTTATCAATTAAATATTGAGTTTCCTTGAATATCTCAACAAATTGATTTTGAAATATTCTCCAGGTTTAGGTTTGAAATTCAATCGTATGAAATCTTCATTCTTGATGTCGAAACCTACATCCTTGCTCCATCATTTTCTTTTGTACCCAAACCTGCATCCTTTTACCATCCTTCCTTTATCTCGTTGATATCTCATTGTGATATGTGTTGCAAATAGGTGTCACAAAATGTGATACAATATGTTATCTTAATTCTTACAGCTAAAACAATACCGGTGCATGTTATCTTACGTGATACACAGTGTCACACAATGTGATACATTGTGTTATCTTACGTGATACAATGTGTAACCGAAAAACTTACCTCCTTCGTGATACAAGGTTGTCACAGTGTCACACAATGTGATACATTATGTTATCTTATGTGATACAATGTGTAACTAGGGTTAAAATCGTTGTAGATTGTTGTGATATATAGTGTAATCGACATAGTGTAATCGAATTTGATTGATATGTTTCAATATTGTGAGGTTATCACATCTGATTCATTGCCTAAATTATCGGTACGTGCCTAAATTAGATAACACTTAATTTCAATATGTTATGTCATTTTTACCCTTTTTACCTATTTTAGTGGCCTAAAATTTTGTTTTTAATTAGTATTTCTCTTAATTATTTTAAACCCTTGATTATTTAGATCGATGGATGAGATTGGATCTCATAGTTACCACAAAATACTAGGATCTCCCTTGATTAGGCCCATATATATATATATATAGGGTCAGGTTCACGTGAGACCAAGCTGTTTCCATGAGACCGTGTGAGACCAAGCCTTAAAACATAAAACTTCACACCGAAACACTGTGAAGTTAAAAACATTCGAACCTTCATAATGTAATCACACTATGAAGGTAAAAAAACCTAAACCAAGTTAAAAAAATCAAACATTCACAGCTAAAACACTGTGAAGGTATATCCGAACCTTCACAGTGAAGACGCTGTGAAGGTAAAAAAAAAACGAACATTCACAGCGAAAAACACCGTGAACGTAACATTTACGGTGTTTTCCCTATGAAAAGTTCAATTTTTTTACATTCACAGTTTTTTGGTGTGAAGTTTCATACTTTAAAGCTTGGTCTCACCGGTCTCACGGAAACTGTTTGGTCTCACGCGAACTTAAGTCTATATATATATATATATAGACTTGGGATCACGTGAGACCAGCATGTTTTTGTGAGACCCGTGAGACCAAGTTTTTACACTTGAAACTTAACAGCAAAATGCTGTGAAGGTAACCTTCACAGTGTTTTTGCTGTGAAGGTTCGGATTTTTTTTACCTTCACAGTATTTTGCTGTGAAGTTTCAAGTGTAAAAACTTGGTCTCACGGGTCTCACGAAAACATGTTGGTCTCACGTGAACCCAACCCTATATATATATATGGTATCATTCATTTGTTAACCACGGCATTGGGCTAACCGTGCTAACCAATTTTCAATCAATCAGAATCATCCTACAGTTTATGTAATGCGTTTAATTCTATTAATTCTCAAAGGGGTAATATGTGCATTTCATAATTCACGCATATTTAATGTATTTTCATATTTCAAGGAGTTATTAATATGATAGTTATCTAAATATTAAATATAATATTTAATGTATTTTTATATTTAATGTATTTCCATATTTCAAAGAGTTATTAATATGGTAGTTATCTAAATATTAAATATAATATTTAATGTATTTCCATATTTCGAATGTACATATATGCATGTCTAGATGTCAGTGTGGATCTCAATCAATGCAAAATAGATCAGTTGATATACACATATGCACATATACAACATGTACATATTCACAATACTTAATGTGCACATATGCATATTAGATACCAGTGTGCAGATATACATATACTCAATATATACATATACATATTAGATATTAGTGTGCACATATGCATATAATATTTCAGCAAAAATATGCATATATGCACTGTATGCAAGTGTGCACATATGTACTATCAAAGAGATTATTAGGTGAGTAGAACAATTTATTCAAATCGATTTCTTCAAATAAAAAACAATAGATTTCTTCAAATAAAAAACAATAGATTTCTTGAAATCGTTTTCTCCAAATCGATTCTTCGGATCGAAATCCTGAAAATCGATTTCTTCAAATCCTGAATATCGTTTTCTTGAAATCCTGAAAATCGATTTCTTCAAATCGAATTCTTGATCGATTCTTTAGATCGTTTTCTCCAAAATCGATTTCTTGATCGATTCTTCAGATCGTTTTCTCCAAATCGATTTCTTGATCATGAGTTTGACGATGATCGTGAATATTGAAAGGATTTTACTCGGATTCCTCCTGATTCGTCGTGATATAGAGGATTGTTGGAGTCGATTTCAACAACAGGGTGTTCGTGCGTGTTTTGTTGGATAAAACGATTTTAGGGGATCAAATCCCTAATTATTTGAGTTTTTTTAGTAGGCGCATGTTTCCCAAATTAAAGGTATTGTATTTTTACCAAAGTACCCCTGTGCATACATGCAATGTATTTTTTACAACCGTTTTGAATATTTTAATTTAATTAAAAATCAATTAATTGTGGACCATTGATCTCATCAATCTACGGTTGAGATTGATTAACACGGTTAACACCAATGTCGTGGTTAACAAATGAATGGACTTATATATATATATATATATATAGGGTTGGGTTCACGTGAGACCAACATGTTTTCGTGAGACCCGTGAGACCAAGTTTTTACACTTGAAACTTCACAGCAAAATACTGTGAAGGTAAAAAAAAATCCGAACCTTCACAGCAAAAACACTGTGAAGGTTACCTTCACAGCATTTTGCTGTGAAGTTTCAAGTGTAAAAACTTGGTCTCACGGGTCTCACAAAAACATGTTGGTCTCACGTGATCCCAAGTCTATATATATATATATATATATATATATATATATATATTTGTTATTTCTTCAAAAATCTCGTAATGACCGGTTAACACCTATCGATCCATATTTAATTTTAAGAGCATTCACAATAGTAAAATATTTAAGAAACTTGTTTACCATATTTTTTTCATGTCACATGATATCGCAAAATTTCATCCATTATGGGTCCCACGCGAAGAGATGGAGATGGTACAAAAATCCAAACGGTGCATGGAGTGCATGACGAGGAGGATGATGTTTCACAACTCCCTGGTCTTCATGGGACATGTCATATATTATTGACCTTTTCACATGTAGGAAAATTGACTCAAATAATTATAGATCTTTAATTTATTTTAGAATAAATTACCTTTTTCGTCCCTGTAATTTGTTAAAAATTGCATATTTCGTCCATGTGATTTTGAAATTACGGTTTTTATTTTTATGGTTTGCAATTCATTTCTATTTTCATTCTGAGGCTAAAAACTACTTTTAAGCATTAAGGATTAAAATAGAAATAAATTGTAAACCATAGAGATGAAAAAAGTAATAAAGTTTAGATCATAAGAACCAAAAAGGTGATTAGTTACAAACCAGAAGAATGTAAATCATAATTTCAAAACCACAAGAATGAAAATAGAAATTTTCAACAAACCACAGGGACTAAACACGTAATTTACTCTTTATTTTATACGGAATTTATTAATAGATTTAGTTTTTTTTTTTGAACAAAATTAATAGATTTAGTTAAAAATCACGTAAATGATATTATATAACTTGGAGAGAATTACAGTTTTGGTCCCTAAGGTTTTGTATTTTCTTTGAAAGTGGGACCTATACTTCAATATCTCAAATAGTAGTCCTTGAGGTTTGGATTTTGTTTTGAAAGGAGGATCTCATCACTAACTTCATCTATTTCAATCGTTAGTGTCAGGGGTATTTTCGTCCATTTATATTTCTATCTAATGTTTCAATTCTTTTTGTTTTTCCTTGTTTTTGTAAAACATATGAAATTATAGGGGCCAACTTGTATATATACATACATATACATATATAACAGAGGGACCATAATTATAACTACAATTAAAACATTATTGGATGCATGCCCAAATTCAGAATTAAAAGGAGCACTGCATATTTGGGAGGAACCATCAATGTGGACATTATCACCGGGGAGTTTTAGACATTACCACAGGGATGCTCGCAGGGGTGGGGCAACAACCATCGACGGTACCACTAGGTGTCTATATCGTCTCTGTGGTTCGAAACACACTGGCCAAAAAAACACACTGTAGTTTTAGACATTATCACAGGGACGCTCGCAGGAGTTTTAAACATTACCAGTGTGGTGTCTATATCGTCTCTGTGGTTGGTAACATGAAAGCACAGAGTGTTTAATCCAACTACAAAAAGCAAGCATGTAGAAATGAAGGTCTCAACTTTTACTCACTCTGGTTGATACTAGTGAAGGCACATGTATTATTTGGTCCTTGTGATATATCGTCCCTGAGAATCTGTTTGGTCTCCCTCACGGTGAAGCAAGATAATGATATTGTCCTTGTGTTTTACACACACACACACACATACACACATACATACATATACACACACACACACATATATATATATATATATACACCATGGTCTCGTGGATCATACATGTGGTGATATCGATCAAAAACCACGGTCCCTGTGGTGAAACTCCATCGTGACCCATCACCATCGGCACCCCACCATCCAAAAACCCAGCTTCACACACCATCGATCCCTGCGATTTGGTCCCTATGGTAGAGAGAAGCGTGAGAGGACAGAAGAGGAAGAGGGTAACCATGATTTGAAGACTGATAATCATCCCCGGAAATGAAGTCCGCCGACACCACCTCCCCTTCCAACATTACTCCCCAAACCCATCTTCTCCCCTAAACCAAGCGGCCCCCAACCTCCATCTTCATCAAAACCGATCAAACTTACAATCTCTCATCAAGACCCACCAAACTCATCATCCCCGGAGGTAAAGTTGGAGATACCACCATTCAGCTTATCGATGATTTGGTCATCTGTCTATATATCATGGGGGAATGATGAATAAGGGTGTGGGTATATATATATATATATATATATATTTATATCAGGGAAGTGTATATATATGTATGAGTATATGTGTATATATACATGTATGAGTGTATGTGTGTGTATATATATATATATATATATATATGAGTGATATATATATATATAGAGAGAGAGACTTAAGTTCGCGTGAGACCAAACAGTTTCCGTGAGATCGGTGAGACCAAACTTTAAAGTATGAAACTTCACACCAAAAAATTGTGAATGTAAAAAAAATCGAACTTTTCATAGGGAAAACACTGTAAATGTTACGTTCACGGTGTTTTTCGCTGTGAATGTTCGTTTTTTTTACCTTCACAGCGTCTTCACTGTGAAGGTTCAGATATACCTTCACAGTCTTTTATCTGTGAAGGTTTAATTTTTTTTAAACTTGGTTTAGGTTTTTTTTACCTTCATAGTGTGATTACATTATGAAGGTTCGAATGTTTTTTACCTTCACAGTGTTTCGGTGTGAAGTTTCATGTTTTAAGACTTGGTCTCACGCGGTCTCACGGAAACAACTTGGTATCACGTGAACCTGACCCTATATATATATATATGAGTTAATTAAAACATTGGTCCCTAAACTTTAATGTTTTTACACAATAATAAGAAAAAACAAAAGGAAATGCAAAAGAGGGAAAAAAGTGATATGACCAAAATACCCCTCTTACTAACTGAGTTTTTTAAACGGGGTTAGTGAGGAGGTCCTTCTTTCAGAGCAAGTACCAAACCTCAGGGCCACTATTTGAGATACTGAAGTATATGTCCCATTTTCAAAGAAAATATGAAACCTTAGAGATCAAAACTGTAATTCTCTCTATAACTTATGTAATCCACTTTTTAAATTAAAACAATAGAAAAAATGGACATTACACAAGTTGTATAAATGATTCTTGTGTAATTATACATAGACCATATCATTCATTACACAATTTGCGTAAAATCCATTTTTCTCGTTTTTCTATTCAAAAAGAATATTAATTAAGTTGTATATGTCATTTATGTAAATTCCGGCTAAATTCGTCAATAGGTTTAAAAGGAGGCTATAAAGTGAATATTGGAGTCTAATTAATTATTTTAGTCAATTTCCTAATTCTATTATTTAAGTTTATATTTTAATAATATTTTTATCAATTACTGATATTTACCAAATGTGGTAAAATAAGTAGGGGTGTAAATGATGCGAGTCGAGCTCGAGTATCAGTAAACTCGACTCGAACTCGAAAAAAATTCTCAAACTCGAACTCGACTCGAAAGCTCGCGAGTATTGAAAATCCAAGCTCGAACTCGACTCGATAACCAATTTCCAAGCTCGAGCTCGAACTCGTTTGAAGCTCGCTCAAGCTCGAACTCGTTTCAAGCTCGCTCAAGCTCGAACTCGTTTCAAGCTCGCTCAAGCTCGAACTCGTTTCAAGCTCGAACTCGTTTCAAGCTCAAACTTAAACTAATTTTAAGCTCAAACTCGAACTAGTGTTCGTATTCAATCATTTAAAAATTCAATGTGTTCTTATTTGTTTATGTTTGTTTGATTAAAATTGTAAACAAACATAACAAACTAGTTGCACCCACTTCCATAGGTACCAACAATTTTTTTTTTTGCCTAACTTCAATCCAAATGGCTCAAGCTAAAGGGCTCAAGCCACTAGTCACAATAGAAAGACTATGCCACAAAGGCTATGAAATGGCAAGGGAAATGAAGAGGGTGTGTCCTATTTATAGTTGAATGCAAAAGCATTGGATGGATTGTCCCACCAATGTGGGATGAGTTTTTAAGCAAAAGGAGAACAATCCTTATTTTAAATAATGGTACCCACAAGTCATATAGGTGTTATTACTTTTTTTAAAGAAAATGTTAGTAATTCTTTAATAATAATTGTAATTATATAATTATAACATATATATGAGTGAATTGTGGATTTGGTCCCTGTGGTTTAGTGATTTCTTTGACCATGGTCCTCATTCTATGTTTATTATGGATTTGGTCCTTGTGGTATTTAATTTATTTTGGTTTTGGTCCTTCTGGTTAACACTTCCGTTAACCTTGTTAAATCAAGGACCATTTTAGCCATTTTGCCTAAACTTTGTCCTTTTTTTATAATAAAAATAAAAACAATATTTTTATACATACAAACACACACACACATACATACATATATATATATATATATATATATATATAACGATATTAAAATAAATAAAATAAGATATTATTGTATGATTTAATTGTTTAATTTTTAAAAATTAATTATATTAAATACGATTTAATTTTATTATTTTACTGTAATTGTGGAAAAAAGATATAGTTTTATTGTTTTAATGTAATTAAAATTTTAATTTAAACAAATTAGATCATAAAAGTATATCTTATTTTATTTAGAGCGAATAAAATAAAATATAGTTTTATGATTTGATTTATTGAATTAAAATTTTAATTAAGTTAAAGACGATTTAATTATATTGTTGTTTTACTATCATTGCAACAAACAAACTTATTGTTGATATTTTAACACCAAAAATCATTCAAAACCGTTGAGAAATGAACTCTAATTTTATCATACTAAAAACAATATGAAAGTTGATTTTGAGTTTTTGAGTGAAAAACAATATGAAAATTAGAACCTCTAATTTTAAGATGATAAAATTATAGTTCATTTCTCAACGGTTTTCAGTGATTTTTGGTGTTAAAATATCAACAATAAACTTGTTTGTTGCAATGATAGTAAAACAACAATATAATTAAATCGTCTTTAACTTAATTAAAATTTTAATTCAATAAATCAAATCATAAAACCATATTTTATTTTATTCACTCTAAATAAAATAAGATATAGTTTTATGATCTAATTTGTTTAAATTAAAATTTTAATTACATTAAAACAATAAAACTATATCTTTTTCCACAATTATAATAAAATAATAAAATTAAATCGTATTTAATATAATTAATTTTTAAAAAATTAAACAATTAAATAATACAATAATATCTTATTTTATTTATTTTAATATCGTTATATATATATATATATATATATATGTGTGTGTGTGTGTGTGTGTGTGTGTTTGTATGTATGTATAAAAATATTGTTTTTATTTTTATTATCAAAAAAGGACAAAGTTTAGGCAAAATGGCTAAAATGGTCATTGATTTAACAAGGTTAACGGAAGTGTTAGACAGAAGGACCAAATCCATAATAAACATAGAATGAGGGACATGGTCAAAGAAATCACTAAACCACAGGGACCAAATCCACAATTCACTCTCTATATATATATAATAATTATATTATTTTTTTAATATATGTTCTTTAGATTACTATTATAAGTAAACGAACATTAATAAACGTATATATATATATATATATATATATATATATATAATATTCGAGTATCTCACGAACTTATCGAGTCGAGTATCAGGTTGCTCGACTCGACTCGTTAGTATGTCGAGTCGAGCTCGAGTTCGAGTCGAGCCTATTCGAGTCGAGTGTTGACCGAGTCGATCTCGAGTAGCTCGCGAGTTGTCTCGTCTCATTTACACCCCTAAAAATAAGTGATTAGACGGATCAGGTGATTGGTTAAACGGGTATTGATTCTTTAATAGTACTTCTAAACGGGTCAATGCGGATAAGTTTATGATGAATGAATGCGGCAAATGTTTTTCAGTTTTTGGCTATGTTTGGTAAATTAGATTGATAAGTTAGCTTTTTAAAACGTTATTATAAGTAACTTTTCAATAAGTTAGCTTATAAGCCATTTTATGGTCATCTAAAAAAGTATAAAAAAAACTAGCTATTTTGCAAACAATGCCTTTGTCTCCCTGTTCAATTTATATGAATACTAGAAATGTACTTTCGCAATGCAGCGAGTTTCTAAAATCTAGAACTCGAACCCTCGATCATTATTCATACTTTTTGTTTGTCTTTTTTTTTAATTTTATTTTACGATTTTGAGAAACCTAGATTTAAAACAAAAATATATTTTAGTTTAGTTTAATTATGTTTTTTTATAAAAAACAATAATAATAAATTTTGTTACAGGTCAAAAAATATTTAATTTAAATAATAATTATATTTAAGATATTTTATATTTAAAATTAAAAAGATAACATACTTCAATAAAATTTAAAAATAAGGTGTTTTATCTTGAATTTCTTATATTTATCGATTTGTTATATCAATAGTTAAAAATTTTAGATATTTTAGAAAATAAAAATAAGTGCTTATCTGCAGTTAGTTACACGAATTCAAACATTGAGCTTTTATAAGTTGTACTTATGTTTAATCAATTTGTACTTTTAGATTTTAAGTAATATGCATTAATAAGTGGTACCTAATGCATAAAAATTAGTTTTTAAGAGTTTAACTTAAATGTTTTATAATATAGTATAGATATATTAGTTAAAATTCAAAATTACAAGTTAATAAAACATAATTATAACTTATTAAAGTCTAATGTTTTTATTTGTATAACTAATTGCAAATAAACATATTAAATACATGATAAACACTATGAGATAAATTATCTGTTTTATTTATTTTTTAAATATATTTATTAGATCAATGCATGTTTTTATAATATAATATAGATATATTAGTTATGAGATTATAACTAATATAGATATAAATATATTAAGAGCAAATCATAAAATAAAAAATAAATATTGATAATAGTAATATTGATCAAATCGTCCAATAAATATAAAAAATAAATATTGATAATACTATATAATATTGATCAAACGTCCATTGAATATAAAAAACAAATATTTATATTAATAAATGAGTATTCATTCCACAAATAGATGATGATGTGAGATATTGTGCTTGGATAAGTTGTACCAATGTATTATGAAATTGTAAATTAAGTAATTGGCTTTAATTAGTTGTATTTTGTGCTTAAAATGTTGTAATTAAGAGTTTTTATGTCTCTTTTATAATATATTATAGATATATTGGGTAGGTGAAAAATCGTGTGAGAAGTTAAGGTTAACGTGAGAAGTGTGAGAAATGATTCTGAACCGTTGATCACTTTTAATCTTATGTCCTCCCATAATTTGCGCCTTAGAAGGAAATTGATTCGGGGCATCTCGATGTATTTTATCTCGATGCATCACATCCTAATGTACGTCTATTTTTCATCCAAAAGTTGATAACCACTTCTCACGCTTCATATATTAACTTCAACTTCTCAAACGGAACCCAACCCATATTGGGTTTTTTGGATTTTTATCATTATTTAAATAACAATTTTATTTAACATAAATTATTTACAAGTGTTGTAACTTGTAAGTATTTGAAATATGATTTAGACCGCATTTGATATGTTGTTTTATCCTTTTATTTTACGTTATATTATTATATATTTAACCTGTTATAAATAAAAATATATCTTTTTTTTTTGGTTTTTTTAAGAGAAGATAGTTTTTTCAAAAAAAAAAAAAGAAGGTAATTTGAGTCGTTTTAAAGACAGCGAGATTTTTCTTATTGTTTTTCAGGACTTTATAGAATTAGTTAAAATACATTCAAGTTGATTTTAATACTTACTGTTAACAAAAATAAGATAAATTCAGATAATATATATATATATATATATTTAAAATAACATAATATTACTTTTGATCTTATAATTTTCCTTTTTATATCGTGTTAGTTTAGCTTTTGATTACTTTATTGTGAATTTGTGATACAATTTTAACATATATATTTAATAAAATAAATGACAAAATAAAATTCACAAAACATAGTCGCATAATTCACACACACAAGCCTATCGACATACAAGCTTAGATACATTATGATATGTAAGACAAACAGGGATATTGAAGTTGTGGTAATGTCATCTCTACGTCGAACCGAATGCAAAAAGTTACCTATATATTTGTCTCATTGTCTTGTTTATATTTTACGTTGTATTTTTATTACATATAAAACTAAAACAAAAAAATGTAACAAAATAGATGTCATCGTCGACGTCGTTGCCAAACACTTTACTTCCCGGATATCAGAATGTGTTGCCCATCATCGACTTTATCATTTTTAAGACTCTGACTACCCTTGTGATGCATAACGTCATATGACGCATCGAGTGACTATACCATTTATTAACCTATTTAAAATAACATAATATAATATCCTTTACGTCAACTTTGTTTGTATTTTTTTCACCTCGTATTATGTAACTCAGTTCGATTATCATTCCCCTTACTGTATAAAAAATACAAGGGACTTTTATTTTGAATTGTTTTAATAAGGTAATTATGCTAAATGTTGATATCTTTTGACATATATGCTTATATTTTTTTTAATGACCACATATCCCTCCTATTCTTAGTCTTTTATTCTAACACAACTGATTGCTTTTAGTACTTTTGAGTTTTGACTAACAAGTTGAACTATTTAGTCATATCGTGTTAATTTGGTTTAAAATCAGGATGTCTTGTTCTACCTATTCTTTTTCCTATTGACCGTCGAAGTTTATATCTAAGTTTTGGAGAGGCCATATTGCTTATTTGGCCTGGGTGGATGGCTAATAACCATCCATTTGTAATATTGGATTCATGTAACAAATAAATATCCTTTATTAGTATATATGAGAATACTTAACACAACTGATTTTGTTAAATTATAGGTTCAAAATACGCATGCAATCAAATACAATGGAACCATCCAGGGACTAAAATATATATGGAGAACAGAGGGTTTGCGAGGAATGTTTAAAGGAAATGGTACCAACTGTGCTCGCATTGTCCCAAACTCTGTTGTCAAGTTCTTTACCTATGAGGAGGCATCCAAGTAAGTTTACCTGATTTTCACATGTAACACCTCTTCCTTTTGTTTTATGGTTCTGTTTTTGGAATTTTTCTACCTAATTGCACTTTCCTAACTAAGTTCAGATTTGTAATTCAGGCCTTGTAATCCAGACCCGAACTAATTTAATAAATGTTAGCATGATAGATCATAGAAAAGTTGATGTAAAGGGACTTAATAATGCTTATGAAAAGGAAATAAACTAAAATATTTGTTTTAGTAATGATAGCTACTTCTGTTTTTGTCCTGTTTGTGAAATTATTGTAAAAAAAATCAATCTTTAACTTGATTGAACTTCTTATCTGCTCTTGGTAAAAATAACGATCTTTTGCTGTATGATTATATTATAATCTTAATATACATTATCCTAGAGAATTTTCTAACAATGCACAGATTGATGAATTTGTAAAATCTGATGTTGCATGTGATGGGAATGAGCTTCCAAAGGCTGTGGAAATTCTATCAGAAATGAAAAAGTTGGCATCACATACTCCTTTTAATTCATTGGTGGCAAGTGAAAACTAATTGCCAAAGAATACTTTTTAGTCTTATTACATTCTCATGAATTGATTTATCTGAATATTGTGATTGTGTGGGTTTAAATTTAATACAGAAAGGATGATCTAGAAGTTGGTCTTAATTATGCTTCTTTCTCAAGCACAAAAGGATGGCATTTCCCTAAATCTTATAATGTACAGGTGTTTGCAATTGGATTTTCATACAGTGTTCTTAAATTATGGACTAGTTGGCGGTTTTAATTTAAACCAAAACAAGGGTGAAGCCAAAACTTCTGTTATGACTTTACCTTTCCCACTTCTCTTTCTCTGGTGCATGATTATGAACCGGTACTGTTCCACATCTGAAGGTTGTTTGTGTATATATATCATGTTTTTTTTAAGTATATAATATTTATATACGGTAAATGCAACAAATAAACACACACACCCTCCTCACCTTTGGTGAGGTTTGAACCCCTGACATCCTAGAAGATCAAAGGCTCTGATATCGCTAGGCCAAAGGCCCTTTTGGTTATATATATATCATGTTCATGTCACCAAGCTTCAACCTCTAGAGGTACGTGTTACATTATAAATATATTGTTTACCCTCATAACTCACTTCTCGTCACTCACTCTGCCTATTTTCTCGCCCAAGGGTAACAACTCTCTTTTTATTATATACGGCTCTTTGTATATGTATTTGTAGCTGGATGTAGTGATTTATCGTGAACCTGTTTTTGATTGCTACTTGGATTTGTATTGGCCAAATTTGATTGAAATGTTTTAGGTTATTAGTATTCACTATTTCACTATTCCAATATTTAAACCTCATTAAGAATATCAACACCTACCATTACTTTTTTTTTTTCTCTTGCCATTCAAATTTAGTGGGATTTGGTGGTCACTCAAGACCATGAATCCAAGATGCATTGTTGTCACTTAATCCACCCTGGTAATCCTGTCCTATGCCTAATTCTCTCACCTCTCAAGCCTTATGTAATTTCAAGTCTTCATTATGAGTTATGACAAGGGGCACGAAGGGGGGTGTCAACGTGTCCACATATGATATTTGAATATGGAACTAGTACTTGCACTAAAATTATTACTAGCAGCATCACATGTTTGTATCTTTGAAATCCTATTTGCCCACTAGGAAGCATTACAAGATATTGGTGAGACAATTTTGGTCTTATTAAGTAAAACATGTCTCACTTGAACTGCCCACTATTCTTTATTTAACTTTGTAAAGTGAGAAATGTTTGAGAAAAATGTGTACATTTTGACATCATTTCTCCCCTGTTTCCATTCACTTAGCAATGTGTTTCATTCTCTTAGGTATATAATATATATTGTTTGCAGATTTTTGTAAGCACTAATGAACCAGGGCATTGGTTGAAATGTCTATTTGCTGCTATCGATCCTTAATTTAAATGTTCATCACATTTTTGTAGGTTAGGGATATTGTTCATCTTACGAGTATTATAAAGTCCATGGAGATTGTGGCAAGAGGATGAGTCAGGAGCTTAGATCCAGATGAATTGGTTGGTGGCGAGGAGATTGGTCCAAATTAGTTTGAGGTACATGTTCAGTTGCTAATAAAAAGCGGGAACGTTTGGTCAGACCATATGGGGTGTTTATTACAGTTGAAGACGGTATTGGAGCAACGATCACACGACCATGTCCTTTCACTTTGGTATGTTAAGCTTTAAAACTTGTGAGACTAGTAAGTATAAATTTTTTATCATTATAACTTTAAGCTCATATACATGTTCTTTAATTGTAGGTGGTTCATGACGAAGATTGATATCTCTCGTTTATAAGGGACAATAAGATTTTTTGTATTTGGGTAATTCTTGATTGGTACTAGTTTTGTCATGATACGACTTTGTGGTAGTTGGTACTCATATAAGTATTTGTACAATGTTGAATTTTGTTCTATCGAATCAGTTCGTAAAACTTTCATATATGTTTTTTAAATGTAATATTACAGGAGGATTTTATGATTGAATGAAGCGTTACATATTATAGTCTTTTAGGATACTTTTAGTGTTACTTATTATAGTTTATTAGGACACCTTTTAGTGTTACTTGGTTCATTTTATAGGACTCTAGAATTTGTTTCATAATTATATAACTTAATACGACACATATTTTGGTACTATATAAATGTTTTAACAACATCGAATTTCATCCTATAAAACCATTTTTTGGGACGCTAATATTTGTTTTTAAATGTAAACATTTTATGACAACATAAAGTGTCCTATATTATAGTCTATTAGGACACTTTTTAGTGTTACTTAATCTATTTTATAGGACTATGGAATTTGTATCATAATCGTAGAACTTATTAAGACACTCAAATTCATCCTACTAACCTAATACAACGCCTTTAGAGGGGACACACATGTCTTTTATCCTATAAAATTAAAAGTCCTATTAAGTAACCTATTAGGACACTAATGAGTGTCCTATAAACCTTTTTTTGTTGTAGTGTCTTTATCGTTTTTCAAATCAATCTTCGTTCCTCTCTCATCTCTTTAATTGTAGAAAACGACTATTCACCGTTATATTCTCTAACTATCAAAACAAAAAAGTTATTAAAAAGATCTTCATGATGGTTGCTCAATAAAACTCATAATAGCTTGATGGTTGTTCGGCAAAAGTTTAAATTTGTATTGATGTAGATTTTGAAGGAAAAAAAAACTACTTCAAAAACCTTTGGTGTGAACTAGGTCGGCATAACACATCATTTGCACACCAGTAGGTCCCCTCACATGTATTATCACATGTAGAAAGTTCTCGCATTTTCGTAAAAAAGAAGGTGTGTTCTCGTTTGGACCTCCACCTATATATATATATTGTAACACCCTTAAATCTGGAAATAGTAACTTATTAAAATTTACTAAATACATCAATAAATAATTCATCTTCAACCACAAATTATGACTTAACCTCAATACAACCATTCATTCTATACAAAAGTCTATGATAAGGACGGGTGCTACTAAAACCCCGTAATAGTTACTATCTCCAACGTTGCGGAAGACTTCACCAACTACTTACATTTGCACAAACTAAGGCTCGACTCTTCATGGGATTGCTAGGACCAACTCCCAACCTTGAAACCTGATGCACATGCCGACAAATAAAAAGTTAGGCTTAACGCCTAGTGAGCTCAAGAGTTTTCATCATATATAAAATAATCGTTTAAAAGAAAGAATGCGGTTAAAAATCATAGTCCTTCAATATGATACGTCTTACATGTGAAAACGACTCATTTTCAACAATATGCATTTTAGGTAAAGAACACCAATTAAAACGTTTTCCAAGCCAACTACTTCAAAGATAATGATAAAAGCGTAAGTATAAACTGAATTCTCCATTTATGAAGATACGGTTAAACCTTATATCCCAAAACACCCCAAAACACGGGTGGGGGATAATACTCAACCCATAAATCAAGGGTAAAACCCAATTATACAAAGCATCACCGAAAACTTGGATAATAAAACTCAATACCCAAAAACAACACCTTTCGGTGACGGGGGATTCCCGATTCCATAAAATGTGGTGGTCCACAAAGTAAGCCCATTTTATGTTGTTATGACTAGTCATATAAACAAAAGTATACGCAAGAGATGTCAGGCTCAGTAGCTTTAAACGTACACCCACGGAAACTCGAGTTCAACCCCGTCGGGTTCCTATGTCGAGCCCCTCATCTAATATCGTAATACTTGAGCACGAAGGACTTATACCGCAACCCGGTACCTTAACGTGCAGCACGAAGGACTTACATCACACCCGATACCTAACGTGCAGCTCGTAGGACTTACATTGCACCCGATACCTAACGAGCTTCATCCAAAATTGCCAACAAGGCTCGAAGTCGAGCTACCAAAACTGGACAATTGTCCAAAGGCTCCAAATCAAATAAAAATACCAAGCCGCAGGCTTAGCACCCATTGACCCATTGATAAAATAAAATAAGAATACGATAAAACGCACTCGACCAACGGATATGCAAACACCACGACTAAAAGTAAGATTAGTTCGAAACTCAACATTAGTTGAGGCAACCTATTTTCCAAATGAACTTATACTCTTATATCTTCCAAATGCCTCGTAACACAAAATATGCATTTTCCAAATTTAACAGCTGATAAGAATGAAAATCATAAAATGAGACTATAAACATTTCTTTCAAGTACCTCACATAAAAATGCAAGTAATACTTTATAAAACATTCTATTTCATGAACGATGCATAAAATCCGACAAACATTTAAAAACGTATTTCTTTGACCAAAGATCCATTTATGCAATAAGACTTCAAGACACGTTCATTTGTGACACATATATCAAAGCCCAAAAATCTCAAATGTGGTGTTATACAAAGTTTATAGAGTTAAATACTTCAACAGATCAAAGATTAGCAAATACTCCAATATTTGATAATTTCATGTAAAACACATAGACACTTAAAATGGACATTTTGGCATGTACACCGTTTTCACAAATCAACTTGAACTCACCTTGCTAGATTTAGGCTAAATCTAGATTTTACCCAACGAGCTCCTTTTGAAGGCCGCTTGAATCCTCAAGCCGAGAACTTCCAAAACCTAGATCCATACAATCCAAACCATTTAGAAACATTCCCCAGACATTATACACCGAAATCCCTAAACGAGATTAAAACCCTAATTTCTCCAAAATCATCAAATCCGAGATTTGAGATACCAAACACTAAGAAACCATCAATGGAGCATTTATAACCTTAATACAAGAAAACTTACCCTTGAAGACAAAGAGGCTTCCGAGAACACCCAATCCAACATTTCAACCCGAGCTCCCAACCGATGAACTTGATGAGGAAGATGAAGATGGAGGTTTTGTGGTTCAAGGTTCCAACTAGTTAGATGGTAAAGGATCATGAGGTTTGGGGAGAGAAAAACCCCCAAAATAGGTTAGGGTTCGGTTTTAGTGTTTGGGAGAGAAAAGAGAGGAAGATGGAAGTGAGAAATGAGGAGAAAGGGTGAGAATCGCGACTCTTAAAAGACCTGGGGGCCGACCGCGATTGTGCCAGGGCACTATCGCCAGGGCACTATCGCCCAACACGTACCGCGGGCACACCCCCGCTGGCGATTGTGCCCGGCGATTGTGCCCAGGGCACTATCGCCCAGAGTGCACTGAGGCTCGATCCTTCCCATTTTCCGCACAGACCACTCATGACGCGATTGGCTTTCACAGACAGGAATTTACGGGTGTTACATATATATAGACGGAGGTTCAGGGGGAAACCTAAAAAAACGGAAAACTGAAGAACACTTTGGTAGCCTTCCATTTGGACAGTATGCACTTGTGCATACAAGTAAATTATGTTGATTTTTGGTTTTTATGCACAAGTGCATTATGCACTTGTGCATATGCACGTGTGCATGTTACAAATTACCTGTATGCACAAGTGCATACCGTCCAGATGAAGGGCTACCAGAGTGTTCTTCAATTTTTCATTTTTTTGAGGTTTTCCCCTGAATCTGACCATATATATATATATGTGTGTGTGTGTGTGTGTGTGTGTCTAATGAATTGAGAACTCGGTTGTTTATGATAACCGTAAGATCTAATTTTAGCAAATCAATTATTTATATTAACTTTTTTATTTACTTAATAGATAAAGGGTTTATTAGTAATATCCCTAATTAAAATTTGAAATTAATTTTTTAGTAGTTATCCATGTTTGGTATAAATAACTCACTTCTTGGTCTTTGACTCCCCCTTCGGCATCCAGGGGTCACAGATCAACCATAGAACCCTATTTAATGAATGGCACGCATTAACTGGAATACCAATGCACTGAGTCGTGGACTTTATTCAAATCCATTTATATGGTCACCAAGTCACGGGTTTTATTTTGTAAAGTATCTATTCCTTGGTAATCAAACCCAAAAAATATATGGATTAACCATGCTTAACTAACTAAATTTAGCAGGTTTTTTCAAAAGACGTAAATGTAAATAAAAAATACCCCCTACCCAAACTTTTATGATTCACCCCAATTCCACCAATATTTTTCTATTGGAGCTTCCTTCATTCCTTTTATCGAGCATAATGATGTGAATCGGGCTTTCTTCTGTTTGAAATTTAAATCGATATTATTTTATTCCAATTCTTTCCCGATACCTCTCAAGGAAAATCTCCTTCACTTGCATTTCATCGATGTAGATTGCCTCATTTGAATTGAATATTCATTTTTTTTTTCATTCAAGAACAAGAAGTTTGACCCCCTTCCTTTTATTCAAAAATAAGAAAATGCAATTATGATAAATAATATAAGTATAACAATTATAAATACTATAATTTTCTCAACCAAATTGATTTTTTGATATATCTCATTTTTAGCACCTACACCTTTCACGTACACACCATCCATCACCATATCCACATCAATCACATACTTGCATCACAGTGGGTGAAACCTGCCAAAATATCATATTTAAAGCTATAAGCTTTAGTTTTACAATTTAAAAGGTGTTCACAATGTGTTTAATGAGTATCACAATGGATATCGGGTTTGTGTTTTCCTGTGTTAGAAGTTATAGAATATCATAGTAGTGTACGTCGGAATAAGTTTGGCCGGAAAGAGAAGAGAGAAGCGTGGATAATTACCAAAATTAATATTTTTTATAATTACCAAAAGACTAACTTACCCTATATTTTATCTATAAATTTATTTATTTTTTAAAATTAATGAATAATTACTAGAATTAATATTTTTAATAATAACCATTGATTATTAAGAAAATAAAAAAACAACAAATCATGTGCAAAATCATAACGGCCAAAAAAATGGATGCAGACGACTTTGTCCGCGACTTAAGTCACGACAAAGTCGCGTGAATCGTACACGATTTTATATGTATTAGGCCGTTCTCGTGTTTTCTCGAATATATATTATTCTCGTATGAACTCACACTCTCTCTATATATATGTATGTATATGTAAAAGCATTTTGTTGTTAAACATGTCTTATTGATTAGGGAATCATGAGGGTATATTAGTCACAATCCAAATAACTTTGACTATTGGGGTCTAAAAGCAATTCCTACAGCTATGCTCTTTTACAGATTTTAAAGTTTTGGGAAAAGGTTGCTTCAACCGTTATACTGAATTATCTTTTAAAAAATAGAGAAAAATAAAAGGAAGAAAAAATAAATCATTAAATTTTGAAGAACAAAGAGAAATATAAAATGCTATAATAATATCTGGATAAAAAGTACTAAAGGGATGTTTGGCGGTTGCTGAATGATTTGGTGCAGAATGATTAAGTGGTCAGAACGATTAAGAGGCTCTTATGATATAGTGCAAAATGAAATACAGTTGTTTTTTAATTGTTTATCACGAAATTAGGGCTCTGAATGATTAAGGAAGGGTCAAGATACAAAATCATTCAGAGGGTTTAGAATCATTAAAAGGCAGACCTTTTTTTTACCAAACAAGATTCATGTCTTAACTATTCAAATGTTTTCCTTAATTGAACCATTAAGAGTTAAACAAACAACCCCTAAATCATCTAAATCATGTTTCTTCTGCACTTTTCATCTATATTATTATTTTCTAACAATTTGACCATGAACATCTTGTGGTGGGCCAAACACCAATATCTTCTGGTCTTGCATGTTAAAAATACAATAACCACCGGAAACCACCGCGCTCAGCCATATCGTCGAAACAAAGCCGATAACGGTACGCGTCCGAACTCAGTCGGACGAACTGATACTGGAACGTTCGATTTTCAAAGCCGATAACGGTACGCGTCCGAACTCAGGATTCATGCGCAATTTTAGAACCATTGCTGACCTTTAGATAATTTATCTAGACCTGTTTCGTTTTGCGGTGTCTCCGTTGATTCATCAAATCATCAACGAGTTCGAAGTACTTAAGTCGGTGATCGTTTCATATCGACTTGAGTTCCTGTAGGGAATCAATAATTGTCACAGATTCACATATTGGCAGCTAATTGTGCTGGAAATATCTCGTATTAGATGCTTCTTACAGAGTTAATTTGTGAAATGTAGTGATTTGATACGATACCAGATTGAGATGAACATAAACCCTAAAATTTTATTGTCTGGAAGTGGAATGTGCTCTGTCCTTCTGTTAGGTTCTCGAGTTCAATACACCTCAACGGTTGCACAATCTGATTCCACTTGAAAAAACAATTTGGTTCCAAATATGAGCCATTTAGTGGGGAAAAAACGCGCAATCGCGCAATGTCAAGTTTATCACCTCACAGGAACATATGGCCTTTGTCAATGTCTAGTCTGGCCAATTCAATTCCGATCTTGTTTGACAAATTGCATAATATGGACCAATTGCTTAAGTAAACTTCTGTATAAACTTGTACTTTTCGTTAGGTTGTACTTCCAGTCGAAGAATATTGTGTCCTAACTCCTAAGTAGTTAGAATTGGGTACTCCAGTTGTACTACAATTGTTTACATAGTCCTCAAACTGTGTTCCTTGAGATGAATTCAATGGAATTAAAGCTCACCCTTTTTTGTCACATAATTCTCTACCTCTCCCTTTTTTTCGATGAATTCTGGCATTCCCCTTGGTGTCACTCACCTCTCTTTCCCTGGCTTTCCTCTCATTTACCACAATGGTTGTCTCTGCTGTTTATTGGAGCTTGGATCTTACTCATAATTGGTTCATGTGTATCTGCCCATGACTAACCTCAAAGAAAGTATTTTTTGAGATTTGAACGTAAGGTAAAGGCACTTTCCCTAATCCATCCTTGAATACCTATTTTTTTAAAGCTGCTCCATTGATTGCTTTTCTTCTGAGTTCTTTCATAACATAAAGTCATATAACCACAGTTTTTAGAGTTCTTATTGGTTGTCGTAATCCCCATGTTCTGTTCTTGACTTGTTCTAATCAAGGTCCGGTTAATCTCCAAGAAACAGAAGTTGAATCAGTTGCAAACATAATGTAGAACTTGTGAAGCAGTATATGTCCTCAATAGTTTACTGTTGGCGGAAAACGTCCCGAGGTTCTACGGACTCGTTCTGGTTGAAACAAGGAGAAGTCATAAGGCGCATACTCATTTCTTTCGTGTTTTCAGTCATTCCTTCATTTAGATTCTTGAAAATAGATCAGTTATTTACAAATTGATTTGGTTATGTAATATTTATGCCACCATAATTGACATGTTTTATTTTATTCTAATAACAGCATAGAAAAGTCCAAATGGTTGATTGATTTGGCAGAATTGTTGGTTTGAAAATAACACTACTCTGTAGAACAAGGGATAAACCTTGAAAACCTTGAACGAAAAGAAATTGATGAAAACTGGAACTGCCTTGAATTAGTGAGTTGGTATGTTGGACTAGTAGGAGTACTGTGTTTTTTCCTAAAGGTTTTCGTGCACCTACTTCTCTGTGTATGTTGTTGATTGCTTCAAACTCACTTTTCTTGTCTTGTCTTTTTTTTTTTTTTTTGTGTGTTTTTTGGTGCAAACTCTCTTTTTTCACACACTTGTCATAAGCCGGGAGTCTTTATCAAGACAACCGCTTTACACGTCAGGGTAGCGGTATAGGTCTACATACATCTCACCGACTCACCCTGCATAGACCCCCATGTGGGTGGGATATATTGGGCGTGTTTGGTTTGGTCTTGGGTTGGAATTGCCTAGAATTCTAAAATAATGGTAATAAGATAAATGGGTGAAATATGGAACAATCATAAATTCATAATACAAAATAATTCTCATTGCTTTAGAAACAAGGTAGCTATGTAAATATGTCTGTTCTTTGATTCTAAAGTACAATATGTTTAATATCTTCCAAGCTTTCACCTTCTTCCGTTGGTGAAGCTGGCTATCAGAATTGCAAAGAGAAAGAAAAGAAAATGAAATAAGAGAGGTCCAAGTCCCCAATGTGGGGTAACACATCATTAAACTCTTATAATTTTAGACAGCAAGACTGCTAAGTATCATAATTTTTAATTTGTTGTCGAATGTTACTAACAGACGGGCAAGTCTGCTGGTGGCTGCTGTAACGTCTGCAATTCTCCAACTCCATTGTCTACTAAGAACACCGTGGCTAAACCCCAGCCAATGTGAACATCCAAGTGGCAGTGCATAATCCAGGCACCTGAGGAAAGCAAACGGGAAAAATGAGGGATATATTTCTAGGAGCTGTAAGCTTTTTGTTGAACTTGAATATGTATATAATAGTGCCTCCCATTCTTTATATACCGTCCCATAGCCCAAAGCAGCTGGCTGACCCAATAACCTCCAAATCAACTTAAAAGTCAAAACCAACCATGGTGGAAGTTATTGGTAGCCCTCAGCTTTGAGCTAAGGAGCTCATAAATCTAATTTTCTATCCATAGTAGAAGGGTTATCACATTTTACCTGGATTATCAGCAACAAATCTAATGACTGCCCACCCATTGACAGGTAGACTGACAGTATTTCTCAGAGGTGGATCCACGAGGTTGAACTTAGAGGTGTCAGTTGTTGGGTTGAAGTTTCCAAATCCTTCTGCAACTATGTAGAAATCATATCCATGAAGATGGATTGGGTGGTTCTCGGCTGTGAAGATACTTGTACCTTGCAACACTATCTGCACCTTTGCTCCATATTTTAACTTGTAGACCTTGGTGCCACGTGTAGGTTGCCACAGAGACTGGCTTACGTTACCGGTGTAATCAAAGGTAACCGGAGGCTTCGCCGGGAAGTCGGTGGTGAAAACTCCGGGGACGCCATGGTGATGTGCTTGCAGCACAGAGAAGTTGGATGGGAGTACAAAAGATACGTTGTTCATGCTTGCAGTGAACCGAGTCCTGTTTGGAGCCTGACATGTACTGGCGCTGGCGGTTGGTGGGCATGGATTTATTCCAAGGCCGGCGGTGATGAAGAGACTCTCATCAATCTTAGTTGGGACCAGAGTTTTACCTGGACTCCTGAAGCTGGTGCTGAAGGCGGTGGCGGTGGCGGTGTCGTTAAATGCTGGGAGGGAAGGCATGACGGGCTTCGAAGAAATGCCCTTTGCTGGACAAGGGGCGGTTTTGTACTCCAAAATGGCTGTGGTCGTAGTGTTGTCGAATGGGGCTCCTTGTGCACTGGCATAAGCACGTGCAGCAATGTAGTATCGAGCCGGTGGCTGGTCGGCCTTGATGAGTACATCGGTGGTTTGACCTGGTCCAAGCATGAGGACCGACGTGGTGAAGGGTTTGACGTAGGAAGCATCAGCTCCCACAACAGTGAGTTGGTGGTTAGCAATACTGAAGAAAAGCTGTTGATTCAGAGCTGCATTAATCACCCGAATCAGGTTTGTCTCACCTGAATCCACTGGAACTATGACAGTATCTACATATAAAACGGTCGAGAATTAGAAAAATATTTTAAGAAGTTCATCGAAATTTCAGTCATGTGTCCATTAACAACTATCAAGATTCACCCAAAATCTCACTTTTTCCATGCTTTTGGTTTTAAATCTCGAAAAACTTAACTTGAACTGATACGAAATGAGTTTGTATGACAGTTCTATGGAAGCAAACCTTTGCTGGAGCAGTTATAGAGGTCACCAGGTTGACCATTGATGGTATATGCATCAGAGATATTTGGAGCTCCTCCTGTTCTCATGGCTTCCCTTATAACATCCAACGGGTTAGCATTCCACCATTCACCTGTGCATCATCATCTTATTATGTCATACATCTCAATTATGCGAAATATATACATTTTTATCTTGGTGGATAAATAGCATACCAAGAACAACGACCGAATCACGCTTTGGCTTGGTAAACGGATAGGAATCTCCTATTTTAGGGCGAATGACAATAGCACCATAAACAGTGGCTCTCACCCACGAGCTATGTGCATGCCACCACAGCGTTCCTTCTTGTCCAGAAATCCTGAACCTGTAGGTGTAACTCCCTCCTGGCCTAATCGGACATTGAGTTATGAACTCTGGTCCGTCTGCCCATGCTGTCGTAATTTGTCTAACACCGTGCCTGAAGAATTAGAGAAATGAATTAAAAACATCCCCATTTTAACAAAGAACATCTAGCTAGTTATTCATAATGCATGGGTTTATTTTATACCAGTGAATGGTAACGTTGTTGTTAGCTCTGTTGACGACATTTACCACTAGACTATCGCCATTGTTCACTTCCAAGGTTGGGCCTGGAAATTGCCCATTCACCGTCATAACTTTCTGAGTTTTGCATAGCCTTGTCACTTTTGTTTCTTGAACCTAATAACATGACAAATAGTTAGTATCAACCATAAATCATCAAGAAAACCAAACAAAAAGAGCCCGGTATATTACACCCGAAGGTGGGGTTTGGGGGGTAAGATGTACAGATCTCTACCCAAAAGAGCAGAACAATTGTTTATGTGAAAGACCCCCGGAACCATAAATTATCAAGCGATGAAATAAAAATATATAGCGAACTCGAGAAAAGAACGTACGACAAAGTCATAGTAGTGAGCTTTTGCATTTGCCAAAGTGACCAAACTAGAAACCAGAAGCAACAAGCTCAAGAACGACAAAGCACGTAAACCGTTGCTAGTAATGCAGGTTAAGGCGGTCATGGTTGTCATCTCTTTTGGTTGAAATGGTGGTGTGTATGCTACACTCAATCAAATAAGGTAGAATAGATGAATTGTGGAATTGGGAAAGAGAAGAGTTTCTTATATAGAGAAGAGGAAGATAGTGAGAGTTGTTTGAAGTTGGCAAAGTAGGTTTGGATTTTGGGGTGATGGTCCATTCACAAAGGCAATATTGTTCAACCCGAGTTGGTGCACCCACTGACCTATCAAAACGTTATAAATTTTCCTCAATGCTTGCTTCAGAAGTCTACTTTCTTTCCCTTTTAGCGTCTTTTTCAATAAATTAAACACACTTACTTTATGTAATAGTCTTCTCACCAAATTGACTAAATGTGTTTGTTTAGCTTGTAGTTCGTTGCAAACATCGTGACTAGAATGTCGTATAAAACTAAAATCTTTGTTAAATGTAAGATTTACAGTGTTTATAAAGCATGATTAAAATACGTCATTTTTATCTGACATTTTGTCCCATATAGGCATAATGATGAGTTGGGGATTTGAGTCCTATTAGTAATAATTTGTAATCTTGAAAGTCCCCTCCAGAAGTTGGTTTAGCAACCTAGATTTAACTAATCTCATTGCTTCCTAGTTTCTAATGGAATGTACGACCATTTATGCACATGGTACCAAACATAGACGTGGTTAAATATGGACTTATTGGTGAATCGTTTGGTTCCAGATGGTGTGCTAGTATTGGTCTTTTATTTTTGTATGGTTTTTCAAATTAATGCTATAGTTGTTTGCATCTTATGCAACGAAGTATGTACCTTGCCCAAGTTTTATCTTGAAAGAAAAACGGGGCTTCTGTACTTCTTCATCTAGATAAATAACTAATTAAAGGATATTATCATGAAATATATTTTTTTGGATTTGTTTCTAAAACCATATATCTACACATTCAAGTATGATAAAAAGTAGTGTGAAAGTTACAATTAGATTTGGATTCCTTGTGGGTTCTAGTCTTTTAAGCCAACCACCTAGTTGGTTACTATATATCTGATTTGGCTCTTGCATGATGCTTAGGATGGGGTGGTACAGGATGGCTCGGGGTTGCATTTACAAACATTTTTTTACAAAAAGTTTGTGGGCTTTAAAGATATATTGCTTTGATTTTAATTAAAAAAAAATCCTTTCCTAAAGATAGTAAGGGGCCGTTTACCAAACGCTTACCCGGGTAAGCGTTTACCAATAAAATTTAACACTATCACTTACTTAGCGGGTAAGATTTTAGTCCACCAAAACAGTATCGTATGCAACAATTTTTCCGATAAGCGCTTACCGGTAAAATTTAACACTATCACTTACTTATCGGGTAAAATTTTAGTCCACCAAAACGGTATCGTATGTAACAATTTTCCCGGTAAGCGCTAACCGTGGTAAGAGTCTTCGCCATCACTTACGAGGGTAAGACTCTTGGTCCTTGCCTTAGCTCTTACCGGTAAAATTCTTGCTCATTGTCATCTTCATTCATAAGGTAATAAGGTAAGATAAACAAATTTTAAGTTTTTGAGGTTAGCTCAACTGGTAATAAGGTTTGGGCTTTTGGAACTCATTTTGCAAATGTCACTGGTTCAAGTCCTTTAAAGTCATTGGAGATTTTCCTGACTGGTCTCTAAGATTCCTAGGATTAGTCGAGGTGTGTGCAAGTTGGTCTAGACACTGAAAGTTAATAAAAAAAGAGCAACAAGTATTTGCCGACTACAAACTTTATATGGTCGATTTCTCTACTTTCATGCCTTTTAAAATTAGTCTTGCATTTGCTTGATAACATTTTTGTTTTATGCTTTTATATCTGCATTTTAGAAAAAACAAAACGGACAAAACAAAATCAGTTAAAAATCATGGAAGCATAATCATAATGAATTATAAATATGATTTGATGTTTCATTGTTTGCATAACTTGTTTACAAAGAAACACTTATTAAGTATTTAACTACGACAAATTCAATGTCTATTTTGTGGTCAATAGTTATTGTGGTTTTGGATAAACCAGACAAATATAAAATAAAATTTAAAAGGGATAAAAACAAGAGGAAAAAACATATTAATAACCGTTAATAAATTATGTGTGTGAATGCATGTTTTAAAATAAAATTTTATTTACCTTTGAATTGAATTTATATTATTCACACAAGAGTAAATAGCGTTTTTTGAAGGAAAAAAAAAACTGGTAGTGGAGGAAGACTTTGTTTATAAATGGATTATCGCCGATTTCATTGTGTATAATCAAGTAAAAGCGCGTTTTGACCTTTGGAGTAAAAATGAAATAAGTGATGTCATCTAGAAGGAAACGAGGCACGGAATCTAGGGTGGATTCTGTGATTCCAGTTGATGGAAGTTAAAAAAATTCCCCTCTATGTTGAATGAATTTATGTCTAAGAATTTTTCTTTCTTCAGACATCTCTAACCCAACCACTATAAAAACAACATTAAGGTGGCGTTTGTTTTTTAACTGGTCTGAAGTCTTATTTCACTTCTGATTAATAAGAGGTGGTGTTGAGGTCTGAAATCTGAATCAATAAGACTATTTGTTTTTGTAATGTATGGAGGCGTCTGAGAGAAACGAGAGCAAATGAAATGAGGCAGGTAAGAGATTTTAAGAAGTTAGGTCATCATTTTTCTTATTTAAGATGTATTCAAGAGTTAAGAGGTTCTGAAAACCGGAAAAAACAAAAAGTCTGAATGTCAAAAGGTATGAATGATTTAGACTTAAGAGCCATTAAGAGTTATTTAAAAAAAACAAATAGCCCCGAAAAATGATATACACTAAAAATGATGGTCCCTTCAACAAAAAAAAAATCCAACTCCAACCCCACACTAAAAAAACAACACTAAAAATATATTTATCTTTATCATTATAATAATAATAAAATAATATTACTTAAAGAAATAAAGTTATTGATCTATATATGTAATTATAAAAATTGAATAAAATAGTAATATTTAATTTTAGAGGTCTACTTTATTAGACTCCAAATATAGAGGCTTATTTTATTGGCCTCCATTTTTTATAGTGTTTTAGAGCATCTCCAACAACTTTCCTAAAATTTCTCCAGAATAGAGTATTAAAAACCAAAATCTCCAAAAAAAATTACATCCATCTCCAACAGCTTCTCCATTTTGGAGATAAGTCGTTGATTATAATATTAAAATATTCTATATATTTAATAAAATATTATTTCTCTCACCTAAATATCTCATTTCAAAGTTTCTCATTGGTGGGATATAATAAAAAATAGGTTCTCTCTCTTGGTAATCATTTTTGAGGATATCTCCAAATTTGGAGAAAATGATACCTTCTCTCTTATTTTCTTCATTTTGGAAAATTTTTTGGAGAAACTATTGGAGCAAAAAGTTGCAAAATCTCTATTTTCTCCGTTTTGGAGAAAATGTTGGAGATGCTCTTAGAGTTGGGTTGGAGATGAAAAAAACTTCATTTTTTGTGTTTTGATGTTTTTAGTGTTGGGTTGAAGATGGTCTTACATGTCATTCATTTTTCTTTTACATTTTTAATGTATTAAGGGTCGCTACCAAATGCTTATCGGGTAAGCGTTTCATGCCAAAAAAGTCACCATCCTCACTTGCCACTTATTTTATTTGGTAACATTTTTGGCCATTAGGATGGATTGTTGGTAAACGTATTAACCCGGTAAGCGATTACCGAATAAGATTCTCAGTACTTGTCATACTCACCCGGTAAGGTAAGTGACCCCTGGTATGACTGAAGGAGCATCTTCAACAATTATGTTATAATGTTTCTAAAATAGAGTATAAAATTCAAAATCCTTAAAAAGTTACATCTAACATTTGCTATATTATTAAAATATTTTATAAATTTATCTTCCTAATACACTTTATAAAAAATCAAAACACGTTCAACTTTATAGGTGGAAAGAAAATAATATATCTCTAGTCAAAATCAAGTTTTAGTGATATTTTCAAATTTCAAGATTTTATACTTTCTCTCTCGTTCTCTTCTCAATTTTAACTTACATTTTAACATAGTTGAGCAAAAAGAAACTTCAAATGTTCTTAATTCTCTACTTTAAGCATATCCATTAAAAATTTAGTAAACATACCCTTAATGTGACCATATAGGGATTTGGATAGCTAATACCATTCCATCTTTCAGCCAATTTCGGTCCTATGTTCTGATTCCGGTTTTGACGAATGACTTTTATGCTTGTAGTTGTTGCCTTGCGTCTACTTAATTTTAATCTAATCATCATAACTACTTCATGGCTTGATGTCAACGCATCAATTCTAGAAACTAAGACTAATAATTCTAACTATTTTAAAGCAATAATATATATATATATATATATATATATATATATATATATATATATATATATATATAGTGGAAGGATATTTTGCAACCCTGAAAAAGGTTGCAACCCTTGCAACCCACATCTTAACCGTTGGATTCATGATCGACGGTTATTTTATTTTTATTTTTTTGTTTTTTTAATTAAAAATATTGGGCCCCATATCTATTGTAACCTTCGATCATGAATCCGACGGTTAAGATGTGGGTTGCAAGTTTTGCAACCTTTTTAAAGGTTGCAAATGAAACAACCCCTATATATATATATATATATATATATATATATATATATATATATATATATATGGGGTTGTTTAATTTGCAATCCTTAAAAATCCGACGGTTAAGATGTGGGTTGCAAGGTTTGCAACCTTTTTAAGGGTTGCAAATAAAACAACCCCTATATATATATATATATATATATATATAAACTCGTTTAATTTAAATGATATTTATATTTAAAATATTTTATATTTAAGACTAAAAAGATAATATACTTTAATAAAGAATAAAAATGGGTGTTTTATGTCGTAATTGCTTGTGTTTATAAGATAGTTGCATGGATTCAAATATAAGTTTAAATTTTTAGATATTTTAGATTTAAAATAAATTGTTTATTTATATTTGATTATTTTTATTTATTTGTTATATGAACTGAAACATTTGAGTATTAACAAATGTATTAATGCATCATTAATTTGTAATCTTTAGTTTTAAGTAATAGATTAGTTTATCCTAAAATATAAATCAATATTGATTTCAAACTAAAATCTATAAAATTCACATTTTTTGGTTTAATTTAAACTTTTATTATAAAAATGTAATTTATTTTAGTTTTAATAATGATATAATATTTTGTTAGGACTCGATGTTTAATTTAAATGCTAACTATATTTAAAAATAAATAAATAATATATTTAAAAAAATAGATGTTTTATCTTGTAGTGTTTATCTTGTACTTATTATGTTTATCTGCAGTTAACCATACAAATTCAAACATGAAGCTTTAATAAGTTGTATTTATGTTTCATCAACTTGTAATCTTGAATTTTAAGTAATATATATTGATAAGCAATATTTGATACATAAAAAAGTAGTTTTTAAGGTTTTAGTTTAAATGTTTTATAGTAGTATGTATGATCTTTGGATATAAATTTTAATTTTTATTAATTCAAAAAAAAATTGGAAACATTTCGATTTTGACAAAATTGTCCTCTTTACTTTTTGCCATTAGTAAATAAATGATCATCAATTTGTGATTTTCAGGTATTGTTTGGCAAAAAATAAGCTACTTAGTGTAATTTATTAGAAGCTTTTTGACACTTTTTTCCGATTATAATCATCATTAATATTAATTATTAATATTAATAATAAACAATTATTAATTATTAATAACTATTAATTATTCTTAAATAGTAATTTATAGTGATTAAAATTATTAATTAATTTTAACTATACATTATTAATTAATTTTAATTATACATTATTAATTAAGTTTAATTATACAATAGATATTAATAATAATATTATTTATAAATGTTATTAACTATATCCATTATTATTTTTTGATTATCATTTAATATTTTTAGATATCAAAAATCAAATATAACAATCCTAAAAATGTTTCTGTAAGTTACATAAAAATTAAAGTTATATTTATTTTATTTTATTGATAATTAAAATATGTTAAACTATTTTAACAAGATGTTTAATTTAATTATTAATTTTATTTTTGAAAAGTATTAATTAAATAGGATATGTGAGGTTGACTAATTTTATTGTTTTTAATATTATATGTCATGGTTATTTAAAATCGTATATTTATGTTGATTTTTTTTTCTAAAATTTGTTTTAACAAATTCAAAATTTATATTAATATATAATAATTAATTTTAAATTCTTTCAGTTAAGATATTATATTATTTATTTCTGATTACTATTTTGTTTGTATTAATTAACGTATTACATTATTAGAAATTTGTTTTAATTATATTATTATAAATTTATTTTAATTATGTTATGAAATATTTGTAATTGATTATTTTTTCAATATGTCATTTTTGGTCATTTTACATGCTTAAAAACTATCTTTTGTTAAACATAATTTGTTCATCAACTAGTTTATCAACCATCAGGTAACTTATTTAGCTAATTTGCCAAAGCAGACATAGTCTTATTATCTTATGGTAATTGTTATTCTTACCCATTGGTTAAATTAAATGGACAGAGAAGATTCGTTTTCGTGTTCTTAATATTCTAATCGTTGTCATATGACAACAAACCCCCCCCCCCCCTCTCTCTCTATATATATATATTATTTACTTAATAGTAAATATTTTATTTATCCAATAAAAAGGTTCATTTTGAAAGTTTTCTATATAATAATAGGATAACACATTTATTTAATTAACGTGTGGAAGTCATTTTGTTTTATTTCATATTATAACAAAGGTAAAAATGTCAAAAAGTGATGATAATAATAACAAAAATATATTTTAATCAATTTAAAAATAAAGCATAAGGTTGAAAAGTGGAGATTAATTAGGTGGTGGACAACAAATAAGTTGGTTAGTGATGCTCCAGATTGACAAAGATAGTTTCATTATGTTGTCCACTTTGATTTTGGTAGCTCGTCCATCCTTTCCTCCCAAATACCTTTTTAATACAGTATATTACAATTGTATTTGTCATATATTTTTATTTCGTGGTTTTAAGAGAACGAGAAAGTTTTCAGTGGGTAATCAGTTTTTATGAAATATTCGTATGACTCAACGTTTAAACATATTTATCAGTTGGTTATAATTTGATTTTATAAAATTCAAGTGTATTAATAAGCTGTATTGTATATAATAATAATCTATGAATTTTCTAGAATATAGTTAACACATTAAAAGAATATACTCGTAACAGAAATTTTGAAAATCGAGTTAAAAAATGAACACCATCATTTAGGGGTGGACTTGGTACGGTACAGACTTTTTTTCGTTAATACCGTGTACCAATCAATTATAATTGGTATGCAAAATCAAATACTATATACCAACCAACTAAACTTGGTACTGACTTTTTTCGGTTGGTACATGTTGGTACCAGTTTATATCAATTTCATGCTGAAACAAAAAGCTAATGTAACAAGATTTAATATTCAATATCTGAAAATGAAAAAGAAACTTATTCAAAAACCTGGATGTAACAATAGGGGACTGTTACAGTACTGCCGATGAGGAGGATTGGAGGAATGAGACGACCGAGCTAAAAATTTAGGGTTAGATTATGTGGTTTATTCTAAATTTCTAAAATCTCTAATGAGGGCTAAGACAATAAGTTTGTAAGGTGAAAAATGAAAAGAAAAAAAAATTGTACACTTTTTATTTCAAATTTCAACTACAAAAAGTAAGAATATTATTGATTAATTTAATTACTAATTAGTTAAATTATTAAATAAGTCGGTACCACAGTTCTACCGTGGTACACAACATTCAAAACCGTGTACCAACCAAGTTCAGACACTTGGTACGGTACTGTCAGTCGATTATAATCGGTACCGATTTAATTGGTACGATTGGTACACATGTTGGTTGGCTTGGTTCGGTACAAAATTGCCACCCCTAACTTCATTTTACCAAAACGCAGTAATACTTTTTTACTATAGTCAATTGCATGTGATACTATAATCTTTCACATATGATACTAAATTAGAGATGTGAACGGCCGTTGGTGCGTCCTAGGTTGTAGACCAAGTCACCTGTACACTAGTAGGCCGAATCACGTGTATTAATATATGTGATAAGAGTGTTCTTGATTTGATACTATAATCCATCACATGTGGTATTAAATCAGGGATGCAGACGACCTTTGATGCGACCTTTTTCATGGGCCAAGTCGTCTGCATACCACGAGATCTCCTCACGTGTACTATCACATGTAATAAAGGTGTTTCCGCATTTTCATAAAATAGAAGCGTTCTTGTTTGAATCTTTACCTCCACCTATATATATAATATTCGTTGTTTCATATAATTTGTTTAACTAAAAAACTAATTATATTAATATAATTTAGAACTTTTTTCTAAATTGAGATAAATCTCTGGATTTCTAGAACTCATTGTTCTTAAAAATGTCGCACAGCCGCCATGGCGTGACATGGCACAAGGTTTGTGTCTCATGCCACGTTAAGCCCGTGGCACGCCATGGCCTGGTGTGCAGTTTTCATAGTACGATATTTGATTTTTTTCTTTACGTTTTTATGTCTTATTTGCTAGTTTTTAATATATAACCTAATTTAACTTTCTTACTATTATTAACTCATTGAGTAACACTACAAAACATATGTTTTTATATATAATATTATATATGAATTAGAAATCTGACGTCATAAATCACGCCTTGAAAACGCCATGGCTTCGTCATGACTCCTGTCCTCACCGCCATGTTGCGCCTCATGCCATTTAGAAACTTGCTAAAACTTGATTCATTCAAATAGAAAAGGTAATCTAAGCTTCCAAAAATCCTTTTAGGTTCCATTTTTATTAATTACTATAGAATTTTTATCTTGAGTTTTTGTTTTTCTCTTAAAGATGCTTTTCTTTTATATTTGGTTTTTTGTTTGTCGGTTAATAATTATAGTTAAGATATTGACGAAAATGATCCCAATGCACAAGTTTCTAATTTTTGTTTTGTTAAGAACTTGATAATTATTCGGGTAAATATTTTCTTAATTAAATACTTATTCGGGTAAATATTTACGTAGATAATTATGGGTCATTTACCAAATATTTATTCGGGTAAACATTTTTCTTAATTAAATACTTATTCGGGTAAACATTTACCTAGGTAAGTGTTTTACTTGAGTAAGCGCTTACTTAGCCACTTACTTTACCGTGTGAGCAAGACAAGCACTAAAAGTCTTATCAGGTAAGAGGCAAGACAAGAATCGACAATCTTACCGATAAGTGAGTATGGTGACTCTTATCTGGTTATCGAGTTCCTAAAATCTTACTGTGACAATTTGATGGACGATAATCTTACCTGCTAAAGTAAGAGTGTTGACTGTTTTACTCCTCCCGTCCCAAAATAAGAGTGTTCACAATTAAAATGACACACGGTTTTAGAGGTACAAAATTATTACACTTTTTAGTTAACGAAATGACATATTTACCTTTATTTAATTTTTCTCTATTCACAACTCTTAAATATTTGTGCCTTAATTAAGGATAAATTAGAGAATTTAGTTTCTACTTTTAAAAATAGACACTTATTTTGAGACAAATAAAATAATAGATATTTACGTATTAAGTTAATCTTTAGTAAATGGCCACTAATTATAAGTTCTTAACAAGACAAAATTAATGAAACTTGTGTATTTCCATCAATTTCATCAATATCGATTTATAAATGGAATGGAATCATAATTAGGTACGTTCGGGTCAAGAAAAGTGGAAATAATTGGAGATAATTTAATTTCTTATTTAGTTCGGACATTGAAGTAAATCAAGTCGTTTACTCTTGGATTAAATGAGTTGGATCACATTACAACTGTTGGTCCCAAAAAGTAAACAATAGTAAACAAATATTATAGAAGGGGTTGAATACAATACATAAATTTTTTCACATAAGTTAATTCTTTATTGATATAAAATCAAGAGTTATACATAGAAAACTTTTAAAGATTGTTGCGAAAAAAACAGGTAAAACTATTCTAACAATCTTTCACTAAGGAACAAGAACAAAGCTTAAAAACACAAAGATTAATGTTGTGGAGATGAGAGAATAAGTTTGTCAACTTTTTGCTTGAGTGTATTGAGATCTCTTTTTCAAAGCGTAGCTTGCATGAAAGAAGTTGTCACCTTTAAATAACATTATGTGCATTAAATGTTGAGGACACTTGTAATCTTAGTATTGGATGTTAGATATTTCTTACAAAAAAGGATAAAGTAATTGATGTGACTTATCAGTGAGCAAAGTTGACCTTTGAACTTTGAGAAGACAACACCTGAGAATAATATAAATGACAGACATCCTTTTTCTGAACCTTTGGAGAATGTCTCCATCATTCTATAATTCAAGTGAAGATCTTTTGTGCAATAAAAGGTTCCTACCTTTTTGTCAGAAAAAGGTTGGCAAACTAGAGGACTAGCCGATTTATTAAGATCAAATCGGCTGCAGAGGGTTCAACCGATTTGATAGAGACAAATTGACTAGATGGGGTTCAGCCGAATTGTAGAGGTACAATTCGGCATGTGGATAGCTTAGTGAGGTTGAAAGTTTATCTTGATCAGCATTTGAAGATTTACTTCTTGTTGACTTTGGTTGGTCTTCGATTTTACCGATATTTTGAAGCATGACTAAGCTATTACAAAGAGCCTTAAAACAATCTAAGTACAAATGATGTTCAAATAATACAAGTAGAAATTGATGATCCGAAAAGGGAGGTCATCTTCAAATCCTTGATGACCCAACAACAACAAATCAGACAAACATTTTTTTTTATTACATTACTTTGTTGTTATAATGTTAATATCTAAAATTAATTTATTACTTTATTTATAATTATTCTTAAATAATGATTGTAGAAAATAATTTATTTTATTATTTATATGAATATCTTATTGGTGATTTTAGTGTCATCAATCATGTAACATCCGGATTTTCGTTACGTATAATTTAGGGTTATATATATAAATTGACCATAGGATAACATTTATTAGGTATTTTGAGAGTTGTTTACGTTTGGGTATTAAAGTAGGCAAAAAATCACTCAAGTAAATGAAAAAGTGTTTCGCTCCATGAAGAAAACTTCATGGCCGTGAAAGTGGGCGACCCTTGCGCCACAACCTTGGGTCGCGAGCCAAGGTTGCAATGAACCTACCCCCCCCCCTCCCCCCAAAAAAATGTGATCTAGTTTTAAATGTTTGTAAAACTAGATACATGTCAAAACGTTTACTTTTATTACATTTCAAGCTTTATTTCAAGTATTACCTTGCTATTTGGTGATTGGTCATATATCCTTATACAGAAGACATTTTGTGCATTTTTGAAGGAAATCACCATATTGACAAGATGCAATTATTCTTTTCCATGCTAATTATATGGGAAGGATTACATGAAACTTGGTCTAAAATCTTGAGATTTCTATGTAAATCATGTTTTGTGGAGTTATTGACCTAATTTGGGGATTTTCCCATAAATGCTAGTTTCATTGTCATGAATAATCATGTGGAATTGTTTAGCAACTTCCGAACATGATGTATATGGTGTTACCTCACTTTTGAATAGATGGACATCTCCACATGAGATTTATGATTGGAAAAATTCTTCAAGTAGACACTAAGAAGGTTGAGTCTTGAGGTGCTACTCGGAAGGGGTAGGCACTAAGAACCATTATGCTTGAGGTGCTACCTTTGAGGTTGGCACTAAGTGTGTGAGCCTTGAGGTGTTATTCATGTTAGTAGACACTAAGGTCAACCTATTCTTCAGGTGAAACTTGGTAGAGGTCAATGGTCATTGGGCACTTGGACACTATGTCTTGAAATATCACGCGACAACATTGGTTGAGAGACATACTTTTATGTTCCCCCTACTCTCAATGGATACGGGTATCCCTCATTGTTTCCAAAAGGATGGTATATGTGAATTTATGAACAAGACTATATGACTTATCTTGGTTATTAATTTGTCACGTTCTTGCTATTTATGATTATGCATTTTATGTTCTAGCTCACTAGACTTTTTTGCCTAACAGTTGTTTCTTTTCGGCATGTATCTTCGGGTTCTAGTGGCGGGGTTGCTAGGGAAGTTTGACTGACCGTTTTAGAGAGCTTTCGAGGAGCATTTTGAGACGCCGAGTATTGGTTTTATCTTTTGGTGGTCTAGGTGACATTCGATTGTAGCGTGGTTTTTTGAGGAATTAGATTAAGAGGTTTTAACCTCAAACCCATTAATTTACACATGTAGTTAACTGGCGTATTTCATTTCCCTTTTTGGGTAAAACTCGTATTTTGATATTCAATACCAAGATCCTGGTTTATCTTTGAAATTTTGTTGCTCTGCTTTTTCGGGTG
This sequence comes from Arctium lappa, assembly GCA_023525745.1. Lineage (NCBI taxonomy): Eukaryota > Viridiplantae > Streptophyta > Magnoliopsida > Asterales > Asteraceae > Arctium > Arctium lappa. Next base: position 130,684,231 of record CM042049.1, read on the forward strand.
TTACAAATCAATTGATGTAACTGTGATTTATTTGAGATTAATTAAGGTGATAAAACAAACAACGTAAGTTAGGAGGTGTGAAGTGCATACTCACAAATATTGCCCTTATCACCTTAGATTAACGAAAGACGAGAATCAAGGGAGTCGTTCCCCCTAATAGGGTCCAAGATTGGAAACCTTCTTGAAATTATTCCCAAACTTGGTGAAATTTTGGTTAAGTATAGTTCATAGGCAGTGTAATCAGAGCCTCTTAGCTTTATGCTAAGAGCTCTGAGTTTTCATTGAAATTCTTAAGTGTTGAGGATCAGAGCTCTCGCCTCTCGACCTTAAGGGTCTCTGATCCGTATGATCACAGTCTCTAGTCGTGTGTTCAAAGCCTCTGATCCTTATAATCAGAACTCTAAACTTTTGCTTTGTAATGCTTCTGACTTAGAGCCTTTGAGTCAGTTGTGGCTGTTGTAATCTTATTTGTAAGCAGTTACAACTGTTGTCTAGTTACTTAATTAATTGTCTAACCTTCTGTAACCGTCAATCTCTCTTATAAATACATAAACAATTGATTTGGTGAATATATATATATATATATATATATATATATATAGAGAGAGAGAGAGAGAGAGAGAGAGAGAGAGGTTCAGGAGAAAACTCTAAATAAATGAAAAACCGAAAAACCACGAAAAAACGAATGAAAAAGTATATGAATATGGATGTCAAATTAACGAGAAAAATATGATCGTTTATTTGGTGTAATTTATTTCGCTCGAATTTTGTTCATTTTTCGTATTTTTTCGAATAAAAAATAGGGGGTGGAGGTTTTTTTAATTTAAAAAATATTGTTGTAACCGTTTAATCATATCAATCAGATCATCTAATCTAACGATTGATAAGGTGTTTTTTAGTTTTTCATTTATTTGAGGTTTTCCCTTGAACCTCTGTCTATATATATATATATATATATATATATATATATATATATATATATATATATATATATATACGGATTTGTCTCTTAATTCGTGTATGTAATTTATGGATTATACCAATACTAATTTCTTACAAACCTAAGGCATAATAGGGGGAAATAAAGTATTTGGAAGGTGTTTTCCAATACACGAACAAAAAGGCTATCAAAGTATTATCAAACCACAAAACTCAAATTCTGCAACATATTTTTAGTACAAGAAGTTAATCATCTTGTACCTAAATATCAAAATAACGTAATAAATAAATCTGAAACTATTTTATTACTTAATTAACAATTATTTCTAAATAGTGGAAAATGTGTACATTTTTAGTGCAAAAAAGTTATCATTTTGTACCAAAATGTCAAAATAGCGTAATCGTAAGATATTAATAAATGATAATGATAATTTTGATCTATTTATACATTTATCTTGTTGGTGTTAAAATATATTGCTTAAAAGTTGACAACAGTTTTATTAAGTAAGTAGATCATCGATCGTTATGTCCAAATCGGACATATGAAGTATAATATTTAATTGATACAGATTATGTTTGACAACTAACTGATAAGCTACCTTTTCAAAACGCTACTATGGGTAACTTTTCAATAAGCTAGCTTATAAGCTAGTTTATGGTCATCCAAACATGTATAAAAAAAAAGTTAGCTTATAAGCTAGCTTTTTTTTACCAAACAATGCCACAGTTATCGACTTCACATATAACGATGGCTTGCTAATCAATAGTACAACGGTCAATTAGAGTTGGTTCATGGTAAGAATAGTAGTTTGTTGTGAGAATGATAAGTAGAGATCTCCACCTTTGAATCAATTCTAACTAAGGGGTTTTTTGTTTATCACTTAATGGTTCCATTAAGAGGCAACCTCTAAATCGCTAAGAGATGAATCATTTTGGCAAAAAAATTAATATGTCTCATAATGGTTCCAAAACCCTCCGAATGATTTTGTATCTTGGGTCTCCCTTAATCATTAAGCGTTCTGATTTCATTCTGAACAATTATCAAACAATTATATTTCATTTTGCACTATATCATAAGAGTCTCTTAATCATTCTGAACACTTAATCATTCTGCACCAAACCATTCAGCAATTGCCAAACAGCCCTAAATATCATTGAAAATTCTCTTCTAAACTAATTCATGGGTTATTTTGAAAATTAATCTGAATCATTAGATCAACACTAATTATAAGTGATTAAAAATTAAAACCATTTCTTACATTTCTCACCTTAACTCTTATTATCACATGATAATTCGTCCGATTAATTAACTGTCCATCTTTAAATCATTTGAAGAATCAAACGTACAACTTTTTTAAGCTCAAGGTAGTAATTTTTAAACAAAACAATCATTATATTTTCCAAAAGGGAAAGTATAGAAAAATCTAACGAAGTTTCCCATTTTAAATGATTAAGTTCATAATTTTTTTTATTAAAATTAAAAAATCATTAAACTTTCTCATTTTGGGATTAAGTCACTAAACTTTGTTTTTTGAATAAACAAATCATCTAACTTTTAAAAATTGATTACTTACGTATTTTTAACCCAAAAAACTAATTGAAACCGGCTAGAAAGGTTTAAAATAGAAAAAGAACTTAAATTAGTTTTACCGTTCCCAAACCATACTTCATTCGAATCCCTTGCCACCTCGTCGTCATCCGCTCTCTATTGCCGCTCATCATCGTCGTTTGCCTATGCCAACGATTTCCCTCTTTTTGATAGTTTTTTTGTTTTGTTTTCCGAGTTCATTATTTTTTATATTTATACATGCTCCATTAAATTGTTGCAAAAGAGAGATAATCGAAAGACAAAAAAAAAACAGATCAAAAGGAGGGAGATCTCTGGCATGGTTCAACAACAAAAATGTATGGTATGGAGAACGGACAATGATGAGGTGATGAGGAGTAACGAGGGGACGCGATGTTTTTGTGTGTAAGGGGTTTGAAAGGTGTAGGGTTTTGGAAACAAAAAACTAATTTCAACACTTTTTTTTTACTTCAAAACATTAATAGTTGATTACATGTAGCCGTTTTTGAGATAAAATAATGTTGATAACCAAATTTTAAAAATTCAAAGATTCATTTATTTAAAATTTGTTTAAGAAAGCTCAATAATTCTTTCATTCATTTAGCAAATCATGTCTTGTCTGAGGGGTAAACTGAAACTCGGTAACACCCCGGGGGGGACTGTGGATGGTATCCCAGTCTACCTGGGTTCGAGTCTAGGGGGAAGCATTGGGCGCATGAGGAGCATCCCAGACTTTGGGTCGGCCTTCGGGTCGGGTCCAGGTTTCCGAGCAACCAGTCTATGGGTTGCGGGTTCGGTCCTTGGGCCGGGCTTAGTCGGCGCCTGGACGGGTCCAGTCCAAAGGGTTGGGCCGAGTCGCTGCGGATTAGTCGGTGCTGCCCTCGGATACCCGGATACCGCGGGAACGTGTGTGTGTTATCTGCCGTTCAAAAAAAAATAATTCTTTCAATTAAAAATATAATTTAAAATAAAAAGAATTCGTTAAATTCTCCTAAAATTTTCTCTTATCATCCATTCAATAGTGGATTCTTGTCAATCCAATATGCGTACGGAATGTTGGAACTTGCACAGTTGAACTTACGAATTTTATCTACCTACCATTCAAGAAGTTTCAATCATGTGAAAGAAAAAACATAACTTAAATTATCTTAACTTAAAAATACGTCAAGAAATATTATAATTAAAATCAAGAATAAATAAAATCCTTAACGTCTTTCTTAGACCATATGTTAGAGATGCTTTAAAATCAAGAAAATAATGATTTTAAATAATTTTTTTGCTCGAATAAATTCTCTAAATTAGAGAAAGTAGGAAATATATTGTAAAATTTTCAAATTCAAAAATAATTACCATTTAAAAAGAAAAAAAAAAGAACAAAATTTTATTATATTATCACCAATAGAAACTTTGACCGTTAAATATTTATGAGATATAAATAATGTTTTCTTAATTTTACAAAATATTTTAATAATAATATTGATGTTGCAATTTTTAAAATAAAATCTATTGAATTTGAATATACATTTTTATTTAAAAAAATTTAAATTTAAGTTCTTTATTTTAATTTTTTTTTTGAATAATGTGTTGAAAAATGTTATTATAAGAGCATCTTCAACAACATTGCTAAAATAAAAAAAATTGGTTTTTTCTTTGCTATTCCTCTCCAACAGCTTTGCTATATGGTTTGCTAAAATAGAGAAAGATCAAAAAATCTCTAAATATAGAGAATTCACTATAATCTCTAAATTGGAGAGAGAAAACATTATTTTATTCAATCCAACCAATAAGATTCAATTTTTAACATTTTATTTTAAGTTTTTTTTTAAAAAGTGTATTGGGATGATAAATTATGGAATATTATAATAATATAAATAATGATTGATTCTCTAAAATAGAAAAGCTATTGGAGTTAGAAGAAAATGTTTTTAGAGATTTTGACTTTTCATTCTCTATTTTAGAAAAAATTTAACAATGTTGTTGGAGATACTCTAAGTAAACAGCTTTTTGATGAAAAGACGTATGCATAAAAAAAGTTTGAAATCAAGTTTTCAAAAAAATTGTTGGTCGACCAATTTGAACCAATCGGAGACCAAATCTATCAATAAAAGTGCGTAGTACAACATGGCAAAAAGGAGAGCGTAGATTGATTGATGATGTCCCTTGCTTAATACCTAAACAAGAATGTATGTAAAATAAATTTGAACCGACATAATTCGTAATATAATTTACACATTTTGGATCGAAGCAAGATTATAGAATATTATTCGGGTCTTCGATTTCTGTATATGGAAATTGAAAACCCACGAAAGACAAGATATTTACAGTTTATTTGGTGTGATTATGATCTTGGATTGATCTATAAATTTTTCCATGTTGTTTTTAGCTTTATATAGTCTTGCAACTTTTAGACGTATGGAACGAGTGATTAGCTTTTAAGTCATGGTATTTTGGTTGTGCAAGTTAGATTTGTGACTTGGATAAGGAATCTCATGTATGGTGTACATAAATCAATTTGGGAAACCAAATTTTATATACGATTGGTATGAGTTTTGGCGATTTCCATGAGTTTGATTAAAACAAAACTGTATGGTAATATTTGATCATTTGGAAAAAAAAAATAACATTAAACCATAGTGGTTCAGTTATCATTATTTAATATGGTATGATGAGTTTTCTCTTTTAAACTCATCCCTATATATGTATATGTGTGTGTTTGTGTGTGCGCTCGTGCAAGAACGGACCCACGTTATTAGATATGGTGGTACATGCCACCACTTCGTTCATTCATCGTAATGTAAAAATTGTAGGGTGGTGAAAAGTGTCACCGTATCAATTTGTTGTGTGTCACCGTATATATTTTGAAACTATAATGAAGATACAAAATTTCCTTGGTAAAGTTGGTTTGCAAGGTTTTTATTCCATCCCAGACCCGAGTTCGAATCTTGTTAGTTTTATTTTCTTTGTTTTTATCTTTTAATTTCATATGTACTATGTTTCTGAAGAAAAAAAAATTGCAATAAAAGACATGATGTAACAACCCAACTCTCAAAAACAACAAATTAATCAAACTTTAATCTCGTTAACTTCCATTGTCCAGATTAGCAAGACCCAACAACTTTACTCCCATTTCCCAAATCCCAGATTCATTAGAACAATCCCAAAATCCAAACCGATATAAACAACAACATTAAGATTTAATGAGATTATCAGTCAAGAGAAAATTTACCTTGCAAAGCAGATTAAAACCCAACTTGGATTTCTTGAAGAGTTTCTTCTTTCCCGGTGCCTCTCTCCGAAATCGCCCCAATAGCTCCTCTCAAACACTCAGCCGTCACACACCTACACAACCCTATTTTCCCAAGGTTAAAAGAAAACCCCTTTTCCAGTTTTACTCATTAGACCCTTCAATAAAGAAATTATTTCCACTTTCTTTTCCAACTTTTATTTTATTTGATTTAAGCCCGGTTATTACAATATCCCCCCCCCCCCCAAGAGAATTCCGGGGACGGAATTCCTTCGTCGAACAAATTGGGATATTGATTCTTCATAACCGACTCTAATTCCCAATTCACTTTTGGACCCTTGCGGAAAAAAAGTTACCACTGAACTTTCATCGGTTGCATTTCCCTGCTCCTAAATTTCCTTCACTTAACAATGTAAGATGCTCACAGGTTCCTCAACATAACACATCATCAACTGTAGACACCACGTACATCTCACCGCTACGAGTTTCTTCAACATGCAACTTACCATCGCAAGCAACCACTCTTAGTACAACATAAGTCCAACGCAGAAGCACCTTCCTTTTCGACCCACATTGATCCCAACTCCTCGACATTATCCAAATATCACACGCTAATATACCTCGCTTCGATGTCATCACTTCAATTTCTCACATTTTGGTAGAAACTTCCAAAATTCCAAAACCCTTGCAAACTATCAATCCCAACTGGCCAAAAATGCGACACATACTTCCATTTCACATTGCATCCACAATCCCCCGACCACATGCGCAATACAACCCAACTGCACCTGCTCAACATGGAGTGACCAAGCTCATACAAACTTTTCCAAATAGTCTAATACGGAACAACGGACTCACTTGGAATCCCCTTTTCACACATTGCCAAAACTGACACTATGGTCCTTCGCTCCGAACAATATATCCCAACACCTCTATCTTCTTCCTTGAGGATTTCAAATCCACTTCTAACGACCGACTCACAATAAGCTGACTCCGGTGGAGACTAGGGGGGAGACCCCGGTCAAGACCCTTGGGGGGGACACTGGTCGCTCATAAAGGAGCCCCGGTCATCAGACCCCGGTCGATTTCTTTTCGGGCTGCCATGTGGGACTCCGGTCCCCGGGTTTGTGTAGTGGGCCGAAGCCCAAGCTCTCTTTCTGGTGGGCCGCGATGTTAGGATAATAGGATTAATTAAGTTTAAATTAATTATTACCAGATTTGGGTTTTATTTCATGGATTGACCCACGCCCGATGAGGGGTACAAGGATGTTTAATACGTAGTCTCGAATTGAATAGTAGCGAGTTGGGTTCTTATAATTGAGAGGCCGATAAGATTGTTGGGTCTAAAACCAGATGGGTTAATTAAGGAAGTTTCGAATATTTATCGAACAATACCTTGTTTTCTAGGTTCCAGTTTGAATTATAAAAGTAAGCGCAAGATTAAGCTAAGGACGGCAGGTGAGTTTTTCTGAACTAAATCCTTTATGAACGAAAGCATGCGAAGTTTGATTATGTTAAATGTTAATTTATTTATGATGCCAAGTTTATAACCAAATGATTTAAGTGTGTGATCAATTTGTGATGTTTATACGTATGCATACCTTGTTTGTGAGCTACGTGACCTAAGTCGGGGAGTGTGGCCCGCCTACTCGTGCCGGGGAGTGTGGATCGTTTATGTTGTTGGGGGTGTGTCCCAACATTAAGGCAACGCGAGTTAGACACATCGTCTTTTACGGTCGTGTGGTTCGTAGCGTGTATTATTTATGTGTTATTAACAAATGTTGTTTAAATCTGGAAAGTATTTTGTTGCTTGTCTGTTAGAGGGATCTCACTAGACCTATGGTCTAACCCTCGCTCTTTCAAAACTAAAAATCTTTTCAGGCCGTCGTGAGTTAGACATAGCAGCTAAGGGAAAAGAGAAGGCTTAGCGGAGCGGATAGAAGACCATCATTTAGTTATTCTTCGCTATCTTAGTTGTGTATAGGTTGTTTTTAACAAACCTTGATTCATCCATTGTATGTTTGGGACCGTTTGGCTTGGATTATTATTAATCGTTGAGTTTTTATTTTAAGAGTTGATCCACTTGTTTATTTTTTATTGGGATGTTATATTTTGAGAGTTGGGTTGTTACACATGAGCACAAGACCTCACTTTATGAAAAACAATGAACTACTCAATAGATTAATGATGATTTTGTAAAAAATATACAAATATTTATTTGTTATAATCAAAGTGTGTCAAAAAATTTATAGGTCCTTCTGTGTGTGTGTGTGTGTGTGTGTGAGAGAGAGAGAGAGAGAGAGAGTAAACTACGATTTTCGTCTTTGCTTTTTGTTGGTTGTAACTATTTTCGTCAATGTGGTCTTTAAATATTGTTTTTTTAGTCAATGTAGTTTCCATTTCATTTTGCTTTTCGTCCTAAGTCTAACAAAATTAGAAAAATCCGTTACATTGGGGGGGGGGGGGGGAATATGGTATTTTTACCTTTTTTTCATTTTTATTAAATATTTATATCATTGTACACACTATTAAAGCTTTAGTAATTTATATACTAAAGGAAAAGGTGAAGGAAACCGAAAGGGAATGTTGATGCGGTAAATAATGTTTTGTTTTTATTTTTTATAAAAACTTTAATAATTTGTACTAAAGTTAGAAATTACAGGTGAAATTACACGTTAGGTTCACTTGTGAATTCCAATTGGATTGCTAAACAATATGGAAGGAAGATTAGACAAAATCCATCTATCAAGTTAGTTGATTTGAAGGAATCCATTCTAAAAAAATACAAGTGCATTGTTCATTTGAGTCAATGCCAAAGTGCTAAGGCGAAGGCACTGGGGGAAGTGGAAACGGATCTCATTGAGCATTACGGGAAGTTATGGGACTACGGTGAAGAGATTAGAAGGAGTAATTCGGGATCGACGGTTAAAATTAGTGTCAAGGTTGGACCGAACAATATAAATTATTTTCAAAGATTTTATGTGTGTTTTAAGGGTATCAAAGAAGGTTGGTTTTCGGGTTGTAGGAGATACATTGGCTTGGATGGATGATTTTTAAAAACCGTATGCAAAGGGAAGTTGTTAAGTGCGATAGAGAAAGATGGTAACAACCAAATATATTCTCTTGTATGGGCTGTGGTGGAGGTTGAAAACAAAGATAGTTGGAAGTGGTTTTTAGAGTTTCTAATGGAGGACATTGGATTGACTGATGTGGTATGTTTATTATTATTTGTTTTATGCATATAAGGTAATTTGTTTCATAAATATTACATTATGGTTTGATAATATTTTTTTGTAGGTATTGGCGTGTTGCTCCAAATAGAGGGAATCTTTTTGAAGTAAGACAAGGAGTAGAAGGCTTTGTTGTCGACACTCAATGCAGAACATGCACTTGTAGAAGTTGGCAAGTTTCTGGATATCCTTGTCCACACGTTGTTGCAGCCATATACTTCATTCACGAAGATCCAGCTAAGTTTGTGTCTCCCTTGTTCTCAATATTAAAGTTCACTAACACATACAATCACAAGATCAACCATTTGAACAAGATCAAACTTTGGCCAAAGACAAATTTTGCCAAACTTTTGCTGCCAAAGTCTAAACGCATGCCTGGTAGGCCTACAATAGCCAGTAGGAAAGATGCAAGTGAAGGGGGTAGTCACAGTAGAAGAAATGCATACGACCATGAAGTTGTAGTGAAATCAGGGAGAAAGATGACTTGCAGAAATTGTTTGGAGGTAGGACACAATTCTAGGAGTTGTAAAAAAAATAGATGCACCAATTCGACCAAAAAATTCAGTTGGTAGACCGAGAAAAAATAATATAGAGGAAGATTTGGTTATTGGAAGCAACATAAGAGGAAGGGGTTCAAGAAGTACGAGTTCACGGGATACGATTATAGGAGTAAGTATAATATTTGGGATTCATATTGTGTTTGAATATATATATATATATATATATATATATATATATATAGATAGATAGATAGATAGATAGATAGATAGATAGATTTCGTAAAAGATTGTATCAGTAAATGGAAATTCACTGAAAAAAATCTTTGTGAGATCAGATAAGAATATTTGTCCATCGGTAATAGCAAAAAATATGTTTATTTTTTAGAGTTCACATGTTAGTTTTGAGGCGAGTATACCAACTCCTGGTGATGCACCAATTCCTGATGAAGTTCGATCAATTCCACAATTTGAAGTTGATGGTTAAGTTTAACAAGGATGATTCAAGGAAGATTTTCAACTATTTCTTTTTGTTACAATGTTTGGTTATCGACTTTATTATAATCTTGATGATTTGAACGTTGTGAACTTTTATTTTGATTTGATTTGCCAAAGTTGATTTAAACTTTAAAGTTGATATGGATTGGTTAAGTTCGATATAAAAATCTTCAATTTGATGTTTAAATTAATTTTTAATGGTTTAATTAATTTTTTATTGCATTAATAAAAATTGAATTTTAGTTTGAAATCTGATTTTTTTTTTGAAAAACGAGATTGCAAATCGTCATTTATTTTTTTAAAAAAACAAATTTTAGTCAATTTGGTATAATTGGTTTTTAATTATTTTCTATTCTATAATATGAAGTGGAATTTTAGTTTTCAAACAAAAAAAAATTATGCGTCATGTCAACATTTTAGATTTATATTTATAATAATAAAATGACGTGGAATCCTAGTTGGCAAAAGGTTTAGATGATGTTATTATTAGCAGGTCAATATGTTAACCAGACCCTTAAATAAACATAAAGTTTGATAAAAACCCCTAAATGACGATTTTGAAAGTTGGTTCCCCAAAATAGAAATTAGGTGAAAGTTAGTTGGTTTCATTTTCATGCAATTTTCCCTTTTAAAAACATGTACAACGGTATATATTGAACAAAAATAGGTTAAAGAAACCATATTAGCCCCTAATTTAACTTATTTTTCTAACATTTTTAGTCTCATGGACGAAAAGCGAAACGAAATGGAGTCCACAATGATTAAAAAAAACAATATTAAAAATAGTTATAAATAACAAACCACATGGACAAAAAAGGTAGTTTAATATATTCATCACTCATTTTATTTTCACTTTTTAATTGAAAAGGTGAAAATAAAATGAGTGGTGGATAGAGGGGTTGCACCATGTAAAAGGTTGCATAATAACCTACCCCTATATATATATATATATATATATATATATATATATATATATATATATATATATATATATATATAGAGAGAGAGAGAGAGAGAGAGAGAGAGGTAGGTTATTTTGTTAACCAATAAAATGTTATTAACTATGGTAACCATCATTGACCAATAAGAAAACTTTAAAATCTTTGGTTGATTAAACTAATTAATTAAATGCTTAAGGGTAGAGTTGGTATTTCATGTAGTTTTTTAGCCTCATTAATAAGGAGTTACAAAAATTATCATTCATGAACAATAATAATATGAACATTCAAATATATGAACATTCATGAACAATAATAATATGAGCATTCAAACATATGAACATTCATGAACAATAATAATTTATGTCAATGAACATTCATGAACATCCAATGTACGTAGGTTTCGATTTTGATTGAGAGTAATTAATGAGTCAAACTTTATGTCTCAAAATATTGGGGAAATATTTTCCCAAAAATACCCCTTTTTACCTTGGTTAAATATATTGGTCATTTAAATAAAACACATTAAATGCATATTAATTTAGATTAAATCTCATCCATTCAATCTCATCATCAATGGTGGGGATTGTTCACAAAATTAATAACAATTACAAGGTTAACAAAATAACCCAACCCTATATATATATATATATATATATATATATATATATATATATATATATACGGAGGTTCAAACGAAAACACCTCTATTTTGCGAAAACGCAAGAACACTCTTATCACATGTGATAATACACGTGAGGGCACTCGGTGATTACGGACAACTTGGCCCATGGCCTAAAGTCACACCAAAGATCGTTTGCGTTACTAATTTAGTATCACATGTATATCATATGTGATGAAGTACGGTATCACATTGAGAATACCCTTATCACATGTGATAAATACACGTGAGGGGGCCTAGTGGTGTGCGGACGACTTGACCCGCAACCTAGGTCATGTTGAACATCGTCCGAGTCTCCGATTTAGTATCACATGTTTATCATATGTATGAGCTATAATATCACATGTGATTGACTATGGTAAAATGGTGTTCTCGCGTTCTCGTAAAATGAAGGTGTTCTCGTTTGAACCTTTCCCTATATATATCATAATTCAAATGAAAATTATAAATATTTAAAAAACTAATGAATCAATCTTAACCGTCCAATTCTAATGATCAAAGACTAACATATTTTGTGACATTTTTTGTAATTAATGTTGTTAAGAGTATCAAACTTAACCATCGAAGCCTTCTGAAGATTAATAAGAGGGGTCGTGGATTCATTAAATAATCATGCCTAAATTTGGGATTAGACAAATATTTGCACTTCATACTCTCTTTCCAATTTCCTTTTCTTCTTTTGTTAATTACAAAAATATTTTATCTAAATCCAAAATTATCATAAATACAATTAATATATTAATTAAAATATTTAATATTTAAAAACAAATATTTTATTATTTTTTTAATTTAACACTTGTATAGATTTTGTTTAAACAGATTATTTTATTCTCATAATGTGTGTATTTATAGATTAATATACACTTTGTGAGTACATTCATTGATGAAATTTTATATAGTGTATATTCATCAATAAATATGTATTATACGGAATTTTGATCATTTACATAGTATATATATTTATCAAAGAATATAGATAACAAACTTGACGATCAATGAATATAATGTACTATATTGAACAATGAATAAACACTATAAGAAATTTCGATTGTTTACACTCTAAATTCATCAATGAAATTCATATAATGTATATATCTATCACAAATAGCAACACCCCAAATGGAATATATGATTCTTTAAATTTTGCCATTTCAGTCCCATCATCAAATTCATCTGTAAGAAAAAAAAATGATAAATAAAAGGTAAAAGTTTAAAAATAAACGGCACCTTAGACTTCCTAAAAGTATTGGCACATAAAATTCACTTCAACCCTATATCAATATTAGGGGTAGTTAACCAAATACTAACGGAGTAAATGTTTACCGAGTAAGAGTAACCGCCATTGCTTACCTTACCAAGTGTGATTCTCAACTATCAAATTGACATAGTAAGATTGTTGGGTAAAACGGCTACAACGTCCATCACATGAATCAAAAATCGGTGAAATATAACAAAAATTGGTGTGAAACAAATCATACAAAAAGAAAAAAGAACGATCATTTTATTATCAATAATTTAACATTCATTTTGATATATTTTTCATCCATTTTTTCATGGTCATTCGATTTTAAGGTTCTCCCTTAATATATGTCCTAGGGGTGTTCATCCAAACCGCACAAACCGTCCACACAGCACCACAAAACGCGGTTTAGAACTTTCACGATACGGTTTGCGGTTTTGAGTTATCAAACCATGGTTCAAACCGAACCGCACCACATATTTTGTATATTTTTTATTTTATGTATATATAGGGTCATGTTCAGGGGAAAACCTCAAAAAAACGAAAAACTGAGGAACACCTTGGTAGTCCTTCATCTAGACGGTATGCACTTGTGCATACAGGTAATTTGTAACATTCATTTGTGCATATGCACAAGTGCATAATGCACTTGTGCATTAAAACCAAAAAACAACATAATTTATCTGTATGCACAAGTGCATACTGTCAGATGAAGGACTGCCAGAGTGTTCTTCAGTTTTTCGTTTTTTTAAGGTTTTCCCTTGAACCTCCATCTATCTATATATATATATATATATATATATATATATATATATATATATATATATATATATATACATAGAACAATTTAGTATTTATGTAATATTTTTGGACTTCGTGTTTTGGCCCAAAGTCCCATCTTGAATAAACAATTGGCCAATTGGGAGTCGGTCTTAAGAATCGAGATGAAAGAAAATTTTGAACACATCACAACTAACATCTAACATGTCTAATTCAGTTTGAATTTACTTTTTTACTTCTTAGACTGTTTTTAATTAAGCAATATGTATTTGGGAATCGGATGAACCGAAACTCTTTATTTTTTTGGACTATGGTCACTTTATCATTGATTTTATGATGTATTTTTAAACTTATAATTTATAGATTGTAGGCATAAAGTGTAATAGAGACAAACCGTAGAAACTGCACCGCATTTTGCGGTGCGGTTTAGAAAAATGCTCAAACAGCATATGCTATGCGGTTTGCGGTTTATCCCCCAAACCGCACCGCGAACATCTCTAATATGCCTGATCAAATACAAACCATGAAGATGTTACTACCCATATAAACCAATCTCCACCGTACACATAGTCTAACAAATATAAAACGTTAGACCATAATTAATGAACCCTAACCATTTTCTATAAATATTCAAATCATAATAAATGAATGTTCATCATTTCTATAATATCTTAATTGATTGGTTTGTATTTGATTTGTCCTATATATATATATATATATATATATATATATATATATATATATATATATATATAAGTTTGGGTCCCGGTGAGAAATTGAGGTTAACGTGGAAAACATGAGAAGTGGTTATTAACCGTTCGATGAGAAATCGATGCATATTAGGATGAGATGCACCGAGATGCTGATAGGCGGGTTTACACCCCCTCTAATCTAACCGCAAGTATACGGGTCGAATCAAATAATATGTACTTGGAAGTACGAGTATCGAATAAAGGGAACTAGAACTGAGTATCACAATTACTATATTCACTATTAACTGAACGGTCAAAATGGTGAATTATTGGAATTTAATTATCAACTGCTAATTAAATAAACCAATAACGGAAAAAGAAACGACTTAGGAAAACTTTTTATGGAGAAAATAGCTGAGGGTTGGAGAATCCCCTGGTTTTCAGTAATGAACAAGATTCTCAAAAATAGTTATCAGTTAAACCATTTAATGAATATCTAATCTATAAAAATCATCGTTGTTCTTTCTCAAGCAACAATGGGTTTTATTTTGAAAACACAAGTCTCATCTCTCGATCTTAACACATGAGTTCAAAACACATTAAGTTCCATATTATAGCAATACTAAGGTTTAGTTAATATATCTCTATCCAATTTCTCACCTTAAACATATAATTCTAGTTCTTGTTAATAATTAATTGTCTCAAATTCAATTTATAGCGAACAAATCAGATGAATGTTGGCCAAACTCACAAAAGAATTAAAACCCAAATCATATGTTTCATTAGTTGGGAAAAACTGATAAAAATCTCAAGTTACATGTTCATATGCTTAAACCAAAGTCAAACCAACCCCCAACATCTAAAGATTAGTTCATGTTGGGGGTATTAACAAACAAAATCATAGAATAATCCATAGATCTAAGAAAAAGTCTCTCGAAGAATCAAAGATTGTAAAACTCCCTTGATTGTGTAATACCAACGAAGATTCGCAAGAAATCCGAGTAGAGATTGCTTCCCAAATCGTTTCCTTCCTTCAAAACGGTGTTTTTCCCTTGCCAAAATCGCCCAAAATCGTCCCTTGGTCGTCCTCTAGCCGATAGAATGATATTTGTCCCAAACCCTAGGTGAAAATGCTTTAAAAACGTCCAACACCGTCAAAGCTAGTTTGAAGTGAGTTGCAGTTAAGTCAACTAACTTACAACTAGCTCTGATTTCAGCTTCAGGTGAGTTTTAAGTGAGTTCAGCTTCAACAACTAGCATCAAAGTTGCTTCCGCCAGTGTTTGGGGAAAATAATTCCTCTTTAAAATTTAACCCACTCGATCAAATCGCCATTTTTCACACTTGAATCTTGAGAAGTTTTGTAAACGAATTTTCGCTCGAAAACCTTTACTTCTCGTTCACACTCTTGGCTTTTTCATAACATCACATAAATCCTGAAACACTTGTTTTAAACTATAAAAATTCGGCTTTATTTGTTTGGAAATAAACAAAATTACTTGGAAAGTGATATGAAAATAACACAAAAAATTGGTGTTATCAGATGCGCCAAATCAATTTACTTCTAAGCCGCAATTCATGAGAAGACATTTCATTAAAAGTGATCAACGGTTCATATCCACTTATCACGCTTCTCACGTTAACATCAACTTCTCACACGATCTTGTAAAATGTTATTTTTGGAGAAGATTTATTAAAAGATACTTATGAGATCTATTATGGTCTGCAAGTAGTGCTGTTTTATTATGTTAAATTGGGTGATTTTGATGTTAGAAGAAACAATTATGAAGAAATAAATAATTCATTCGTTTCGAAATAAATGTCTACAATGAAAAAGACATAGTTTTAGAAATATGTACTTATTACACTTTTTAATTATAAAGAATAACCTAATGGTAAAGAGAAAAATATTACCCACCTCATAATTAAGGGTAAAATGAGAAAATAAACAATTAGTTTTAAAAATATTTTAGAATAAATTAAAATAATTTTATAGATACTTATTTTTGGGAGGGATGAATTAACATATTAAATGATAATGGGCCTGTTTTAAATGTTGGGCTGGATGATTATGGTAATTGTATAGTGGGTGGATGAGTATGGGCCGGGTATAATTACTTCATATAATGTGTATGATAATTGATAAATGCGGGATTGAAATATGAAATGAAATGGTACAATTTTTTTTTTTTTTATATTTTGTGAAATGATTGACGGTTTTTTATTATAGTTTGTGAAAGGATATATATAAATTTTGTATGTATCTATTTATGTTTTAGGTATAACTTAGAAATATTTCGAAATTACTAATAAAAATGGTATATTTTTCTATCTTTAATTGGTTCATTTTACTTATTGTTGTGAGATGATTTGTATATATTTTCTTGTTAATGCAATTTTTTTTGGATTTATTGGTTTAAAGTTAAGTTCATGATTTTATTTCTTCAAAAAAAAATTGGAATTTATTTGTTCAAAAAAAGTTCAAGAATTTATCTGTTAAAAGGATTTAGGAAAAAGTTTAGGAATTCATTTATTAAAAAATCCAGCGACTTAATCATTCAAAATCAGATAGTTTGTTGGGTTTTTTTAGACTTTCCCCATATTTTTATCATATTAACCTGTTTATATATATTACAAAGATGTATTTAACCAGTTTTAGAAAGTTTAAAAGTTTTATCATTCAAAAAAATAGTTTAAAAACTTAATCATTCAAAATCGGATAGTTTATTGAGTTTTTTCCAGACATTTGTCACATTTCCCATATAAATAATAGCATAAAATCAAACTCATTGGATGGTTTTCGTTGATTTTACGTGTTTGGGTTTCATGTAAGAAACAATACATGAAATTGGTTTTCACGGTTTTCTAAATTCTAGTTAGGGGTGAGCATGGGTTCGGTCGGGTCGGATTAGAGGGGGAAATGGAAAACCCGATCGGGTTTCGGGTAGGAAATGGAAGCCCCAATTTTTGTAATCAGGTGAATCGGGTTTTGGGTGTCGGGCCTATTCGGGTTTCGGGTTTGATCGGATCGGATTTCAGATAAATCCATTTTTTATATTTTTTTCTTTTTTCGCCATAAAAATAACTCCCCCTAAAAGTTAATGAACTGGGCTTGACACCTTACTTTAGCATTTCACAAAAAAGCACCAACGCTTCATCTCCATTCTCATGTATTGTTTTTGCAATTCAAGTTTTCCACATTTAGCATACATAAATATAAGAGTAGTGCAGATTAGATTACATAATAGGATTGAACATGATAAAAAAAATGATTAGGTATTTTTAGGAAAAATAATTAAAAAATAGTATTTATATTTAGTTAATCAAAATTCGGGTTTCAGGTCGGATCGAGCGACAGAGATTAAGACCCTACCTGAACCTATATACCCGACCTAAATTTCGGACTTCGGGTATCGAGTAGTTAGGGTCGGGTTGTTCGGGGTTTTCGGATCAGTTTTTCGGGTACGATCGGGTTTTGCTCACCCTTAATTCTAGTGGGTTTCTATTTGATTTGGGGTATAAAATATTTTAAACACAAATCATGTCAACGTTACACACCGTAAAGATAAATATCGATCTTTGATTTTAAGTACTTTTAAATTTTTAGGGATTTACCAGATCAGTATACACACTATATATATATATATATATATATATATATATATATATATATATATATATAGCCATATAGGGGTCTAATCAAATGAGACCCTATTAGATTGTGTTAACTATGAGATACAATCTCATCCAATCATTTTAATTAATTTATTTTTTTAATTAATTAAAAGGGGAAGATATATTAGTAATTTGATAAATTAATTAATATAACATATTTTTTTTGTAACTGAAAAAATCAAAGTCTCATCAATCAAATATTATGTTTCCTTTATTATCTCAACAAATTGATTTTGGGATAATATCCATATGAACCATGTGACATTGTGTTACATTGTGATAATATAACATCATC
Source organism: Arctium lappa (assembly GCA_023525745.1). Classification (NCBI taxonomy): domain Eukaryota; kingdom Viridiplantae; phylum Streptophyta; class Magnoliopsida; order Asterales; family Asteraceae; genus Arctium; species Arctium lappa. The sequence continues at coordinate 130,702,506 of CM042049.1, forward strand.
CGAATCTCATGTGCCACGTGATTTGACATATATATGATGTATGTGTTACATTGTGATTTGGCATATATCGTATATATGTGTTACATTGTGATGTATGTGTTACATTGTGATTTGGCATATATCTGATAATCTAACATCTGAATCTCATATAAACCATGAGACACTGATCACAATGTATCACCACCTACGGAATTAGCAACAATAATCTCATCATTCTATCATGAAGGATATAAGGTTTTGCAAGATGATCACAGTGTATCACACCCATTTTTTCTAATTTAGTTGCATTAAATCCGGTAAGCGCTAACTTTGATCACACCCAAAATTATCGGAACATGCCTAAATTAGATCACACTTAATTTAATGTTTTTTTTGACAATTTTACCCCTTTTTCCTAATTTAGTTGCATTAAATCCGTTTTTTAATTATTATTTACTAGAAGTGTACTCGTGCAATACAACGAGATACATCACGATTTTAATATTTTCTTTTATTTTTTGTTTTTTTGTCGATTTACAGTACGGTTTTGGATGGTTTTAAGAAAGTGATAACATTTTTTTTATAAATTTGTTTAATTTAGGTTTAATAATATAATGTTTTATATATAAAAAAATAAGTATTTTGTTAGAATTAAATGATTATCTTATATATTTTAAATTAAGATGTTTATCCCGTTTTGCTTATGTTTATCAGTTAGTTAATATTCTATATTTAAAATTTGATTTTTTAGGAAGTTGAAATGATGGGTGATTTTAGGGAGTTAAAATTGTTAGAGATAATGATTAAATAGTAGAAGATTTAGTTTTCTTTCTTTATTTAAGTTTTAAAAGAGTTTTTTATGTCATCTTTATAATATAGTATAAATATAAATATAGATAGAATTAAATGATTATCTTGTATATTTTAAATTTCTTTATATTTAAATTAAGATGTTTATCCCGTTTTAATTATGTTTATCAGTTAGTTAAATTCTATATTTAAAATTTGGTTTTTTGGGAAGTTGAAATGATGAGTGATTTTAGAGAGTTAAAATTGTTAGAGATAATGATTAAATAGCAAGAGATTTAGTTTTCATTTTTTATTTAAGTTTTAAGTAATTAGCATTAAATAGCGGTGCATTAAGCTTTAACAGTTATTTTTAAGAGTTTTTTATGTCATCTTTATAATATAGTATATTTTAAATTCTTTATATTTAAATTAAGATGTTTATCCCGTTTTGATTATGTTTATCAGTTAGTTAATATTTTATATTTAAAATTTGATTTTTTGGAAAGTTGAAATGATGAGTGATTTTAGGGGTTTAAAATTGTTAGAGATAATGATTAAATAACAAGAGATTTAGTTTTCATTTTTTATTTAAGTTTTAAGTAATTAGCATTAAATAGCGGTACATTAAGCTTTAACAGTTGTTTTTAAGAGTTTTTTATGCCATCTTTATAATATAGTATATTTTAAATTCTTTATATTTAAATTAAGATGTTTATCCTGTTTTGATTATGTTTATCAGTTAGTTAATATTCTATATTTAAAATTTGATTTTTTAGGAAGTTGAAATGATGAGTGATTTTAGGGGTTTAAAATTGTTAGAGGTAATGATTAAATAACAAGAGATTTAGTTTTCATTCTTTATTTAAGTTTTAAGTAATTAACATTAAATAGCGGTACATTAAGCTTTAACAGTTGTTTTTAAGAGTTTTTTATGTCATCTTTATAATATAGTATAGATATTAGTTATTTTAGACCATTGATTAATTAAATGGATGGATGAGATTGGATCTCATGGTTACCACAAAATACTAGGGTCTCCCATGAAAGGCCCCATATATATATATTAATCAAATGAGGGCTTTAGAATTTGTAAGGGGTTGTTTGGTTGTTTTTTCATTAAGTCTTGTATGGATAAAGATGATTGTATGGATTGTCTGGATAGATTGAGATACATTGTTGTTTGTTTGTTGTGCGGAATAAGTCGTCTTAATATCTGAAATGACTATTTTACCCCTCATTATATATTAAGCACTAGTTAACATAATTGTTTAATAAATGTACCGAATGGTTAATTTTAAACGATAAACGACATTAATTTAGACAATTTTTAAAAAAAAAATAACTTTATCAAACATAATTAGAATTAAATGGTATAATCATAATTTTTTGAATAAAGGAAATTATCAAACCCATAGTGACATTGGGGGATGAGAATGGAAAATGAAGAAGGCTGGAAGCAGTAGGAATGGAGATAGTGGGACGGTGGTGCTCAGATGACGTGTGAAGTTGTGGTGGAGGCTACCGTCAAGGGGTGGTTGATGCAGATCGGAGCAGGGGAAGGGGTGGGTTTTCAGGGAACGAACGACGGAATGGGTCACCGTGGAAATGTGGGTGAGAGAGGTATGTGCGCATATATATATATATATATATATATATATACGCATATATATATACGCATATATATATATATAGAGAGAGAGGTTATTTTGTTAACCTTCTGATTCTTGTTAACCTTACTAACCATTTTCAAGTTTCAACCAATAAAAAGGCATATTCATTAGTGGTTTGACATGCATGTGCAACATATAAATAGGGGTATGAATGGTATTTTATATATTTGTAACATTTATTTATGAGGAGTTACAAATCGTATATTTTACTTGATTTTAGCCATATGTTACAAATCTTATATTTTTCTTGATTTTATTTGATGAACATGAATAAACTTTAAATTTGAGAAACCATACATTTTTTACCACACATGAATACACGTGAACCCAAAAGTTTAGTGTTTATGAACATGCAAACCAATTAGATCTCCATGTCCTGCAGTCGAAGTGTTCACAACCATGTTCATTAGTATTCATTCCATACATTTCTCAAATGGACACCAAGAACACTGAAGTTCATTGATTATGTGCATCCAAAACAAATGGCCTCCACGGTTGATAGAGTTGGAGTGTTCCTATGTTCATATTTGTTCATATGAACAACCATAAACGTAGTACATATTTATTAAAAATGAGTGAGTGCATGTGCTCATAGAGTATAAGTGTTTCATAGATGTTCGTTATTGTTTATCCATACATTTCTTAGATGGACACCAAGAACATTAAATTTCATCGATCATGTGCATTCAAACAAATGACCTTCATGTTTGATAGAGTTGGAGGGTTTCATATTTGTTAATGAATATGCGTTATGTCTTCATATATTGTTCATTATATTAATTACTCAACCCTATATTAATTCCTATGTGGGGGTTACAAATTGAAAAAGAGATGGGTTTCCCCAAAATACCCTCAAACACACAAGTTCACAATATTAATTACTTAATTTACCTTTTTATAATTAATTTATTTAAGTTTGATTAATCTCCACCGTTCATTTTAAGATCAAGGATTATTATTTGAGTTAATAAGGTTAGTACAATAAATTGGGTTAACAAAATAACCTAACCCTATATATATATGTGCATAATATATATATAGACAGAGATTCAGGGGAAAACCTCAAATAAATGAAAAACTAAAAAACACCTTATCAACCGTTAGATTAGATGATCTGATGGATGTGATTAAATGAGCGGTTACAACAATATTTTTTAATTAAAAAACTCTAGCCCCCTATTTTTTATTCGAAAAAAGAGAAAAAATAAACAAAATTCGAGCGAAATAAATTACACCAAAAAAACAATCATATTTTTCTCGTTAATTTGACATCCATATTGATATACATTTTCATCCATTTTTTCGTGGTTTTTCGGTTTTCTATTTATTTAGGGTTTTCCCCTGAACCTGACGCTATATATATATATATATATAATAATAATAATAATTAATTGAATATAATAATGGTAATACATTTTCACAGGGGTATGGATGGTAAATGTGTTGGTTGTATGCATAAGGGTGATCCTCCAAAACTTAATCGGTAAGCACCTTCCTAAATGATTAAGTTGCTTCCAAACATTTCAACATGGCTTACCGAATAAGTTGAAGAGCTGATTAAGCTCATTAACTTAATTCCAAACAGGGCCTAAGACCCATATAGATCTATGAGTCCCTTATTTAAAATAATTATGTAAATCTATACTATATTATAAAGATGACATAAAAAACCATTAAACACAAGTCTTAAAGCTTAATGTATCACTATTTAATGCTAATTACTTAAAAAACAACCATTAAAGCTGTATGTACTACATCTAATGTTATTTATTAATTTTCAATCATTATCTCTAACCATTTTAACTCTCTTAAAATCATTTCTCACTTTAACTCCCTAAAATAACTCTTAGCATAATTAAATATAGAATAAAAATCAAATTTTAAATATAAAAATATAAAATATAATTAAAAAATCTAACAGAATATTTTATAAAAAAATATATTATTAAACTAAAATAAATTACATTATATTATTAAGTCTAAATTAAACAAATTTATATAAAAAAATCATTATCGCTCTCTCACAACCAACCAAAATCGTAATGTAAATCGATAAAAAATAGAAAATAAAATGAAACATAAAATCGTGATGTATCTAGCGGTATTGCGCGAGTACACTTCTAGAGTTCTAGTAAATATAAAATAGTAATAAAAAAGTACAACTCATAAATGCATATAATTAATTTATTCCCCAATTTAAATCCCCATAAATAGGAAATTCATAACTCTTATAATAAGAAATTTATAACTCCTCCATGAAAGCATTAATTAACTATTCACAATTTGTATCCAAATCCTTACACAATGTTTTTAATGATTTTTTTCCCTTCTTGATGTTGTCGTGTTACATTGTGTTCACAAGATATACAAAAATAGGTGATCACAATGTTTAATTGAAACAATATATTTGATAATGATTTACATTATCATACTATAGATTTTTGGTTTTTGGTTCACCAGAGATGTTTGGCAGGTGTTCAAAATTTGATAATTGATTTGTTCACAACGTAAATCCAAGTTGTTACATAAATGCTTTTAGAGATTTGTAGTTTTTTTTCCCGCAAATTGATCATGATGTTTTATGTGCTGATAGTTGTTAAGTATTTGTTGTTCAAGATGTGTTAGGCTACTTGTTAGATTTAGTTTTATCTTAAAATTATATTGCTAATGAGATGAAAGAGGAGAGGAAATTTGCAAAATACCAATAATAGCCTTTATTTAAATTTTTAATTCAAATTTACCAAAATTATTGATTTTTTAATTTAAGCCTTAATTTAACATGATTTGTGGTTTATATTGAGGCTATGTTTGGCAAAGTAGTTGATAAGATAACTGGTGACTGATAAGCTAACTGACAGCTGATAAGCTAGCTGATGAAAAAGTCACGTTTAGTAAAATTAGTTTATAAACATGTAAAATTACCAAAAATAATATATATATATATATATATATATATATATATATAATAATCAATTAAAATAATGGATATTAATGAGGGCATAATTGAAATAATCACAAAAAACTCCTCATCAAAAAGCTAATCTATGTCCATCCAAACATATACTCAGAAAATAAGCTAACTTATTTTTGCTAAACGATGCATGAATCTCACGGATATCACAAATTGCATGGATCTCAAAAGAATATCCCATATATATGTTTCTCTTATTTCCCCATCAATCTCTTTCTTATTTTCCCCTTCTATCATATCTCTCCCAAATCTATGGGGGCCATAATAGTAAACCTCAATTAGTTTAATGTAAAAAACACTCGATAGGATAATGTTAAACTGCAATGACAAATAACAAAATTAGGAGAGGATCTTTAAAGTAAAATTGAAACCAAAACCATTCATCATTTGTTGGATAATCTACTATAATGATCAAACGAGAATCTTATTCAGTAGGTGAGTGAATATAGTAAATATTTATCCGATTAACATTACTACATTAGTAAACAATACTTAAGATAAAGAATATGCAGAAGAGGACTAATAAAGATGTGTTTTGAAAATAAAATTAAACATGCTTTTATGACATCTTCATCTAGAGTGGTTATACAAGATTGTAAAGTATATTTAAACATATTACCACACATCACGATTATCTTTATAAAGCGATAGACGAACATGGTTGTTCACAAATAATGTCAGGGCATCATGCTTTTATTTTGGTTGGAACGATGGGGTTTCTTCTATACCCCACAATCTTGTTTGATCCTCAAAACCGACAATCACTAAATAAAATTTTCTACTAAAAAAAAAGAAACACAAAATTTATTTTGTAAATTGTAATTTATTTAGGGTGTTGTTATATGCATCCTATTTATATTAGAATTAGGCCAACTCATATACTAAAAATGTAAACAATGAATGTTAATGTTGATATATATGAAAAGAAACTAGTATTAGATATGATGCATGAGTTGGTTTCCAGTGAGAAGTTGATGTTAACGTGAGGAGCGTGAGAAGTGGTTATCAACCGTTTGATGATAAATGGATGCAAATTAGAATAAGATGCACCGAGAGTTCGAGATAAGATACACTGAGATGCACCCGATCAAATCACTTCTAAGCCGCAATTCATGGAAGAACATGAGATTAAAAGTCATCAACGATCCAGATCCACTTTTCATGTTTCTCATGTTAACCTCAATTTCTTACATGAGCCTTAGCCTATGATGCATTTTACAATACATATGAGTCCATTTAGCCTGCGAAGAATCGTGTGAGAAGTTGAATTAACAGTGAGAAGTGGATTTGAACCATTGATCTCTTTTAATCTCAAACCTTCCCATGAATTGCGACTTAAAAGGAAATTGATTTGATGCATCTCATCCTATTGTGCGTTCATTTCTCATCCAACAATTAATAATTATTGTCACATTTCTGAACGTTAACTCAACTTCTTGTTGGAACCCAACCTCCATTTAGCCCATTTATTGTGTTTATATTTATCTCTACTATATATTAAAGGGCTTAAACGGTTCTTCAAAGTAGTTCTTGAAAGTAGTTATTGATATATATAGTTATAGTTTTGGTCCATTAACTTTTTGATAGATTTACTTTATACCTTTTAGTTTTACATTTTATATTTTACATTTTCATTATATTAACACATATAAGCATATATTAACTAAAATACGTTAAAAAAATAATATTTAATTTTAACAAGTTACACCATTATAATCGTCTCTTCGATACCTTCGAAATGAGTCCAATATTAAATATTTTTTTATTTAATTATTTAATTATATGTTAAAAAATACGTTTTAACATATCACATTAACATATATAATTACGTTGTATTTTGTGGATATCACATGTGATTAATTGTGGATATCACAAATTTCGATTATTTTGGGATATCACATGTCGATCAATGAAAACAGAATCATTCGACATATATATATAATATATTATTTGAAATAATGTAAAGTAATTGATTTGAAATAAATAAAAATATTATTGAAGACCCTCGTAGACGCAGTTATTCTAACGCGCCAACATTTATCAACTCCAAAGATTTTGGTCATAAAGAATCAGCGAGGCATAACTCCTACTTCCAACGACACCCCCACTCAATATCTTGATCAAATCCCGAGTTTATTTCATCCATACATCGCACAAGTACAAAATGTATTAGGCGATGGAAATTGTGAATTTCGAGTCATATCTACTTGTTTTGGTGGTCATGAAGATGCATGTGACACTATCCGTACAGAGTTAATGGGTGAACTAACTGGGTATTAAAAGGAGATTACCCAATGCCCACACTCATACACCATTGGACACGTCATGCACTTCCAGATGCAATGTCGTGGATTATCCCATACAAACGTAGATTAGATGTGAATGAAGAATATATAGAGCGTACTCGTACTCGTGAATATGTTGATTTAAATGAATTATCAAAGTTGGAATCTGTTGGAATAAAAAAATACGCAATATATTTATTATTTTTATTATCTTGATGTTAAAACTTACGTTCGATGTAATGCATTTTCTCTTTTAAAAAAAATCGATTAACCAAGGTATAATATATGACATTGTTAGACCACAGTCTCATTGGATTCCAGATCATCCAAACCGAAGATCGCAATCTGAAGCTAAAGCCGAAAAGTCGACTCTCGATAATAAAGTCTATGTCGTTTGTAATAAATGTCAATGTAAATTAATGTAATTGTTTGTTTATTGTACTAGTTAACTTAGTTTAAATATCTAATTCTATTAGATATTAGACTTAGTTAGTTTCTAGTTACATATATTAGATTTAGTTATTATATAGTTTGTTAGTTAATATCTAGATATTATTCTAGATATTATTGCAAGTTGTTAGATAGTGTGTTCAACACACTTGCTAGATTTTAGGTGTCTCTCAAGTGTATCTCAATCTCTCAATCATCAGATCACATTTTTCACACACAAAAACACACACAAGGTGTAAAAGAGAGAAAATATAGAGAACACAAAGCAAAGCTTAATCGATCAACCTTGTAACCATTTCTATATATCAAAACAGGTTGGTAATCATTGTGTTGTTTTTCTAAACTTGTTATAAGTAGTATTGTGTGGACCGACAATTGGTATCAGAGCCTGATTAAGATCAAAAACAAGTTTAAAGAGAAAAACGACTCTGTGTTCTTGAACAAAATTCGAGTTTGTGATTTTGAGTGTTTTAGGTGTTAGAATCGATCAGGGTGTGTTCGAAATACCTGCTAGATAGATTTGTGAGTGTTTAATTTCATTTTAAAGCTTAAATCGAGTTCCAATTTGGTGATTTTAAGTGAAAACAGTCGAAGTGGGTAACTTACTGTGCCATCGATCTTTTCTTCAAAAAGAGTGTTTTAGTGAGATCGAGTGCTTAAATTCAGTTCTAGAAGTGATTCTAGACACTTTGGAAGTGTTTGGTTGTGCTAATCTTTTCAGGAACAAAGATTTAGACAATTTTCAGAAGTTCAGGACGAACCCGCACAACAGAGGAAGAATAGCACGCAAACTTCAACTTTGCGGCTCTCACATCAAACGCAAAGTCCCACTTTGCGCGTCTCAAGTGAAACGCAAAGTCCTACTTTGCGCTCCTCAAAGCAAACGTAAAGTCCAAACTTTGCGCGTCTCAAGTGACCCGCAAACCTCCAACTTTGCGCCTCTCAAGCCAAACGCAAAGCACACTTCTCGTTTCAAAAAGCAATCGCAAACCTCAAGCTCACTTCTCACAAGTCAACAAACGCTCCTCTCTAGACACGCAAACCTCAGTTTGCGCTTCTCATTACACCCGCAAACCTCTACTTCTCGCTTCCATCTAGACCCGCAAACCTCTGTTTGCGCTTCCTACGTGACCCGCAAACCTTCATTTGCGCGTCTCATTAGAAACGCAAACCTCAACTTTGCGTTCCTAACTTAAAACGCAAACCCTCTCACATCTCAAAGCCTCACGCATATCAAAGCCTCTCACATCTTAAATCTTGTTCAATTATGACTTCCAGAGAAGCTCTTACCATAGGAACTGACACCAATCCACCAGTTCTCTTCAAAGGAGAATACGAACAGTGGAAGGATCGGTTTCTAAACTTCATAGACGGACATGAGCTTTGTGAGTTCATCAGACAGTCTTTTGCAGAAGGAAATATGCAACCAATAAAGACAACTCGTCTGGTTGAAACAGTGCCAACACAAGTTGAACTAAAGTACCATGAGCTTGACGGTGACAACCTAAACAGAGCTAAAGGTGATAAGCTAGCTATGTCATACATTCTTCAAGGAATTCCCAATGAAATCTACATAAAGATTGACAGCTACAAGGCCTCAGCTAAGGAAATGTGGGATCAACTGGAGAAGATGATGCTGGGTTCTAAGGTAGGAAATCAACTGAAGATCTCCAACTGCCTAAATAACTATGAAGAATTTAGAGGCAGAGCCGGAGAAACCTTAGAAGAAGTACATGACAAGTTTGTGACCTTGCTGAATGAGCTAAGCAAGAACAAGGTCCACAAATCTCAAATTGAGCTAAACGTCAAATTTCTAAGCGTTCTACAGCCAGAATGGAAGAGATTTGCGAGGCAGATGAAGCAGATTAAAGATCTGAATGAGATTCCACTTCATGAGGTGTATGAGACCCTCAAACAAAATGAAGAAGAAGTGGATGAAATTCTAGAAGAGAAAAGGCAGAGAGGAAAGAAGGTTGAAGACACAGTTGCTCTTGTTGTCAAGAAGAAGAAGAAGAACAAAGCGACTGTGTATGAATCAAATGAAGATAAAGCTGAAGCAAACTCTGACGAAGATGAATGTGAACAACTAAAGCAAGCATTGCTTTTGTTGACTAAGGCTTTCCATAAGAAATTCTACACAAAGCCAAGCTCAAACAGTCAGAGGTATTCGTCTGGTCCAAACAACTACGCTCATAGAGAAAGGGTCGAAGGAAGTAGAAATGAAGGAAGAAGGTTTGAAGGAAGGAGAATGGAGGAGAGGAAACCAGAAGATAGAAGAGATCTTGCTGAAGGAAAGAGATCAGAGGAAAGGAAACCTGAAGAGAGAAGGTTTCAAGCAGAAGGATCAGGTCAGACAGAACCTATAACGTGCTACAACTGTGGCAAAACCGGTCATTATGCCAGAGATTGCCGAAAGCCAAAAGTCAAGAACTCGGACTACTACAAGAACAAGATGTTGCTTGCAAAGCAACAAGAGGCTGGGAAGGCATTGATGGCTGAAGACGTTTTCTGGCTCGATCATTCTGATGATGATGAAGAAGATGAAGAGAAAGATGAAGTTGTCAACCTGTGCTTGATGGGAAAGCATGAATCAGATGATGAAGCTGATTCAGAGAATGAAGAAGAGGTATGCAACTTATCGTATGCTGAATTCATAAATCAATTGCATGCCATGAATGATAAACTCAAAGAATTAGAGTCGAACCTAAAGCGTGAAAAGGGTGTCATTACTGACAAAAACCAATCAATACAGAAACTTAGCAATGAAATTGCTGAGAAGAAAGTACTGGTTGAGGTTTTACATAAAAACAATGACACCAACGCAACGGAGAAGACAATAATTCTTAGTGAGAATTCTGAACTCAAGTCTAAACTGCTAAAACGTGAGATTGACTTATACGAGGTTACACAAATGCATTCTTCGTCTATCGAAGAAAACAAATCTTTAATTGCAAAAATGGATGCTTTGAAAAAGAAGTTGTACTCAATAGGTCAAACTGAGCAAACCATTCATCTTAACAAACCAATAGAGAACAAAGAAAGATGGGGAATCGGATATAAGAATCCTCACTATCTTCAAAAGGGAATGTCTGAAGTGCCTGCACTTTATGATATTCTTTCTATGAAGTTAGCTAGAAGAATCCATGAACTTAAAGTTTATTGGACTAAACTATCTGAAGAGGATGAAGCCAAAGAAACAGAAAAACATTTAATATCATCTAAAGTTCATCTTCCATTTTATTATGCGAAGCTGAATAATAGCTATGATAAGAAACCTGAAAAGAAGAAAACTCTTTCAGATGACTTCTTTCTAAGTTATTCTGAAAAGGAAATGGAGGCGAAACCTACTCAAGGTAAACTATATGTCCCTCCTCTCGTTTTAGAAAGTAAAATTTCTGAACTCGAGAATTCCTTATCAGATGAAAGACTTTTGATAAACATTGAACAGAATGTTTTTACAACTGTGTTTACAAATTCTGTTCTTTCTAAGGCTTCAAACTCTGAGAATATAGTTAGTTCATCAAATCAATGGTTTGATTTTCTGAACTCTAACGGTGGTTTAGATGATTGTCTTGAACAATTTGACTTTAATGCCAAACTTCCAAACCATTCATCCTTTATTAAGAAATCTGTTGGATCAACCAGTAAGCCTGTTAACAGTGCAAAATCAACGCGAGTTGATAACTCAGTCTCTGTGAAAGCTAAAAATGCTAAAGGCAAGAAACATTCACAGAAGCCGATCAATACTGGTAACCCAAAGAAAATGCATTCAGTTGTTTCTCTATTGTCTAACTCAAAAGTTTCAACTGTTTCAGATATGACCAAGAAATGGCAACCCAAACGGAAGCTTGACAAGACCTTTAAATCTTTTGATGCTGTTTATTGTAATAAGAATATGTCTAGTTCAGATACTTTAAATATGAATGTTGCTCCTAAACTGAAATACTCGTTTAAGCACCTATTCCTGCTATCTAAAACTGCTAGACAGTCTTCCTTTTATGATAAACATGCTTCTAATTTCTGTCAAGATTCTGCTATGCGGTTTGAATCATCTCATATGCATTCTTATCAGTATCCTACTTCATACCTATTTCAAAAGAAAAGAGGACCCAATTTGCAATGGGTACCAAAATCAAAACCTTGTGCTAACACAGAAGGACCCAAATTCAAGTGGGTACCAAAATCTAAATCTGTGTTGCAGGCACCCAATGTTTAGCAAAACAAATGGCTTCTAAGTACATCAGCTTAGAACCCGTACTTCAACGAAGTATGACTTCTAAACACAACAGTTTAGAACTCGCACTTCAATGATCAAAAGACCTTACTCCGTGCTGATAAGAGATTGTACTTCAATACTCCAAGAGGAAATCAACCATCAAGGGGGAGTACATACATATTTGTCTGAAATGTTATGCATATGTTTTACATTGATAATTTTTTCTAATGCATAATTTCAGGGGGAGTAAAAAGGTGATGACTTCTGATTATTTCAGATCAGGACTCATACTTTAAACAGTTTTACTGCTTTTTGTCTTTTCAATATAAGTGAATAATTATTACTTTGACTTGACATTAGACTTTTGCAGAATTTTTGAGAGAAGCTTACAAGTTCATATTTCTATGACTTAAAGCTTAGCTTCATGAGATGGAAGATCGTACGTTAAGGTATAATTCTATATCTTCATCTCATATATGATTGAAAGCAGGACAACTTTCAATCATAGAAAACATTGTTTTTTTAATGTTCAAACCACTTCCCGATTTTTCAACACATTTTATATTTTGGGAGTGTATTTTAAATGTTTTCATGATCAATATTGTGCTTTAACTGAAATAGTTAAACCAATCTGAGCATCACGTGCATCTAGGAAAACAAGGAATCATTGTGCTAGGAAATAACACAACTTCTATGGAATCACCTTAACCAGTGATTTCTACCCAAGAAGTTAATCCTTAGTGATTGAGTGTGCAAATAGAAAAGGAATGAGTATGATTAGAGAAAGCAAAAAGTTTAAAAGAAAGATCGTGTGAGAACAGAGTTAAAAGAATATCAAAACTCTGCACCAACTTTTTCTGAGCCGGGTAGCCACCATTCTAGTGATTCACAATTCTTTGGTGATCATTATTGAAACAGACAACTAACCCATGCCAACTCTTGATCAAACCTCACCATCTACTCATTTTCTTCTCAACAAGAAAGTGTTTCACATTTTCAAAGGGGATGCAGCACATTTGCTATCTGATTTTCATTTGGAAAATCTGGATATTGAAAAGAAGGAAGTCTGCCCCACCTTCGCACTTCAATCTGCACATTGAGTCTGTGTTTAACTTACTGTTGTCTCAGTGGTTTACACAATTTTGAGCCAATAAGCAATCATCCGTGCTTAATTCTTTCAAACACAAGCACGAACACACAAGGAATTAGTTTCTTTGTCATAACGTTTATAGAAATTACCTTTGTGGTGTTTCGGTGATTAAATGGAAGCCCTGGGGGAGTCAACATCAAAACAACTCCTTTCCAATGTGTATTCGTTACACTCAGTGACTTAGTGTTACTGACAGGCATGATAACTGATTCATTAGTTGATTTCAGGTGTTACACATCTAATTTGTCTGGATTTGCAAAGATCTGGATGAATCTCTTATGAATTGACGAATCAGGGGCTCTAACCGCAAGATTGACATTTCTTACAACAAATTTTGATGAAGTCGTTGCACTTAACATCAAAAAGGGGGAGAATGACTACACAAGAAATGACAAAGATCACATGTTTCAAGAATCACGTCAAAGACTGAATTCTTCTAAAAGAAAGTAGAAAAAGACATGCTGATTTCAGAGCTAGAGAAAAGAGATTGCATCTTCTGAGCTGAACAAGAAGACTGCATTGGATAAATCTTTTTATTAAATGATCTTGATCCAAAGGGGGAGATTGTTAGACCACAGTCTCATTGGATTCCAGATCATCCAAACCGAAGATCGCAATCTGAAGCTAAAGCCGAAAAGTCGACTCTCGATAATAAAGTCTATGTCGTTTGTAATAAATGTCAATGTAATTTAATGTAATTGTTTGTTTATTGTACTAGTTAACTTAGTTTAAATATCTAATTCTATTAGATATTAGACTTAGTTAGTTTCTAGTTACATATATTAGATTTAGTTATTATATAGTTTGTTAGTTAATATCTAGATATTATTCTAGATATTATTGCAAGTTGTTAGATAGTGTGTTCAACACACTTGCTAGATTTTAGGTGTCTCTCAAGTGTATCTCAATCTCTCAATCATCAGATCACATTTTTCACACACAAAAACACACACAAGGTGTAAAAGAGATAAAATATAGAGAACACAAAGCAAAGCTTAATCGATCAACCTTGTAACCATTTCTATATATCAAAACAGGCTGGTAATCATTGTGTTGTTTTTCTAAACTTGTTATAAGTAGTATTGTGTGGACCGACAGACATATAATAATATAATTAAATCAAAAAATATTCAATATTGAGCTTATTTCGAAGGTATCGACAAGACAATTATAATGGTGTAACTTGTTAAAATTAAAAATTATTTTTTAACGTATTTTAGTTAATATATTCTTATATGTGTTAATATAATGAAAATGTAAAATGTAAAATGTAAAACTAAAATGTATAAAGTAAATCTATCAAAAAAAGTTAAGGGACAAAAACTGTAACTATGAATTAAAAATAAAATAAGATGTGATGTGAGAGGGAATTGGAAATCCATTAAAATTAAATGTTACATTTACCACCCTTATAATTAATTATTTAATTTACTTTATATCCCTTGTTTTTCATTTTTTATTTTACACCTTTATCATGTTAACACAAATAATCGTATATGGAAAAAAATGCAATGAAAAAATACGTTTCTTTTTTTACAAACTATACCATTATAATTGTCTCGTCAATACCTTCAAAATGAGTCCAATATTGAATATTTTTTAATTTAACCATACTATTAAAAACTATGACTATCTGTGAATTAGTTTGTTTCTATCCATACGTTTTATTTTTTTTCACCATTAGCATATTAAAAATATATAATTGTAGATCAACTAAAATATATTAAAAGTATGTTTCATTAGTATTATAAATTATAATATTATAATTTTTTGGTCAATATAACGCCCGGGTTCCGTTAACTCGTAGAAGTTATGTTTAGTAAATTTTGGGTGCAACTGTGCATACCATATTTGTACCCTATGCTTAACCGACTTGTACTTCGGACTAATTTTATGACACATGGTCATATAAAGGGTCATACGCATACAAAGTGGAACTAAACATAACTTAAAATATCAAATAAATCTCTATTAGGGCACAAAGTTGATAAACTAGACATGAGGGTCCAAAATGGAATATTGGGAAAATATAAACACTCCAAAAAAAATTCATGAAATTTATTTAAACCCTAATATCTAATTTATCATGTACATTCTCTCAATTTCTCAAAATCAAGTGAAGAAATCATCAAATTAGTTGGTTCTAGAAGATTAAAGCTAGATTCTCAAGGTAACTTAATTTTTAGACTCTAATTCTTGTTTTGGGTTGATTAAACTTATGTTAAATCTTTGTATTATGATGTGTAGGGCTGATTAAGTTCATTTAAGGATTGAAGAAATCAAATTGAAGAAATTTTGGTTATTTGAGGTAAACATTCTTCATGCAATTGAGGTTAGAGTTCAATTATGTTGAGCTATATGGTGTATAATTGGTAATGAACATGTTTGGTGTTATTAAATTGTGGTTATAATACTTTCATAAGGTCATGGATTAAGAGATGAAACCATTAAAAACGGATTTGAGCTTCAATGTTAGGTTGCTCAACAAGTGTTTGATGAAATGCTTGAGAGACTTTTGCAATTTTAAAGTTTCTGTTCTGTTATTAAAAAAATCGTAGAAAATCAACCGTTGGTCCAAATAAGGTGTACGGTATACGGTTAGAAAGCTTAGAATGTCCTTTAAAACTGTCATGAAGAGTGCAAGTCCTAATTATGAGTTTAAGTGTGTCAAAACAGTGAGTATCTGAATCAGCTTACAGTGTACACAAGAACCTGCGCACTGTTTTTGTAAAGGTTGTACCGGTCTGCTCGTAGCTCTGAATTGCATGAATCCAGTTTCTGTAGAATCCTAAGATATCAATGCACAACTTTCATTTAGATGATACTGTCCAATTCATCTTCTAAATGGGAGAAATATATCGTAACTTAAGGTATATAGGAGCTGTCAATTTCTGTTTTCAAGTCGAAAATTAGATTTTGGAAACGTTGCCTAGGATCTTAATGTTGTGTTAAGCATTAGTTAAATGTTTTATTAAATGATTGTAGGTGATCGGAAGTAAGGAAAGGGATAACTAAGGTACGAATACTCTATTTCCTTGACTCGAGGGTAACCGATTACATGCCGGAAATCCCATTCATTTTGATAAACGTGACTCCGAACCTTATGGTTTCGAGTACTTTTATAGGAATCATTTATTTTGCTTCAAAGTTGAGTTTATGTTAATCATTTGAATACGATTCATAATTCGAACATAATGTTGAAAGATTTTGACTTTTTGATTATTGACTTCATGTTTTACAAAAATTGCATGATTTCAGAACGAATTGATTTTTGAAGAACGATCCGTTTACGGTCGATTTGAATATTTTTAACGAATCTATTTCCGGTTGTTTAGACTATTATGAAATGTGGTTTTATAATATATTGAAACATTGATTTTTAACGACACAGGTTTTTTTCGTTTTGAAGACTCAACACTTGGGCCACGGGTGTTGAGATGTCTTCCTTGGTGGCTATTAATGACCATGGTGTTCTCGTAAAGGCTAAGGCCAAGCCAAATAGAGGACGTAGGATGCATCCAAGAGCCGAATACCAGAAAATGTCTGGTTACCGGATAGAGCCGAATACCAGAATTAAACTGTTACCGGGGAATTGGTGGTGTTGTGCCCGACATTGACATTCCAAGTCTGATTGGACTGATCATCCGATTAGACAACGTATTATTGCAATACGGGTGATTTGTTGATTTTTTTTTAAAGAAAATGATTTCTACATTATTTATTCATGTTTAGAATAGTTTCACTACGATTGTTTTACGTTAAGTTTTATTTGAACTTATATTATGTTTAGACCATTATGTACATTATCCGCCCACTGAGCAACTTTGCTCAGCCGAGGTGTCTTATGTTTCCTCGACAGGTTCAGGTTCCACTCCAGGGACGGGTTGAATGATCGAGATATCAGTGGGAGTAAAAATAACTTAAGATCAACTTTTGTATATCGGGTTTGTATAATCTTTTGGGATCATTTTAGACGAAACATTTTGGGTTTGTAGTTATGTTTAAGTTTCGTTTTCAGTTAACTGTTATTTATTTGGAGAGCTTAGTACAACTTTGAATTGTGGTGTTTTGATCTTTGATCCGATTATCGGATTGTACACCTCCCGTCTCAGGCTGTGCGGGGTTGGGGTGTTAGAGTCAATAATTTTAATATAAACTAATTATTAAATATTTTTATTGGTAGCATAAATATGTAATATTATATATATACTATCTATATCTATACTACTATATTAAAATTGTAAACGGTTATTTTCAAAATTCAATGTTACATTTAACATATTTACTATTTAATTTACTTTATATCCCTTACTTTTTCATTTTTCATTTTACATCTTTGTTTTATTAACACAAATAATGGTATATGAACAAAATGCAATGAAAAAATATGTTTATTTTTTTACAAATTATACCATTATAATCGTCTCGTCAATATCTTAAAAACGAGCCCAATATTGAATATTTTTTTAATGTAACGGTACTATTAAATATAATGAATATATATGAACTAATTTGTTTTCTATCCATACGTTTTATTTTTTTTTCTACCTTTAGCATATTAAAAATACATAATCATAGATCAACTAAAATATATTAAAAATACATTTCATTATTATTATAAACTAGGCATATACCCGCGCACGATGTGGCACGAAAAATCGTGAAATTGAAGGAACAATTGACAAAGGTATGTATCCGCCCGCGAAACATCTTGAAATCAAAATGACAACAACGTTTCATTTTAAGTTTGTATTTCTTCGTCCTTATCGATATTTTAGTCTATGATTCACATATAAGTGCACCAAACGAATAACGAAATGAAAACTAATGTATTTAGTCTATGATTCATAGACTAAAGTATCGATAAAAGAATACAAACTTAAAATGAAAACGTTGTTGTCATTTTGATTTTGAGATGTTTAGCGAGCGGATACATACCTTTGCCAATTGTTCCTTCGATTGCACGATTTTTTACGCCACATCGTGTGCGGGTATATGTCTATATAATAGTATAGATAAAAATTCTAAAACGGTTATTGTACAATCTTTTGTACAATAACATTTACCACCTTACACTTACTTATTTAATTTACTTTATATACCTTGTTTTTTCATTTTTCATTTTACACCATTATTATATTAACACAAATAGTCATATATGAACAAAAATGCAATGAAAAAAATACGTTCATTTTTCTACAAATTATACCATAATAATCGTCTCGTCAATACTTTCAAAACGAACCTAATATTGAATGTTTTTTAATTTAACCGTACTATTAAATATCATGAATATCTACGAATTAATTTGTTTTCTATCCATACGTTTTATTTTTTTTTCACCGTTAGCACATTAAAAATACATAATCGTAAAATACCTTTCATTCTTATTATAAATTATATAATTATAATTTTTTTTTCGTCAATAATTATAATATAAACTAATTATTGAATATCTTTATGGGTTTAGGGTTTAGTGTTTCATAAGTTGTGATTCTTAGGTAATGGTTTATTGTTGATGACATGTCTATAAAGAAGTAGCATTATTTGTTTGTTCTTTACTCACATTCTGCTCCATCGCGCGAGTATATGTCTAGTCTTGATAACGAAGATTTTCGTTGTTCACATGCAAAACACAAGATAACTGGGACCCACATCTCTATTAATCCACTTGGCGTCATGTAATATTATATAAAACAAAATGAAACAAATTAATTAATTAAAAAAAAAGTAAAAAAAAAAAGAAAGAAAGAAATGCCGACTCATTCCACAATCCCATCCTTGCCGTGTAATTTGGGAAGTGTGAACACCGGAACCAAGCAGCTCCGCCGCTGATCTCCGCCACGAAAGTTTCCCGTCAAAACTTGAATCCAAACGATTACGTGTCAATCACACATCCTCAATATGAGATAGTATCATTTCGATCAATTTATCCTCAATATCGATCTTGTGATCTTGTATTTTCGCAGATCAATTGAAGAATCAGATAAATCGATGATGGGACACGAGAATCAGGGCTTCGAAGACGCCCAAATCTATGCATCTCGTGAAGAAATGGAGTCTCTTGTTCTTGACGATGACGATAATAACAATAGCGGTAACGAAAACAATCCGTCATCCAGATCCAACGGCGGTGCAAACGGAGATGGTATTCAACACCAGCATCCTCTTTCTTCAGCCTTGCCGTTTGCGGAAATACCTACCACAGACGACGATGATCCTTTGTTATCGTCGTCGTCCCCTCAGAAAAGCCCTAACTCGTTCAATTCGTTCCTGGAACCCCCTTCTTACGCGGATGCGGTATTCAGATCGTTCGACGGTGACCACGGCAAGCAAATCAATGGCCACGGTGCTGCGTCCACATCTTCTCCGTCTTCCAGTGCCGATTACTTGAAGATTTCCGTGACGGATCCGCAGAAGGAGCAAGATCTAAACAACTCGCTTGTTCCTGGCGGGAACGCCTACATGACATACTTGATTACTACGTGGACGAATCTACCGGAGTTTAACGGAACGGAATTTAGCGTCCGGCGACGGTTTAAAGACGTCGTGACGTTGTCGGACCGGCTATCGGATTCATACCGAGGATTTTTTATCCCGTTAAGGCCTGATAAGAGTGTTGTTGAGAGTCAAGTAATGCAAAAACAAGAGTTCGTTGAGCAGAGGAGAATGGCTTTGGAGAAGTACTTGAGAAAGCTAGCTGCGCATCCGGTGATTAGGAGAAGCGAGGAGTTGAGACTGTTTCTGCAGGTGCACGGAAAACTACCATTGATGAAGACGACGGACGTGGCTTCGAGGATGCTTGATGGGGCGGCGAAGCTGCCGAAACAATTGTTTGGGGAGTCCGTTGTGTCTGCAGCTGTGGATCCCAATGATGTGTCACAGCCAGCGAAAGGAGGGAGGGATTTGTTGAGGATATTTAAAGAGTTGAGGCAATCGGTCACGAATGATTGGGGTGGAACGAAGCCCCCCGTGGTGGAAGAGGATAAGGAGTTTTTAGAGAAGAGGAAGAAGTTGCAGGATTTCGAGCAGGAGTTGAGTAACGTATCCCAACAGGTCTGTTGTTTGTCCTTCTAATTCTATGAAGTAATGGGTTATGATGTATTAGGAGTTCATGTAGTTGATTCTTGGCTCACCGTTTGATCTATGTTAAATTTGCACTTGCAAGATATTCAATTCAAAAGTTATAGGTGAAGAACAGAAAGCTTTTCATAGCCTGATGTTAAAAACCAAGCTGAATCAACAGCAATAATAAAATGCAGAAGACCAGTGATTTGTTTTCAGGTGGTTCAGGATCCATATCGCCTGATTAAAGATTCTAAAACTTACGAATTCATATATTAGATGTGCAATATCTTGGAGGATCTAGTGTGATGTAGAAAGCTATCATTCTACCTTTGTAAGAACAGTTAAACTACGGGCACTGGTAGATTGCTTCAACTGAAGGAGCAGAAAGACTTGTAACTGAGTACGTAACCAAACTAAGGGGTGCTAGTTTCACGTTGTATGGAATTCCCTTATATTGACTTTTAGATATTGCATTTGCAGCATAGCATCTACTGTTTGAGATTTCCAGTATGTAATTGATTCGTACATAAAGTTACCACCATGTCGTGCACCATAAAATACACATGCATGCTTGTGGAGTTGTTTTACTTTCATACTCACTTCTAATGAGTTTTGCTGTTGCTAATGTGGTCAAGAAAAAGAATCTTCCCAGGCAACTTATATTTTAATGTGTGACCATGCATAGGCTTAGATTTACAAGTAGAATAACGGGAAAGTAGGCCAACTTGCAGTTTTGGTAAGTAGCCTCTATATGTGGACGAAACTGGTAATTTTGACAGTCGAGTTGAATCTCCTCCCATATTAAATTGTATAGAGAGAGACACATACAATCACATATATACTACCATTGTGCATTTTCCATGATGTATGTGGCTCTATGCACAATGTTCTCTATTTTTCTGTGTTTCTTTCATCTATGTTCATCTTGACTCTATAATGCATTTTCATTTATGCTTTGACTTGCCACCAAACCACTTATTTCTGTCGTAGTATATTTTTTAATAAATGTATGCAAAATCATCTTCTTTTCTGCACACATCTTATACCTTATTTATTACTTTCCTTTTTCTTTATTGCTTCATTTTATGAGCTCTTTGTGTTCGCAAGACAAATATTTTACCCTATCATATATCATCATCGGTAAGGAGAAAGCTGCAAATGGTCAAAGCTTATAGCTCGGTCAATGCAGGAGACCTATAATATAAATGCTCTTTACCAACCAGATATTTGTGAGGAAGCGGTAACACTATTACCTGCTCTTTTATACCTAATATTGTTCATCTATTCTAATTTCAGTTGGAATCATCATATTTGTTCGTATATTTGTTTCATATTGAGATAAGAACATATTCGTTGATATTAGATGCCGGATTCTAGAACTCCTGCTAAAAGTCTGCTAACTTCAGTTTTACATTTGCACTGTTTGAGTTCACCATCTTGTGGAACTGCAGGCTGAATCTCTTGTTAAAGCTCAGCAAGACATCGGAGAGACCCTGGGGCAATTAGGGCTGGCTTTTGTCAAACTAACCAAATTTGAGTCTGAGGAAGCCATGTTCAACTCTCAAAAAGTGAGAGCCGCAGATATGAAAAATGTGGCTACTTCTGCTGTTAAAGCCAGCAGATTGTATCGGGAGTTGAATGCACAGACTGTCAGACATTTGGTATCTGCTAGATACTTCACTTAGCTTCTCACATCTTCTATTGCAGAAGTAATATGCATCTTTCATTCCCGGTTAAGTTCAAAATTGGCTTCTTGTTTTACTTATTGCAGGATAAGCTTCATGAATATCTTGGAGTTATGTTAGCTGTCAATAATGCATATTCAGATCGATCAAATGCTTTGTTGACAGTACAAACTCTTCTATCGGAGCTTTCAACTCTTAATGCTAGGATTGAAAAGCTTGAAGCAGCTGCATCCAAGATATTTGGTGGTGACAGGTCTCGAGTTCGAAAAATCGAAGAGTTGAAAGAAACTATGAGGGTTACCGATGAAGCTAAAAGCTGTGCAGTTAGAGAATATGAGCGGATAAAGGTAACAGAATTTGTTCCGCTTGTCTTTATAGCTTCCAAGGCTGATCATCAATTTCCAATCTTTACTAAATATCTTACCTATCATTTTGTTATGGTTTGAGTATTTGTCATCAACCATTTAATCGTGATATTATGGAGCACCTAACCTTCCTTTCTTACTGAGTTTTACACCTGGGGAAATGAATGAAATAAATTATGCTCATGCTACTTGATGTTTGACATTCTTTTAAAGAGACTGGGTTATGTACTGTTTGTTACAAGTTGGTAACAGTTAGGTTGATTGACAGAGAGGTACATCTAGGGGTTTTGTTATTTGTTTTCCTCTTTTAAAAGCTTTGATGGATTAAACGGTGCTACTTGGATAATAATGAGTGAAGATGTTCCACAATTCAAGTAGGGTCTATCTTATTCTTTCTCATGGACAGATGATAGAACAATTCTAAGTCATGGTCCTAGCATGTCAGCTAATGAACCAATAGACATTAACTCCAATTCTTCCTAGAGATTGTGCATTAAGTTCATTTTTTTCTAGCAAGGTTTTTGCTATCTATTATACTAGTAAGTTTATTTTCTTTCCCTATTGCAGCTCCTCCATCATAGAACTTGTTCCAGAAATCTTAACAATCCATTACTTTGATATGATTGTTATGGTGTAACGTATCTCTAGCAATACAAGATCATCAAACAACTTGTACTGCAACATAATTTTACATGAAGGTTTTCATGCAGTGTAGATAATAAGGTGCTTGTAGGACCCACTGGAGGCTATGTAAGAGCACTATAGTAAATCTTTATTGTTGGTTAGAAAAGCATTGTTAACATGGATGATGGAACACGGAGGGCGGAGGGGTAAGCTAGTTTCTAGTGTTTGACAATGGAATATCTATTGTTTGTTAGATTAATACAAGTCTTCTATAAGCATTGAAACAAAGTTTTCCCTCCTCAATTACTCCTGCTGTCTCAATGTAAGTGGCTAAGTGCTATGTGCTACTTCCACCAATATTGAGAAATATTACTGATAAACTTGCAATTAGGTTTATTACACATGGCAACCGAAAGAAATAGGAGAGGTAGTATATGCTATTATGATAGTTATGCTGTGGGTAGTTTGGGTTTTCTGGTCTTTTGGGAATCTTTCTGTTTAAGCTGGAGAGCCGGGTGGGAAATAAAAAAGAGGGGGGGGGGATTGGTGGCTTTTAGTTGTGTTTTTTGTGAACTGGGCGAATGCCTGGAAGAGTACATGCCTCTCGATTCTCTAATGCAGGTTTTCATTTGTAAGCATTCAGTTTTCTGTGAGAATCAGATTGGAATTTGAGGGTACATCAATTATATATTTGATTAATATAGATGAATTGCATATGGGCTAACATGAGGGACAAACCTTCCTTTGTTCCTTTCTCCACCATCAGAGTCTCTCACTTGCATGAGAATTGAAGAAGCAAGAGAGAATAAATAATATGTGGTTAATGTTATGTCAGCAATGATTGCTTTTAAGGTTAAAATACCTAATTGACTAACTGGAAGACTGTGTCGAATTTAGAGGACTTGCCATTTATTTAGTACACCTTGAAGAGGAAGACATAGCAGTAATGCACTTCTTTTGGGAATTGAACACTTTCCGTTTTTGATTATTCTCAAAGGAGAAGATTATTCTCTTTACCAAACATATGCGGATCCAATCACGATCTTCGGAGTCAAACCAGTTACGTTGTATGGGACAGAATGTTGTGCTATATGGAATGCCATGAGAGGACGATGGAAGTTGCAGAAATGAGAATGCTTAGATGGACTTGCGGTAGAACCATGCTTGACAGAATACTTAACAGGGCCTTCCAGGTAGTGCTGGGGATTGCACGCCTATCCCGGATAAGTTGAGGGAAGGAAGATTACGGTGGTTTGGTTACGTTCGTAGGAGACAGATGGCATCCGGTAAGGAGGGTAGAAATTGTCACGGTTCAGGGGCGAGGAGGGGTAGGCCGAGAAGGACGTGGGATGGCAACTGAGATTAGACATGGTGGCTTTAGGCATTTTCGAGGACATGACCTTTAAAAGGAGCACCTGGACACGCAAGACTAGGGTAGCAGACTAGGGGTGGGGATCTAGACGGGAGGAAGGAAACCAGAGAGGTAGAGGGTAGGCGGTAGGATTAGTGAGTCGGTAGTTAGGTTACTAGAACTCGTAGTTAGACTAGGGATGTGTAGTTTCCACACCTTGGTTAAGTTTCTCTTGTACTGGCCTTTATTTATATTGCTTCTGCTTACTCATACATCCTTTCTCAAAATTTAGCATATTTGTCTTTATCTATTTTTTTTTTCCTCTTTGTATTGTCATTGCTTACTCATATCTAACTTTTCAATGTTTATTGTATCTGTTTTTCAACCTTTCTCACATTTTGCATTAGTGGGGTCCTTAGCGGAAACAGCAGTCCACTCTTTAGGGTAGAGGTCAGGTTCGCATACATCTTACCTTCCCTAGACCCCACCTCCAAGTGGGATTTACATTTACTAGGGTTTGGTTTGGTTAGATGATGTTAAGTGGTAGTATTGGATCTGAGTTGATGCTAGTGGCAGAACAAAGAGGTTAAAGTTGGATGCAGATATGATTGTGAATATTACTTGTAACAAGACAAAAAAGAAGTATAAAATTATTTGGGGAGGAAATGACAATCAGATGTGGAAAGCTTATTTTCTGGACCCCCAATCCACAAAATTTTGGACCACCCTTGATTGTTATTACGACTGCCAGAGTGATCTTGATCCTTGACAAGTATGCAACGATGAATGCTTATGCAGGAGAATAATAAGAACGAGCTTGAGAGACTGGACAAAGAGCGGCATGATGATTTCTTTGGCATGTTGAAAGGATTCGTTGCTAACCAGGTACGGTTGTTCATCTTCAGTAAAAAATGTTTATACATCCTGGAATGGAAGTTGTTGCAACTTTAATGGGACTCGGACCAAATGAGGCAAATTTGAACTTAGAAAACCCAAAGGAAACCTTGCAATCGATACTATAAAAGCTCAAAATGGAAATTGTTGCCAATTTGTCTTTGTGGAACATAATTAGTAGAAAAGATATATCGTGATTTTTGGGTTTATGAATTTAATAGCGATTACGTTGTGGTTATGAGAACAGGCAGGATATGCAGAGAAGATGGCAAGCGTGTGGGAAACTGTTGCGAATGAAACAAGTGGATATGCGAAAAACTGATAGGTGAAATAGAGGTTCTGTGAACAATGTTATGGGTTATTTCTCCTTATAACATCCTTTTGTACCTTTTTATGTACACTCGTAGACAATTATCTTACAAACGATTTTACAAAAAAACGCCTCGCCTTGCCTTTTTTTCACCAACCCATTTTCTCGGTAATTTTGACATTTTCAAGACACATAATTTGTGATGTTCATTTGATTCTTTTTTTGTATTGGTCTAACGAACTTGTATTTTTATGATGGGAGGAATTAGTTTTTATCCCATAATATGAGAATGGCAAGCGATGACCAATGCACCTATTAACTTGTATTCTCTGCTTCGACATATGTTTCTGTTGCCAAATTGCAATGGGTTCTTGTTATGTTGTGAGAAGGGAGTTGTTTTAGAGCACCAAAACTTTATACAGAGAATGATTATTGGGGTGAAATGCAAGTCGTAATGTATTTGAGATGGGTTTTTGGTACTTATATACATGCATTTAGGTGTTATTTGGTTGGAATGGTCGATCTATTTGATCAAGTTTCATTCTTACATTTGATTCATTTTCTTTAAAGGAATCAAAATCTTTAAAATCCTGTAAATTTCAAGCGTGTTGGTATATGGATACTTGTTTATATCAAAACAATGTTAAATAACACATTGAAAAAGGAAAAAATAAGTCTTAATTCGCAATTTCTACTGATATATTTATTATGGGGTTGACTAATAAATGATTTAAATCTATTCCTTGGAAGCTTTTACGAAAAACAATAATACCCTCTTCAACCTAATCTATTCCAAGACAATCAATTTGTTCAACCCTGCTCTTGATCTCTTCTCTTGCTGCTACTCTCGATCAGCAAGTACGTTGCTCTCGATCTCTGCTAACTGCTGATTTTTGGTTTCCACCTTCGTCGATCTG
Source organism: Arctium lappa (assembly GCA_023525745.1). Lineage (NCBI taxonomy): Eukaryota > Viridiplantae > Streptophyta > Magnoliopsida > Asterales > Asteraceae > Arctium > Arctium lappa. The sequence continues at coordinate 130,729,230 of CM042049.1, forward strand.
TTTTTGTAGTTGATTTATAGCAATGGAGAGAATTCAAGGATGACCTAAGCGGAGTTATATTTGTAGACTTAAATATCTAGGGTTCAAAATTCTGATATTTTAATTTTTTATTATTATTTCATTATAATTCTGAACTATACTTCGCAAATTAAATAGACAGATCTCATTTCAATTTCTTCCAACCAAACTTAACAAGATTAATTTTATTCAAATTCCTTTAAATGATCTCATTTATTCAAAAAAAAAACATTTTTGCGATTCAAACATTCACCTTAGATACTTACCAGGTAAGCACTTACCAACGAGAGTCATCATCCTCACTTACTTTATCGAATAATATTCTTGGTCACTAAAATGGATTGTTGGTAAACGTCTTTTACTCGGTAAGCGCTAAACGAGTAAGAGTCTTTTCCCTCACTTACCGGGTAAGATCCTTGTCCTTGCTATGCCTCTTACCGGATGAGATTCTCGATACTTGCTATGGTCACCTGATAAGGTAAGTGATACCGGTAAGCATTTGGTAAACGGCTCTTAACGTCCAATTACAAATTAATCAGACTACTCTTACACATTGGCTTGCATACAAGTACCAGATACACGTGGAAACTTCCGATCTCTACTTTCCACCTTTTATGATACTGTTTTGTACATTCTCCAGTTTATAAAAGTAGAGTTTCAAAGACCCAAAGACCGATCAGCTCAAAATCTTTTGAATTGACAAATTAACCAGGGTTCTATAAGGTGCGCCATGGTGGCCATGTCCCTGATGCCATGATAAAACCCATAGTGTTTGTATAAGGTGTGGCTCATGTGTGCTATATCCAAGACCCCTCTTTGGCCTAACTAAGATCCATGCAAAACACCCGTCCAACGTTGACCAGCGATATAGCACCCAAAGAGTTGATAGGACCTAGTAGGAGTTGAACCTTAAAATCTTATGCTTAACTAAGCACAAAAGTCCAATTGAATTAATTACTAGCATGTCTCAAGCACTAGAACTTGAACACCCTCCATACCACATATCCATAATTCTTATAGCATTTCCTTTCCAACTACAAATCCAACAAGAGTCCTAAATCAAATCTAATGCCCAACAAACAGGATATTGAGCAGTAAAAAAAGAAGCCATTAAGCTTTTAAAATCCAAAGTCCAGCTGTGCATGGCATTCAATTAAAGAAAACAGGTACTCTAAAGGGCATCTTCCATATCCATCAAACCCCTTTTAGTTCAAACCCATCTCCATTTAAGACTAACCACAAAAAGGTTTTATAATCTGTGTTAGAAATAAGGTATGCAAAGAAAGAAAAGATGTAGGAAAGCAATAGTTTATGTTCAACAACACAACATTAACTCAAAGAACATATCTGTAGAAACTTTTGAAGAACAAATAGAGGATCAAGAGAGGATTTTTTAGATTGATTAAATGATGGAATTATGGCACATATATATAGGGTTTGACATATAACTAATTTGGATAAGTTTAACCAACTTTAAACTTAATCCAAATTCAAATTATAACCGAAACCTGTCAGAAAACCGCCAACAGAAGTGAATGCGGGTTTGGTCGCATTGAACCCGCGTTCTACACTGTTCCAAGCACAAAAATTATGATTTTATGAGAATCGCACACGCACAACGTGCTAGTGCTATCTTTTGACCGTTAAATATATGTGTAAAATCCACCCAACAAGGCCAAATTCCCCTTAGTTCAATTGATCTCTTAAACAACTCTACAAGTTGTTTAAGGATTATAAACTAAGAAATAGTTTATCACTCTTCCAATGTGGGACAAGTGATAAGCCTAAAATGCATACATATATATAGCTCACAAAACAAGTAAGATTCCACTATTCTTTCTATGTGGGACAAATCTCACTTATGAAGACTATATATATAACACTATGTGACAAGAAATGCAACAGTTCATACTATTTAGAATATGATACATACCCATCAAATGACATTCAAATCAAATATGATATAACTTGAAATGACAGAAACATTGAGAAATTTCCACATACATCATTAAAGAAAACAAATGGTTCAAGAAATTTAAAGTTGCCAACCTAATCAAAATTGTAAGCCAAATCAAATTAAATGAACCACAAGAGTAGGGTCCCGGGAAGGGTAAAATGTAGGCAGATCATTCCTCTATCCCGAAGGTTAGAGACATTGTTTCCATGAAAACCCCGAGCTTGCTCAATCAACAATTCCCAAACCTTAAAATAGTTTTTAGATGCATGTAACCCATAGCTGTAAAGACATTACTTTTTGAACCACCGTTAGACTTTTTATTGTAAATATACTACTATTCTTGTAAAAGCACACACTATGCAAAGAAGGACAGGAGGACCACAACCTCGGAGCTCGACGAAAGAGAAAGTCTTGGATTAAGAAAATAGGGTTAGCTATGAAAGAAAGAGCCCGGCATTCATTTTTGAATAAATATTCATAGCCGAGTCTACTAAAAGAGGGACCAGCTCATCGTACTGATTAGAGGCCACCTAATGTTCGTTCACCTCAAATGTGACACGTTCCCTCCCAGTTTGATCAACGGGATCATTAGGCTAGAGAACGGGGCTATTCTTCTTCCGAGGAGACCGAATGACCGATCATTTTCATTCTTGTAAGCTACAGTATTATTTCCACAACAATGATTATACAAAAAGGTTTCAATCTTTGTCTCTATTGTAAGCGAGTAGCACCAAACTGATGATAATTAAGGTACAGAAAAAAGCAAATAAAGGAAGCAATACAAAATGAGTAAGGAGATAAGATTAAGCCCTTAGATATAAAGGAAGTACTCGAGAAACGGATTAATCTATGTAGGATAAACCCTAACAAATTTCTGGTCAAAAATCTAAGGCATTTAATAATAATCGCCTGTCTAGCCAATAAATAGTACAATCAAATTCAAATGTAGGTATGAGCTTTCACCTCGATCATCAAACGCGTGCCATAGCTGGAGGAGCAGCGGCAGCGGCAGCGGCGGCAGATGAAGTGGCTCCACCGAGGAAGGAAAGCAATCCGGCGGTAGTCTGATCCTGATCATCTAGAAACAGATCTTCCGGATCTCTAAACGCTCCATGGACGCAAACAATCGCTAATCCAACCACAAGTGCAGAGATCACGAGCGATCCGATGCTTGTTAGGAAAACAACAACGATAGTGGACACAATCAAGATCAGTAGCGTTTCGCGGTCGGAGAAGGTGCGTCCGAAGAGGACGAGCGGCTGATCTGATGGACGGAAAAGGTAGAGGAAAAGCCAGGCACCGAGGAGACATAGAAGGATGATGAGAGAGAAAGGATGAGAGAGAAGAGAAAACCCGAGGACGACAGCTAGTAGCGCTGTGTAGTTGACGCGGAAATACGAGTAGTTTTTGCGGATGCGTGAGGTAGCATCGGAGAGAGAATCCGGACGAGAGAAGGCGGAGCGGTCGACGAGCTCGTACCACGGGCGGCGTTGGGAGAAGGACAGGCGGACGGCGGAGGAGAGGCGGGAGATGAATGACCGGAGGGCGGGGGTTGCTATTGATGCTGTTTGAGCGGTGGTGGTGGTGGATTGGGGGTTGGAGACTGGGAGGGAGGGCGGCGGCGACGCCATCGTGTTGCGGTGGTTGCCGGAATAAATTCGGAAATCGGGAAACGGATTCGGATTCGGAGCGAAATGCAATGCGAACACCGGAGAGAATGTCGTGACTCGTTAAGACTTAAGTTGACCTACAAAACTTTCCCCTGAACTTCTCTTTGGTATGAATGATTAGTCCCTTCATTTATTAGTATATGTATAATTATCCCCTAATATTATCAGTATATACATTATTAGTCCCTAAGTTTATTATAATAGACAAGATTAGTCCATAATTTTTTTTGAAATGTAATTAATACTAGAATTTAAGAGAGTTGATATTTTAACTAAAGTTCAAGTGATTGATATCGTACATGATTTTTCATAGGGGTGTGCATCGGTCGGGTCGGGGCGGGGCCCAAAACCCAAAACCCGATCGGATATACGGGTAGGAGGGAATACCCCGAAATCCGACCGATTAGGATTCGGGTAGTTCGGGTTCGGGTGAGTTCGGGTTCGGATAGGTCGGGTTGGGTGAGTTCGGGTGAAGTAGAAATTTCAGTAACTCAGTTTCCTCATAAAACTTTCAGTTTCCAAAATAAAATCAAGATTGAGAATGTAGAGACTAGAAAATAGAAATTAGCACTTACAAAACCCACAAATTCCAACCATACAACCATTTCTAAATCACAAAACCCACAAATTCCAACCAGACAACCACCCATAACCCATTCAAATGTAGAGAGAGTAGAGACTAGAAAATATAAATTAACACTTACAGATAACAGATGTAGAGAAATCAGCAATCAGCCGTGGACTGGTGGTCAACTGGTGGGATGTGATGGCCGCCAGCGGGACTTGGGAGCAGGGCGGTGGCTGGGCCGCCGAAGTTGTGGATGTCTGGAGTTGATCGAGAAATTGAGAGAGGTCTGGAGTCGAGGGATTTAGTTTAGGTTTAGGGCTCTTCAACTTTAGCCATTTAGAATTAGAATTAGATATGGTTTATAAAACTGAAATTTTTAAAAAAATCAAACACTTTTCGGATATTCAGGTAGTCCGGGTTTGGGATTTCGATACCCAACCCGGTCCTGTTATACCCGATAAAGAAGTCGGGTTCGGAGATTCGGGTTTTCGGGGCGTCGGGTGGGACGAACTTCGGGGTTTTTGTGGCTCGGGTCGGGTGGGTGGTGCTCACCCCTAATTTTTCATACTAGAATAATCTTTTTTTTATTTATAATGAAAATGGTTTAATCATAACAAGAAAAATCCATTGGTACTATTCGAGGAAGAAACATGGTCATCATCACTGTACTTCTTTCGTTTGTCAATTTGCTTCTGCTTCAAAAAACACGTTTATATTATCCAACTGTAAAATCAACGAATATAATGTGCCATTGTGATTTCGTGCACGCCATGTTCTTTATTCTTTGGTTTTAATAGATTCTTTTGACTTTTTGGATCAGGATCGACACAAATACAACCAGTGTTATCTTACCATGTAATTTTATTCTCTAAGTTATCGTTTGAGTGCATCTTATTGTTATACTTTAGAGTTTCCTAACAAGGAACCATTTGAATTATTATACGATCTAAAAGTGGATGCTTCAAGATTACCATATATACATTCTCCATTTTGAACAAGGCAAGAAAAGGCCAGGAATCGTGTTCTTCAAACCTTTTTGTGCGTTCACTTTATCATCAGACATATACCCACCTTCCCTCCGTTGTGTGTTTCACCAAAACACTACAATGACCTAATTGGCTCTTCTAAACCTAATTATGGTAATTTCCAGTTTTAAAATCATTAATTGTTAAATCTAAAATGACAGTCTTATCGTAACTTGTATACTAGCTTATCTGTATCATATTTTCAATTTACAAGTTTTTGTTTTAGAGAAAAACGTAAATAGTATTCCATCATACTTAACTGATCATTTTTTACATATTTGACATTCGGTAGTTTTATATTTACAATTTTAGTTACCGATTCTTTCTATTTTATTTAATAAAAAACTAAAATTAACGTATAAAATATTTGAATTAAAATAGTTTGTATAACACTCAAAAGAATGTGAAAAAATTGTTGTTAAACTGCTGCAATGATCTTACATTCGTTGAATGTGATCACATTATGCGTTTTTGAATATTAGTTGCATTGTTTTTGTCGTACGTAAATGCAATAATTGTTTTTGAATGTGTAATTTAAAGATTTTCAAGTCCATTAATTTAAATGTTTTTATTTTATTTTATGCAAAATATTGCTTTAGACTTTTTTTTTTCTTCCTATTATTGAATCTTAACGAATTTGATTGAATGTCCAATTTCATTTGCAATTATTACAGTTGCGTCTAGACTCGAGATAAAAATTTATATTATTGCAATTATTTTTAATTTTTACTATTTATTTTAAATGTTTATTATGTAGTATGGATCCACAAGTTAACAAGTCTTTTTGAGGATAAGTGAGCGAAAAGGAAACGTGCATGAAAAAAGTACGGGTTGCATTCATTTAATTGTTTATTCGTTTATATATTTTGTTTCTTAATTACTTTAAGGTTATTATTTGTTTTCTTTAATTATTATTTATTTGTTTTCTTAAATAGTTTAATTAGCAATTGTTTGTCTTATCTGATACATTGGCTAAACCATAGCCGCAATTATATTTCAATTTATGCCAAACAAATGAAACATGGACTCTAGATTAATTAACTATTTTTCATTTCATTTCAAATGAATTTTCTTTTTACGGTCACCTTTCTTTTGCTGTAGAAATTGGTCACGTATTGATTAGGGCTCATGGGATGTAATGAAAATCTCATTTACTCTAGATTCGATTTAAATCGCTGTCGACGCCTTTATGTCAATGGAAATTCACCTACAATTACTCTACAATATTCGTTATCATCCTAGATAATAATCGGTATACCTAAACTGATCATGATATATATATATATACCCACGGTTACCCTCGGAAAAGAAAACAATAATCACACAATTTAACTTTCACAAAAACATGCTTTAGATTCAATTTTATTACTTCTTCCGTCTCAAAATAACTGTCTAGATTACTATATTTTAGTTTGTCCCAAAATAAATGTTCATTTTCAAAAAGGAATTATCTACTTTCCCATTCTACCCTTAACTATGTGATGTAGATAATTTCTCTCTCGCTCCCTCTTTTTGTAATTAAGGGTAAATTTGTATTGTGATTAATTAAAAAATGTAATAATTCTACAATTCTAAAACTATATATATATTTTTTATTGTGGATATTTATTTTAAAATAGAAGGAAGAGTATACGCTAATCAATAATTCAATTTGTTATCAAGGACAATCTTATATTATTAGTCATATCAATTTTTGTAAAGAATAATTTAGTTAGTTTGTATTACACGTGTCAGTAAACTCGAATTCAACAACCTCTCTCTCTTGTATCATCTCCCTCTCTATCTCTATATATATGTAGCTCATCCTTCACTCCTTCTCACAAATCTCTCTCTCTCTCTACATATACATACACAAATCTATATCTATATACACATGTTTTTAGAGTTCCCATCACTCAAAAAATGCCTCCTTCTTCATTTCCTGATATATGGGTTTGGATAGAAAACCTACCACCACCAACACAATGGCAAACAAACACCAAAAAATCCATAACTATTTGTTCTTCATCATTTTCTTCTCAACCATCTCTACAACTCTCAATCTCCAAAACCCTAAATCAACCTTCTTCAATCTCCTTCTCCATTCTTGCAGATTACAACCACCCCATCTTTCTTTGGACCTCTAAACCACTCAAAACCTCCATGAACAACAATATCTTGCATCATGAAAACACCATTTCAAAACTCTTGACCAACATCATTAAAGACATCCTTAACTACACTCCCATGAAACCCAACAATTATTTCCTTAAACTCCCTGAACCCAACTCAATTCCTGACCTTAAACACATCTTCAACTTCTTGTTTCTTGCACTCACTTTCATCATATCAATCTATGAAGCTCCTCAAGATATCAGGTAGGGGTGGCAATGGGCCAGGTTGGGTTGAGTTTGGTTTCAACCCAACCCAACCTGTTTAATTAAATGTGTTGAGATTTTCAACCTAACTTGTTACATAAATCGGTTGATAGCGGGTTGACCTATTTATTATTCTTTCAACCCAACCTATTAAATAAATGAGTTGAACCTGGGTTCACCCATTTAATTTTAAAATTTCAAATAAAATAAAAAATGATTAAACTACTTAATTTCAGGTCTGATTGTATCAGCAATCTTAAGGATCAATTCGCGTGTTCGTGGGCTCGAGAAACGTCGAAGAGATTGATGACGTTAATGGGGTCGAACAGCGAAGAACAGTGGATGAGATCGATGAATCTTGCGATCACGAACTGGATGATGGAGCTGCGAACGAGGAGTTACGTGCTGAAAGCGCCATCGCCGATGTATTCGTCGGCGATTTCGACGTTAGGGTTGTGGAAAGTGCAGTTGTATTGTCCGGTGATTGCGATGGAGATCGAGAAGTGTAATAGTAGTATTGGGCAAGAAGATGAGAAGCTTGAGTTTTCGTTGAATTATCACCAGGTTGAAGGGGTGATCCAGTTGAATTACCAAGTGACGGTTCGAGAGAAGTGGATTGATGTTTTGGTTAGCATCGATAATGTGAGGTATGGAAGGTTTACGTACATTTCTAGAATTTTAAGTTGTTCTAACCACTATAATAGAATATTTTTATACTTAAAAAGTTTATACAGGTGGTGTTTGGATTCGTAAGATCAATTTGTTTTTCTGAGATTACATTTTTACAGTTGAAACTTCACAGCAAAACACCGTTAAGGTAAAAAAAATGTCCAAATCTTCATAGCAAAAAAGACTGTGAATGTTACTTTCACATTGTTTTGCTGTTGTGAAGTTTTAAGTATAAAAATATGGTCTCACGGTTCTCACGAAAACAAATCGGTCTCACGTGATTCCAAGTCTATAAAACTAAACATTTGTATATATATCATATGTTTAGGATATCCAAAAGTGTCTATTAACTTATTACAACATTTTTATCGTTAACCCATAATTGTTTATGCTAAAGTCATCAACTAGACTTGTACCATTTGACCTTTATGGATAAAAGTCTCATGTACAAAATTTTTATATCCCGTTGTGTACAAATCACATACATACACATAATTAGAGAGAGTATATGAACATAATAAATTTTAAATAAATAAAAATACGATGTGCCTTAGTTTCATTGGTGGGACAAAGATAACACATAGGATCTTGACATATGTGATTTTTAATCATATGTTAAAACCACCTTCTCTCCTCAGGGGGTTTGTTTGGAGATTAACCTAGGCATATGTGATTTTTATTCATATGTTGAAACCACCTTCTCTCCTCAAGGGTTTGTTTGGAGATTAACCTAGATTCTAGATATTCTCACACGGTATCAAAGTCAGGGTTACAACTCTAAAGACTCGTCACTCCGGGAAAATCTGTACTCGTCTAGCCCGCCTCCTCACTTTGTCTTGCCCCCTCTCACTTTGGAACAATATGTATCCCTCTAAAGGGGTGTGTTAGGTGGCGTTTGTTTTTTAAGTGGTGCTGAAGTCTGAAATCTGAATACAAAAGACTGTTTGTTTTTTAAGTGGTGGTGCTGAAGTCTGAAATCTGAATAAAAAAGATTCGCAATTTTTTGTATAATTCATGTCTTGGATTTATCAATATCAATTGTGTGTCATCACGTAGCTTTATTTATGTGAGGTTTTTCAAAACAATAAAAAAAAATAGGCCACGTTTCCAAATAGGGACGATGTCGGAGAGGAGTCGATTTTGAGAGAGATCGATGGAGTCTGGAATGACTTTTTGAGAGGAGATCGATGGAGTCTGGAGTGATTTTTGAGAGGAGATTGATGGAGTCTCGGTGGATTTTGGGTAACAGTAGGGGAATAGGCATTAGATGAAAATAAGTGGAAACTTTGTCACTTATTTGGTAAGATGAAAATTAGTGATAAGTGGCTCTGAAAAAATGAAAAAAACAAACGGTCTGAAACTAAAAATGTATAACCGAATAAGTGATAAGTGGCTATTAAGTGCTGAAATTGAAAAAACAAACAAGACCTTAGAGTCTACATATCATTTCCCCTTTATCTACATATATAGGCGAATGATCGTGTGAGAAGTTGAGATTAATGTGAAAAGAATGAGAAGTGGATTTGAATGCACTTGTAATCAAATTAATGTCATCTGATGAATTGTGGCTTAGAAGGGAATTGATATGTGCATCACATCCATTTCTTATCCAATGATTGATAATCACTTCTCACGTTTCTCACGTTAACCCCAACTTCTCACCGGAACCCAACCTTGTATATATATGTTGGAACCCTTTCGAACTCTCTTAGATTAAAATGAGGTTCCAAATATTCTTACATTTTATACTCGTAAACTCTTGTAAAATAATTTATTATGATATTTAGATGGATTTAGGGGGTGTTTGGGATTGTTTATTTAAAACAACTTGTGTTTTTTTTTAGTGTTTATTAACTTATCGGTGACAAAAAGGAGTTTTATAAAAAGTGTTTGAATTAGCTTATTGTGGTACCAAAACGTAACAAGTTAATAAGTTGTTATTTAGGGGTGTTTGAGATTGCTTATACATGTAAAATAACCAAAAAAATCATAAGTTGTTTCAAATAAGTTGATAAGTCATAATGGTGTAACTTATCAAAAACTCCTTATTAGCGGTGTGGAAAAGCTATAAGCCCTTTTCTTTTTTTCGTACCCAGACACTCAAAATAGCTTATTAACGATGTGAAAATGCTAATAAGTCAATAAGGAGTTTTAATAAGCAATCCGAAACACCCCTAGCCTTCTAAAAGTGTATGAATAATGGTATGGAGGTGAATGTGGATTTAATTAAGGGGTTGTTTGGCAGTTGCTAAATGATTTGATTCATAATGATTAAGAAACTCTTATGATATAGTGCGGAATGATTTATGGTCATTTGCTAATCGTTCAGAATGAAATTAAGGCTCTGAATTGTTAATGCATTTGGAACCATTAAGAGACATATTTTTTTTTTTTTGCCAAACAAGATTTACCTCTTAACGATTAAGAGGTTTCATAGAACCATTAAGAAATAAACAAACAACCCCTAACATTTCTTCTTAATTAACCAGATGCGACGTTATAAGACTCGTGAGCAACATTCTCATGAAAGAACGAGGAGCAGGAATCGACGAAAAACACTTCCCATCACGCATTTCCCTACAACTCACTCCCACCATCCAAACCAACGTCATCAGCGTTTCCGTCAGCCGATCCTCCGAAAACCCTACGCGAGAAATCGGCGTCGAACGATCCATCGAAGGCTCCTTCGAACCACCAAATCCTCACATCGGTCTCTCCGTTTCCGCCGGCGAAACAGTCACCACCAACCTCAAGCCATGGAAATTCGAGCAATCGGTGTACGGATACAGCGGCACTTTCAATTGGTTCCTTCACGATGCCGTTAATGGACGAGAGGTTGTTACATCGAAGCCATCGAAGGTGGCGTTGCTTCAGCCAAAAGCTTGGTTCCGGCATCGGTATTCGAGCGCTTACCGGCCGTTTACGAGGCAAGGTGGGGTGATTTTCGCCGGAGATGAGTACGGAGAAAGTGTGTTGTGGAAGGTGGGAAGAGGTGCTATTGGTCAAACGATGGAGTGGGAAGTCAAAGGGTGCATTTGGTTGACTTATTGGCCTCATAAATACAAGACTTTTTATACGGAAACTAGAAGGTTGGAGTTCAAGGAGGTTCTTCGTCTTACCCTTGCTTGAATTTGAATTATGTAAAATGGGGATTGGTTTATAGAGGTTTTGGTTTAAATAAATTGTGTGTTTTATATTTATTTTTGTAAGATAAATAAAATTATTGATGTTTAAGATATTTTTTACTCTTTTTGTCTTAAAATAAATGTTCACGATGAAAAAGACACACAAATTCAACAATGTAGACATTTATTTTAGAATAAACTAAAATGGTTATATAGACACTTAATTTAAGACGAGTTAGTATTTGAACTTATTAATTTAGATGATGATATTAAATCGCTTAACAAAGAGGGCGGACTTAAGGAGGGATTGAGATTTTATGTCATTATTAAATTTGTTTGCCCATGGTTCTTTTCTGAAGTAGCAACGGGAGAATTCATCCTGGAAGTAGGAGAATTGCTGAAACTACGTGAAACCCTGACAAAGGGTTATGTACAAAGAACAAAAAGATGCTAAATACTCACAATAATTCAATGATCTGAACTTATTCTGATCCAAGTTTTACAACCCACCTTATGAACACCTAGGGGTAAGGCTAGGATTTAGAACCGGGGAGCACGGAGCATAAATAAATAAAAAAATTAAAAATTAAAAAAAATTAGTCTTCTTAAAATGACAAAACATGATGGTATGATACTGAAGAAATGATAAATTTAAGAATACATGTGCTTGACTATTTTATAAGATTGGATCGAGTTCTTATAGATTCAAAATACGACATCGTCTCTTTGTAACTTAAAATATGCGAAACAATCATGATATATTTGACACCAATACGTAAACAAGATTGCATTATTTTCAATCAATACAGTTAAAGCAACATAATCCACTTAAATACGATAAGATGCTCTATGTAATCGATCAAATTACCAAGATACTTTGCGTATTTGACTCTCTCATAGCTATCCCATCCATGAACATTAAGGTGACTATATCAAAATAAGGGGTGTTTGGTTTGAGGATATTAAGTTAGCGTTTGGTACGCAGACATGATTGGACGGGACTGGATAGGACAACACTGGACAGGACAGAACAAGAGACTAGGACAGGACTGGACGGGACTGGACAGAACAAGGCAAATGTCTGTCTTGTGTTTGGTACGGCTAGGACTGGATAGGACAGGACTGGACAAATTTCCCTAAAAGTTGTTTGATGATTTTATATGTCATATAATAGTTATAAATAACACAAATAAAATATATCTTTAAATAATTTAATTTAAAAACATTTTTATTTTTTTTAACGCTTTTCATACATATAAATACATACAAAAACAATGGTAGAAAATTTGAATGAAGAATCTGAAATAATTGATGGTAGTTCGAAAAAATCCAATTCAGATAAATAAAATATAATATTTGATTAAATTTCGAAGATCTTAATGAATTGGCGGATGCATAGTTGCAGCGACAGGTAAAGATAAATGCGATGGGTGGCCCGTGAAGGACAATAGTTGTGAAGAACGTGAAAGATAGTAGATAGTGGTGTTGCAGGAGGCTGTTATGGACTTATGGTTGATGTGGTGGAGGTATAGGTGGCCGATGATGGTAGTGGTGGTGGACAGGGGTAATAGAGGTTATTGTAGTGGAGGAAGAGGTGGAGGTCACCGACGATGGTTGGCGGTGAGCGTCGGTGGTGGCGGCGACAATGGGTGGTGGTGATGGAGGTGGTTGTGGATGTGGTGGATGAAGTTGTTGTAGTAGTGGAGGAAGAGGTGGAAGTGGTCGACGATGGTTGGTGGTGGCTACCGGTGGCCGTTGATGGTGGTGGCAGCCAAAGGTGGTGGTGATCGGTGTTAGTGGAGGTGGTCGACGATGGTAGTGGTGGTGGCGATGGCCGATGGTTGTGGAGGTGGTGGAGGAGGTTGTTATAGTGGAGAAATAGGTAGAGGTGGCTGATGGTGGTTGGCGGTGGCTACTGGTGGTCGCCGATGGTGGTAGTGACGGCGATGGGTAGTGGTAACCCTTAAGACTAATACCATATTAGGATTATATGTCAAATGGCGGTAGATCAATGATTTTTAGTTTATATCTCACTTTTGTCCGAAAATACCATTTTTTGTCCCATCTTGTCCCACCTTGTCCAGTCTTTGTCCCTGTCCCATGTCGCGTCAAACGTGGGACAGTGGATTTTTGTCTTGTCCTATGTCACGTCAAACATGGGACAGTTGTAACACCCCGAGTTTTGAAAGGTATCATTTCGAGTTATTACAGAAAATGATATATTAAGGAAAAATAAGATATTTTATTTTGGGCTTGAATCCTAGATTTTATAGTCTAGATGGATAAATGATTCAATTACGAGTCCAACGGTTCTTTCCGGAGCAAAAACGGAGCTATAACGAAGAAGTTATGGCCAAAACGGTGATCGGGGAAGTTTTCGGCCGCGGTACATTCTCGGCGAAAGTGCCCCGCGAGAGTGACACCTTGTCACTTTCGCCGTCACTCTCGCGGGCAGGGTCTGGACGATTAAAATCGCAATTTTCAGCCCCAAACTTCATTTCTTCATATCTCCTTCATCCTAGCTCCGATTTGGGTGATTCAAGTTGCTACGGTTTCGTTTTTGAGAGATCTTCAAAGATTTAGCAAGAGATTGAAAGTCTATTGAAGTATACTAGATTATTTTGTGGTGGTAAGCTCCTCATCTCTCCCATTTCATCTTCTTCACCAAGGTTTTCTAGGGTTTCATCCACCCTTTGTGCTTCTTTTCATAGATTGGAGGTTTGTAACCATTTTGGTGAACTAGAAGTGTTTTTGTTGGTGGATTCAAGCTTGGGTTAAGGTAATCTTCTATTCTCTTCGGTTATGGAAGTTAGGGTTTCGGTATTAGTTGGGGTATTCATGTTTTTGATTTGGGGAAACAATTCTTTGTGGTTGATTATGTTTATTTGTGGTTGAACATGTATGGAATTAGGTTTTGGAAGTTTTATCTTGAGAATCCAAGTGTTCTTCAAAGGAGATCTAGTTGGGGGAAAATCTAGATTTAGCCCAAATCTAGCAAAGTGAGTTCAAGTTGATTTGTGAAAACGGTGTACATGCCAAAATGTTTATTTTAAAGCGTTTTACATGAAATTTGTTAACTGCTGATAAGTTTTGTTAACTGCTGATAAGTTGAGTATTTTAAAGGTGTTTAACTTTATAAACTCATTTAGCACATGTCTTTGGGATTTTGGGCATTTTGGATAATTAAATCATACATTTTGGTGTCTTAATGATTTATTTTATGGAAGTAGATTTTGAGTATAAATGTGTTCATTTTGTGTTTTGGAGAAATGCATGGTATTGTGTTATGAGGCATTTTGAAAACATAAGGGTATGAGTTCATTTGGGAAAAATGGTTCGTCTCAACCAACGATGAGATTTTATTTATTTATACGTTTGGTCGTATTTGCATATTAGATGGTCAAACGGGTTCCAATATTTATATCGGTTTATTTGGGTATTTACGTAAAGTGTTGGGCCTTGGGCTTGGTTTTGACTAAATGAGTCGTGTGGACATTTGTCCGGATTTATAACCGATGTGGGTTTTGAGTATGATGACGATTGTTTATGTCATTGGTGAATTACATGCTTTGAGTGCTTTGGTCATTCCTTTGGGGTCATGTAATATTAGACAGTGTCGTAATGGATCCATAGGCACGTAAGTCTGTCGGTTATGTAAGGCCTGGGGTTTTGGGTTACTTTTAGTGACCGTTCGGGTTTGCTAGCGAGTGGACAACGAGTGGCACGAGCTGTTGAGGGGGAAACTCGTCTAGATTGGATAGGCACCCATGTCTGTAAGTCCTTGAAAGTGGAACTCGACGGAGTAAGGCCAGAGGCATAAACGGTCTGAGGTTGTGATGTCGGTGGTGGCATGGGAACTAGGATGTCGGGATGTGTGGTGAAATCCAATAACATCATGGGTGGCCCCCATTCACGTGTTCTCGCCACCCCAGATGGAAACGTTTAGAGGACATGCAAGGAAGTCGCGTGAACGGCCTAGTTGCGTGTTTCTCTATTCTCAGTATTTTCGGATCTCCTCATCGTTGATTCGTGGTATTTTTCATGGCAATGTCGTATTTTACCAACTTTGGTTTTTATGTGGTCGACGATAAATGATGACTTTAATATTGGGTTTTCCCCACGTATATTAAGGTTGGAATGAAACGCGTCATTTCTACGTTTCAGTATTTGGTTTATGAGTTGTGCAACATGTTTCCCTCCGTGTTGGGTATTTCGAGATATAATATTTTACCCGCGTTTTATAAAATTGGGAGTTCCCTCTTTATTCTCATTTAGAGCAAGTCTTGGTTTAAATCTAAATTTACGAATGTACGTTTTATATTGGGATCTTCGCCTTTAAAATAGTTTGGTTTGGTTAGCGATTAACTTGGCGTCTTTTTCGTTTACAATGCATGTTTATGGGTAAACAAGTCCTTTTCATAAGAGAAGCATATCATTTTGAAAGAGTATGATTTAATTGCATCCTTCCATTTTAAACGATTTATTTATTTATGTTGAAAACTCTTGAGCTCACTAGGCGTTAAGCCTAACCTTTTTATTTGTCGGCATATGCATCAGGTTCCAGATGGGGGTTTGGTTCTAGCAGTTCTATGAGGAGACGTGCTTAGTTTTTCACAAGCGTAAGTATTTGGTGAATTCTTCCGCAGTTTGGATATAGCGACCATTATTGGGTTTTAGTAACACCCGTCCTCATTTTAGACTGTTTGTATAGAATTAATGTGTGTACTGAGGTTAAATATTAAATGGTGGTTGTAGATGATTCATTTATTGGTGTATTTAGAAAATTTTAAATTAGTTGCTATTTCTGGATTTCAGGGTGTTATAAGTTGGTATCAGAGCTTAAGTTTGAGAGAACTAGGTATTGATTGTAGGATGCCTAGACTCAAACTAGCGTTTTTATAAGCGATTGTAAGTAAAGTTGCACATTAGGAACCTTAAAATAAGACAATATAGAGTTGATCGAGTCACTAGAAACGGGAAACTTGTCGAGGGTCGCAAGGATGAACATGTGCGGTATGTTCATAATGGCACCTGACAAGTGTTATGGTGAGCTTACATATTGCATGTGTATACTTGAACTACCTTGGTATGATTACCGTTGGGGTAGTGAGAAGGTTTCTAAGGGAGTAATCTAAGGAAACGTTGATGTCTATAGCAATGTCACGTTGAAGTGATAGTTAAGTGCGTTGAATGCATTAAGTTGATCGTCTTGAGTAAGAATAATTGATTGGGGGTAGAACCTTGAGCTTATGGAATTGACGTCACACGAGGAGAGATTGTAAGGTGAACCGATGAAATATCCGCGTGTCACTTTAAGATGTGGAGTATCCGAACGACAATAGTAGGAAATTGAGATTGTTGTCCTAAGATGCTTGATACACCCGGATGATATTAGTATGTCGGGTTGTTGAGAAGCGTAGTCTAGAGGGGTGAATGTCGACCAAATTCATGCACTAAAATTTATTTCTGAAATAAATTTGCATAAATTGTTTCTTGTGTTCGTAAAACAGAAAGTGGTTTATATTATAAAGTTTTGGTAAAACATTTAACACGCATCAGATTTTAAACTGTGAGCTTAAGCATGCATAAATTGTTTTGTTGCACGTAATTGCAAATTGTTATCAAAACTCTCTTTATTCACGTCTCTTGTTTAACGCTATTTGCAGATATTGTAATATCCATGTTTTAATGTCATTTGAGTATTGGGCAAGTAGATATGAGATTTTAACCTAGGCATTGGATCTCCTCCACACATGTCAATGGTTTTAAAGGAAAAGTTATTCCCACGCGTTGAGTCGGAATTTCTTGAGAATTTTAGTTTGTGTGAGTTTTGTTGGAATTTCATGGAGTATTGTTTTATACGATGTCTTTCCATGCGTGAGTTTTAATTTTGCTTCTTATAAGCTTACGAGTTAGTTGGCGTCGTGTCCCATGTGAATTTTGTTAAAGGTGTCATTTTACCTTTCATGGCATTAAAAGATGAAACTCTTAAAGGCTTAGTGTTTTAGCCATATTGCCGTCTTACATTCTTGTTGAGAAATGAAAATTTGTCACTGCATGATTTTAGCATTATTGAGTTTTGCGAAAATTCAGTTGGGTTTAGGGTGCCTCGTCTTACGTCATTTTGCGTCACGTAAACAGTTTTGAAAGCACGTGCATATGCGTTATGGGATACGTTATTTTATGATTTTGTTGATCGCTATCATCCCACATGTTGTTTTGGGAAATTTAATCGTTATGAAACTATCTTTGGGCTTTATACAAATGTCAGTCGTTGCATACTTTTGCATTGAGAATTAAGGTATAACGTTGGTGTGAGTAATTGTATAAAAGACCTACGCTATTTCAAACGGAGCATTCATTATGAGCATATTTCGATCATTAACTTTTACTATTAGAAATTTCTGCCATGCAAATAATGAATTAGCAGTACTCATGCCGCAATAATTTCTATTATGGTTAAGTGTGTTTACCTCTACGACCGGAGGCTTTAAACTCTATTGAAATTTTATTTGTATTTCCACCATTTTACCGAACTGTGGGGATTAAGCTGTTGCTTATGAGGTTGCTGAAAATTATTTTTCCACAACGCCTTTTGGTTAGAAAGGAAGAATTTTAAGGTTAAATTTGCGAATCTTTCTTTTGGAGTTGCACAAACAATTATGGCACATATGATGGTGCAGAAACCTGTTTTCACGTATAGTGTAAACTGTTGCGCATGTTTTATTATTGTCTTTATTAACTTAAGTATTGAACAAACGAATTTTGGAAATGGTTTCTTATGCGCCGTATTGATGATCAATTTTGAAACCTACCAAGTAAACGGTAGTTGATTTTTACTCGCATGGTTAATTGTTACAAAGCTTATGAACTTGGAGGTTTTATAAAATATTAGATTGGCATTGTAGCTTGAAAAACCCTTGAACTCATTAGAGCTGTAGATTTTGACCCCTTCCATGAAAGGCGTGTTATTCAGGACTAAAGGAGTCCTTGGAAAAGGGAGCGTCGGATTAACCGATTCGCGGTCAGTTTCAAATTTTAGATTTTAGTTTATGAATCAGTACACGCTCGAATGATTGAAGTAGTAGAATTGTGTATTCTCCCAGTTATTTAAGTGGTGATCTTTTTGTTTCGGTAAATCATCGGGTTAAAGTCTTGTGTTGGTTGCGTACTATCTTAAAGAACCTTCGCGAATAAAGGAAGTATTGTGGTTCACTTGTTAGAGACGTAAGGTTTAAATTTTAGTGGCACGTTAGGTGTCAACTTCGAATTGACAATGTAAATCCGGAATGAAATACTTGACGGTGCACCCACATTGCAGTATAGTCACTTTGAGAATAGGCGTCGACATTCCATTTGAGGTCAATAATCGTTGTGGTGTTTTGGTGCATTCCCGATAGATCCAGTGTGTTCGCAATTTAAGTATAGTAGTAACCTTAAAGATATTGAGTGTTTGTAATTGGGGATCGATCTTTGGTGTCTCTGTTATTGGCAAGACTTCTGCTGGGTTGGCGACCGATGCTTGAGGGCATAATGGGAGCTGTTGTAACACCCTCAAATATGGAAATAACAACTTATTTAAAATTTTCTAAATACATCAATAATTGAATCGTCTACAACCACAATTTAGATTCGACTACAATACACAGACATTCAATCTTTACATACAAACTACAAAGGACGGGTGCTACCAAAACCCAATAATAGTCGCTATCTCCAACTTGCGGAAGACTTCCCCAATTACTTACTTTAGTGTCTAGCTAAGGCTCTACGCTTCATAGAACTGCTAGAACTCAACTCCCAACTGGAACCTGATGCACATGCCGACAAATAAAAGGGTTAGGCTTAACGCCTAGTGAGCTCAAGAGTTTTCAACATATATAATTAAATCATTTAGAAAGGAAGGATGCGAATAAAATCATAATCTTTCAAAATGATATGCTTCACTTATGAAAACGACTCATTTACCAATAACAATGCACTTTGTACGAAAGAGGCACCAGGTTAACTGTTAACCAAAACCAAACTGCTTTAAAGACGAGGATCTCAATATGAGACGCATATATGTAAAGTAAACCGGAACTTGCTACAAAGTAAAATAGAGAGCGGACTCCCAATTTTATAAAACACGGTTAACACTTTATAACTTGAAATACCCAACACGGGTGAAACGTGACACACAACCCATAAATCATAGATGAAGATCTATATAATTAAACATCGTCCGGAACACGTCTTTAAACCCAAAACTCACACGACCATAAAATGGACGAGAATGAATACCGACACGTGGAAATGACGCGGTTCATGCGAACCTTAGTATACGTGGGAAGAACCCAATATTAGAACCATCAATTGTCGTCATTCACTTAAAAACTCTTTTTGGTAAAAACACCACATTACCCAAATAAAATACCACGAATCAACGATGAGGAGATCCGTAAACACCGAGAATAGAGAACACGTAAGTAGGCCATTCACACGACTTCCTTACATGTCCTCTAAACGTTTCCATCTTGGGTGGCGAGAACACGTGAATGGGGTCACCCTTGATGTTGTTGGATTTCACCACGAACCCCGGACTTAGTTCCCATGCCATACCAGACATCACAACCTCAATCCGTATTACTGCCTCTAGCCCTACTCCGTCGAGTTCCACCCCAAGGACTTACGGGCACGGGTGCCTATCCAACCTAGACGAGTTACACCTCAACGACTCGTGCCGCTTATTGCCTACTCGCTAGCAAACCTGAGCGGTCACTAAAAGTAACCCAAAACCTCCGGCCTTACAAGACCAACAGAACTTACGTGCCTATGGATCCATTACAACACTGTCTAACGTTACATGACTCCAATTGGATGACCACACACCCAAAACATGTAACTCACCAACGATACGAAATTAATCGTCATCTCAGTCAAAACCCCCACTGGTTATGACTCCGGACAAACGTCCACACTGCTCGTTTAAATCAAAACCCCCGCTGGTTATAACTCCGGACAAATGTCCACACGACTCGTTTAAATCAAAAACCCCCGCTGGTTATAACTCCGGACAAATGTCCACACGACTCGTTTAAATCAAAACCGAGCCAAAGGCCCAACGCCTTACATAAATTTCCAACAAAAGCCTTTGTACATAAAAACACGTTTAGCCGACTGACAAGGACACAACGGTCCCAAAAGTGTAATAATAACACAAACTCAACATTGATTGCGGCAAACCATTTCCCAAATAAACTCTTTACTCTTATTTCTCAAAATACCTCGTGACACAGTCATGCACATTTTCCAAATAGACGTAAGTACAAAATCATGTAAATGACATTTACATCAAATGGACTCCATTTATATAATGTACGTCAAAGAAACATATCAAAATGTTTTATTTGTCAACAAGCCCAAAATCCCCAAAAATGCATGAGTCATGAGTGTCTAAAGACGGATATAACCAAATACTCAATTTATCAGCAGTTAACCATTTCATGTAAAACATCTTAAAATAAACATTTTGGCATGTACACCGTTTTCACAAATCAACTTGAACTCACCTTGCTAGATTTAGGCTAAATCTAGATTTCACCCCACTTGAGCTCCTTTGAAGAAACTTGAATCCATAAGCACGATTCTTCCAAGACCTAGATCCACACATTTCCAAACATAAACAATCATAATCAACCCCTTTAGAAATGTTTCCCAAACATTTACATGAACTTTTCATCTTATACCAAAACCCTAAATCCCCATACTTGAAGAAGGAGAAGATTACCTCAACCAATAGCTTGAATCACCAACCAAAACACTTGTATATCTCCAAAACGAACCATAAGCTTCTAATCTTCAAATGGTGAAAGGTTTAGACGAATCCCCCAAGAACTTGGTGAAGAAGATGAAGGTGAAGGTGAAGGTGGTTCAAGATCTCAACTAGCTAAGTGATGATGAAGTATGAGAGTTGAGGAGGAAAACCCTCCAAATAGGTAAAGGTTCGACATTTGAGGTTTGGGAGAGAAGAGGGAAGAAGATTTAGGGTTTAGGTTGAGAGAAATGAGGTTAAATGGCTGAAAATCGGGTTTTTAGCTCAACAGGGAGCTCCACGGGTTATGCCGCGATCTTAAGTCGCGGCATAAGCCGCCCGTTTCCCCCGAACACTCACATCCAGTGAGTTACGCGACTTGTGCCGCGAGTCAAAGTCGCATGCCAAGTCGCGGTAGTCCAAAACTTCGGTTTTCTCGTGTCATTCGAACCAGATTCGATTCCCGATGATTCCAAAGTAAAACTTTCCTGAAATTCGATACCTTTACGTCCCACGAGTCAACCGACTCCTAAAATAACACCTCGGGAAATTCCCAAATTTATGGGTGTTACAGCCGTGCAACTTTGGAGTTTGGGATAAACGACTATCTGTGGTGCGGGATGGTACGTTTCTGGGTGAAACGTTATACCGATGTTGTGACTAAGAGAAGTTGGAGAACCCTTACAGATTTTGTGCCTTGGGAAAACAAATTATCGTCGATTTGGATCAGACCAAACTAGTGTTAATAATTTCGTCAAGGAAGGGACGATGAAATCTTTCATGGTAATGTTTATTGGAGTCAATTAGTGAGAATTTCAAGGTGGACCTTGAGTGGGAATCGTTTATTGAGGAGACCTGGATGTGTGAGCATCAGAAGTGTTTAAGGGATGAGTTTGCTTTGGAGTATTCTTGAGGTGTTATGTGCAACCTAAGGTTGGGAGACCATCGAGATTTTTAGGATAGGAAAGTGGTTGATAAGGACTCGATGTTCATTCCATCAACGGTAAGACACATCGCACCTTGGGATCGAGTTGTGACGGTTCGTTACGGGGACTATAGTGACAACCTTAAATGGGATTTGATCGGTTCGTGCATGAGGCAAGGTATCGTGGAGGCATTCCTTTTGGGTAAAGATCCGATTAACCTTGCAAAGGGCGAAGTGGGTGTTTGATCGGTGCCAGATTTCGAGGACGAAATCTCTTTCAAGGTTGGGAGGATTGTAACACCCCGAGTTTTGAAAGGTATCATTTCGAGTTATTACAGAAACTGATATATTAAGGAAAAAAATATATTTTATTTTGGGCTTGAATCCTAGATTTTATAGTCTAGATGGATAAATGATTCAATTACGAGTCCAACGGTTCTTTCCGGAGCAAAAACGGAGCTATAACGAAGAAGTTATGGCCAAAACAGTGATCGGGGAAGTTTTCGGCCGCGGTACATTCTCGGCGAAAGTGCCCCGCGAGAGTGACACCTTGTCACTTTCGCCGTCACTCTCGCGGGCAGCGTCTGGACGATTAAAATCGCAATTTTCAGCCCCAAACTTCATTTCTTCATATCTCCTTCATCCTAACTCCGATTTGGGTGATTCAAGTTGCTACGGTTTCGTTTTTGAGAGATCTTCAAAGATTTAGCAAGAGATTGAAAGTCTATTGAAGTATACTAGATCATTTTGTGGTGGTAAGCTCCTCATCTCTCCCATTTCATCTTCTTCACCAAGGTTTTCTAGGGTTTCATCCACCTTTTGTGCTTCTTTTCATAGATTGGAGGTTTGTAACCATTTTGGTGAACTAGAAGTGTTTTGGTTGGTGGATTCAAGCTTGGGTTAAGGTAATCTTCTATTCTCTTCGGTTATGGAAGTTAGGGTTTCGGTATTAGTTGGGGTATTCATGTTTTTGATTTGGGGAAACAATTCTTTGTGGTTGATTATGTTTATTTGTGGTTGAACATGTATGGAATTAGGTTTTGGAAGTTTTATCTTGAGAATCCAAGTGTTCTTCAAAGGAGATCTAGTTGGGGGGAAATCTAGATTTAGCCCAAATCTAGCAAAGTGAGTTCAAGTTGATTTGTGAAAACGGTGTACATGCCAAAATGTTTATTTTAAAGCGTTTTACATGAAATTTGTTAACTGCTGATAAGTTTTGTTAACTGCTGATAAGTTGAGTATTTTAAAGGTGTTTAACTTTATAAACTCATTTAGCACATGTCTTTGGGATTTTGGGCATTTTGGATAATTAAATCATACATTTTGGTGTCTTAATGATTTATTTTATGGAAGTAGATTTTGAGTATAAATGTGTTCATTTTGTGTTTTGGAGAAATGCATGGTATTGTGTTATGAGGCATTTTGAAAACATAAGGGTATGAGTTCATTTGGGAAAAATGGTTCGTCTCAACCAACGATGAGATTTTATTTATTTATACGTTTGGTTGTATTTGCATATTAGATGGTCAAACGGGTTCCAATATTTATATCGGTTTATTTGGGTATTTACGTAAAGTGTTGGGCCTTGGGCTTGGTTTTGACTAAATGAGTCGTGTGGACATTTGTCCGGATTTATAACCGATGTGGGTTTTGAGTATGATGACGATTGTTTATGTCATTGGTGAATTACATGCTTTGAGTGCTTTGGTCATTCCTTTGGGGTCATGTAATATTAGACAGTGTCGTAATGGATCCATAGGCACGTAAGTCTGTCGGTTATGTAAGGCCTGGGGTTTTGGGTTACTTTTAGTGACCGTTCGGGTTTGCTAGCGAGTGGACAACGAGTGGCACGAGCTGTTGAGGGGGAAACTCGTCTAGATTGGATAGGCACCCATGTCTGTAAGTCCTTGAAAGTGGAACTCGACGGAGTAAGGCCAGAGGCATAAACGGTCTGAGGTTGTGATGTCGGTGGTGGCATGGGAACTAGGATGTCGGGATGTGTGGTGAAATCCAATAACATCATGGGTGGCCCCCATTCACGTGTTCTCGCCACCCCAGATGGAAACGTTTAGAGGACATGCAAGGAAGTCGCGTGAACGACCTACTTGTGTGTTTCTCTATTCTCAGTATTTCCGGATCTCCTCATCGTTGATTCGTGGTATTTTTACATGGCAATGTCGTATTTTACCAACTTTGGTTTTTATGTGGTCGACGATAAATGATGACTTTAATATTGGGTTTTCCCCACGTATATTAAGGTTGGAATGAAACGCGTCATTTTTACGTTTCAGTATTTGGTTTATTTCCATTTTATGACTGCGTAAGTTTTGGGTCTATTGTCCGTGTTCATGGCAATATTTATTTATATAGATTTTCATCTATGGTTTATGAGTTGTGCAACATGTTTCCCTCCGTGTTGGGTATTTCGAGATATAATATTTTACCCGCGTTTTATAAAATTGGGAGTTCCCTCTTTATTCTCATTTAGAGCAAGTCTTGGTTTAAATCTAAATTTACGAATGTACGTTTTATATTGGGATCTTCGCCTTTAAAACAGTTTGGTTTGGTTAGCGATTAACTTGGCGTCTTTTTCGTTTACAATGCATGTTTATGGGTAAACAAGTCCTTTTCATAAGAGAAGCATATCATTTTGAAAGAGTATGATTTAATTGCATCCTTCCATTTTAAACGATTTATTTATTTATGTTGAAAACTCTTGAGCTCATTAGGCGTTAAGCCTAACCTTTTTATTTGCCGGCATATGCATCAGGTTCCAGATGGGGGTTTGGTTCTAGCAGTTCTATGAGGAGACGTGCTTAGTTTTTCACAAGCGTAAGTATTTGGTGAAGTCTTCCGCAGTTTGGATATAGCGACCATTATTGGGTTTTAGTAACACCCGTCCTCATTTTAGACTGTTTGTATAGAATTAATGTGTGTACTGAGGTTAAATATTAAATGGTGGTTGTAGATGATTCATTTATTGGTGTATTTAAAAAATTTTAAATTAGTTGTTATTTCTGGATTTCAGGGTGTTACAACAGTGAGTTTTTGTCCTGTCCCGTCCCATCCAGTCTGCAAACCAAACACACCCTAAGGGATAATGAATGAGAATGATGATAAATAATGTGGTTTTGTTTGATATATAAACCCATTAATTCCTTAAAATGCACAAAAAACCTCCTAAACATTTTTTGAATCTCAGGGGATGCCTAGGCCCCTTCTGGACACAAGGTGGCTCTGCAATTGTGTACACTTGTAGAGAGAGACTTATGGTTATAATGATTTAGGGGTTGTTTATTTACCTCTTAATAGTTCTATGGAGAGGCATCATGAACAATTACCAAGCAATTATATTTCATTTTGTACTATATCATAAGAGTCTATTAATCATTTTAACCATTTAATCATTCTACATCAAATCATTCAGCAACTCTCAAACAACTTAATTATTTCAAACTATGGAATAGTATATAAACTAAGGGGTTGTTTGTTTTTAAAAAAAAACCTCTTAATGACTCTTAAGTCTGAATCGTTCAGACCTTTTTACATACCACCTCTTATTAATCATAACTAAAATAAGACTTCAGACTTTAGACCTCTTAAAAAACAAACGGCACCTAAATGTTTGTTTTATTTCCCAACTATGTGAAACAATGGTTTATACCTAAACATTAACTTCAATTGTAACATTTTCAAATATTAAATTTTCATTCACCCACAATTCATTTTTCGCATGTGATATATGAAAATGAACCTTTAATATAGGATTACACCGCCTTTCCAATCTGCGTTTGGGCTTTACTTTGTATTTGTATCCAATCTGTGATATATATCAAGGAGGATCAAACGAGAATAATAACTATTTAAAAGAATACGAGAACTAACAAAACCATTGGTGATTTTACATTAACGAGCAAAAAAGCCACGCGGACCTGAAGCCGCGGCCAAAGTCCTTTTTTCGTGTGTTAATGTAAAATCACTAATGATTTTGTTAGTTCTCGTGTTCTTTTAAATAGACCTTGTTCTCGTTTGAACCCGACTCTATATATCAAACCCATTTTTTTTCCAATAAAACCATTATCTAATCGGGCAACTTAAGGCGGCGAGTGTCAGTCACTTATCACTGATTGCAAATGTAAAAATAATGTCATATTTATTTTATACAATCAGATTCAGGGGAAAATCTCAAAAAAAGGGAAAACTGAGGAACACCCTCCTTCATCTGGATGGTATGCATTTGTGCATACAAGTAAATTAAGTTGTTTTCTGTTTTTTATGCACATGTGCTTTATGCATTTGTGCATATGCACGTGACAAATTACTTGTATACACAAGTACATACCGTTCAGATGAAAGACTATCAGGGTGTTCTTTAGATTTCGATTTTTTTGAGGTCTTCCCCGCAACCTCCCTCTTATTTTATATTAGAGTAAATTACACTATGATCCTGTGGTTAGCTCAAAATCTGGATATGATCCCTATTTTGAAATAAGTACACCAGAGATCCTTGTGGTTTGCATTTCGTTGCACTTTAGGGACCCAGAGTGCAACGAAATGCAAACCACAGAGATCCTGATGTACTTATTTCAAAATAGAGATCATATCCAGATTTTGAGTAAAGCACAAGGACCCACAATATAATTTACTCTTTATATTATGTTAAGGGTGTTGCTAATGCTACCCCCTATATATCAAATACCCCCTCCTATAACCTACTCCCCCTCACACCCAAGTAGTGATGGCCAAAAATCGGGCTCGGGCTCGGGCCGGGCCGGGCCGGGCCAAAACGGGCTTCGGGCCTCTACAGTGATAGCAAAAACCGGGCCCAAACGGGCTTCGGGCCGGGCCGGGTTTCACCCGAAAAGGCGTGGCCCGGTTAGGCTTGGGGTAAACCGGTTTAACCAAAACCGGGTCGGGTCGGGCCCAAACCGGGCCGTGACCGGGCCGATGATTTTTTCGTATTTTTTTTAAAAATAATTTATTTATATAATGGATCACTAAAATACACTTTAAAAATACGTTTTATTTATAATAAATCACTAAAATACACTTTAAAAATACATTTTATATATAACTTTAAGTTACAAACTTACAATACAAGTATTTATAGAGGTTTGGGGGGTAAAAAATACAAAAAAAGGTCAAAAAAAACGTATATAAACGGTAACATACAAGTATTTATAACGTATTTTTTTTTTAAATGTACGAATCGGGCCAGGCCGGGCCAAAAATCGGGCCGTGAACCGGGCTCGGGCCGGGCCGGGCCGCCAAAAACGCCAAAAACCCAAACCGGTCCATGATTTCGGGCTTCAAACCGGTTTGGCATCGGGCCGGACCGGGCTTTCAGTCGGGTCGGGCTCGGTTAACCGATCGGGCCGGGCCGGGCCGGGCCAAGATGGCCATCACTACACCCAAGACAACAAATCGACAAAATCACTTTTTCAATTTTATATTTACAGTTTACACCCTTATAATTATTTAATTAATTTACTTTATACCTTTTACTTTTCTAATTTTCATTTTACACCATATTAATACATATAATCGTATATTAACTAAAATACGTTAAAAAATACGTTTTAATTTTAACAAGTTACACCATTACAATCGTCTCTTCGATACCTTTGAAATTGGTCCAATATTGAATACTTTTGGATTTAATTATTTAATTATATGTTAAAAAATACGTTTTAAACTACGTTAAAGAAATCGATATATATATATATATATATATAATATACTAGAAGCGTACTCGCGCAATGCAGCGAGATACATCACGATTTTAATGTTTTTTTTTTATTTTTTGTTTTTTTATCGATTTACAGTACGATTTTGGATAGTTTTTAGAGAGTGATAATGTTTTTTTTAATAAATTTGTTTAATTTAGGTTTAATAATATAATGTTTTTTATATAAAAAAATTAAGTAGTTTATTAAAATTCATTAATTATCTTATATATTTTAAATTTATTATATTTAAATTGAGATGTTTATCCTGTTTTGATTATGTTTATCCAAATTCAAATTTCATAATTTTAGGGTTTGGGGATTAGAGATAAGGATTTTGGGGGATAAGAATTGAATTTATTAATTAGGATTAAAAGCATTTAAAAGTAGTACATATTGCTTCATTAGTTGTTTTTTAAGAGATTTTAAGTATATTAGCATTAAATAATAGTACATAATACTTAATGGGTTGTTTTTAAGAGTTTTTTATGTCTATTTTATAATATAGTATTGGATGGTTTTTAGAGAGTGATAATGGTTTTTTTTATATAAATTTGTTTAATTTAGGCTTAATAATATAATGTTTTTTATATAAAAAAAATTAAGTAGTTTGCAAAACATGTGTTTGTTAGGGGTGTTCAAAAAAACGGGAAAACCAAGAAAACGAGTCGAACCGTTTAATCTGAAACCGAAAAATCCGATAACCAAAAATTCGGTTCGGTTCGATACGGTTCGGTTCTGTTAGGATGGACACAAGGACTTTTTCATACGGTGGCACCATAGTTTTTTATATGGGTTTTATCGACATGCCTTCATTTTTTTTTTACCAACATTCAATATCGTCCGATGTGTTATTAGCCTAATTCCGCCGTTTTGAAGGACTTTTAAAGCTTTTCGAGGGATTTTAAGTTTTTTTTTATCGATTTCGAGAGATTTTTTCGGTATTTTTAGTTGATTTCAAAAGACATTTTCGGGTTTTTTGGTTGATTACGAGGTACGGTTGCACTTCTAAAATAATACGGTTGCATCTTCTAAAACGATACGGTTGCACCTTTCACAAACCTTAATTTTTTACCTTGCGAGAGAGAAACAATACGGTGGCACGTGCCATCGTGGGCACCCCTTGAGATCCGTCCCTGGGTTCAACCTACCCCTTGAAATAAAAGTTATTGATTTAAAATAAAGTAAAACAATTCGAGATATATATATCGAACGAACGATTCATTTCATTTCAAAACGAACGATTCATTTCGGGATTTCATTTCAAACTCTCTCCCTCCCTCTCTCTATGGGCGATGGAAATTGTGGATTTCAAGTCATATCTAAAAGTTTTTATAATAATAATGATATTAAAACTAAACCAGATATAATAATCAGAAAGTAACAAATTAGATTGAGGAACAATTGTTGTAGCAATTTGGGTATAAAAAAACGAACAAACATATTCATACGTTTCAAAAGTTGCAAATGAAAAATATTGTTATTAGTAAAATACGTTTAACCATATTCATCGTATATTAACTAAACAAAAAATATTCAATATTGGGCTCATTTCGAAGGTACTGACGAGACGATTATAATGGTGTAACTTGTTAAAATCAAAAATTACTTTTTAAACGTTAATATACGTTTATATGTGTTAATGTAATAAAAATGTAAAATATAAAATATAAAAACAAAAAAGTATAAAATAAATCAATCAAATAACCAGCAATTTTGTACAACCAACTATTTTGCAGGGGGTTGTGGTTAGAATTTCCCTATGTTAATTATTTTGTACAACCAACTATTTAAACCCCTGAATAAACCACAATTAAAAAATAAATTTACTTTATTTCAAATTTAAAATGTTATAAATAAAATATGTCTAATCAACTTTCAAAATGATCAATTTAGGATTAAAAAAACACAATAAACAATATAAAAGATAAAATTGTCGATTATATGTTTGTTTCAACTTTATTAATGACAAAATTTGGAGTCAAATCTGACCAACCCCGATTACTTGGCGTCCTTGCAGCCATAACCAAAGTGGGGTAGGCGCACGAACATCAGAGAGAAGAGAATGACAGTCGGTGGGTGAAGAATTTGATGATTTAGGGCGGACATTACAAAGAAATTTGAAGAGTAGCAAGCCATAAATCCTAATCGCTGTTCCTGTTTCTCAACACGGATCGATCATTAATCTCTGCATCCAATTCTCTCTCAAACGCACACTTCTATGGCGGAATCTGCAGCTGTCTTGCGAACTTTTCATTGTAATCTTCTTCTCTCTGTTTATGTGATCATGTGAATGCTTATGTATGTGATCCTTGGTTCGTTTCTGTTGATTCGTGTTTACGGCTTTTGATGACGGTATGAAAGCTAAATGTTGGCGTAGATCGTGTCAATTTTAAGTGAAATTTGGTTTGTTTATATTTGATTGATTTAGATTATTTAATTAGTGCGAATTATTTGCAATAGCAAATTGATTTGAAGATTTGAGGTGTTCACACGTAGTAGCTTCGAACGAGTGACTTTTTTAGTTCGTTATTTGTATATGTGATCTAAGAGGACCGAGAAATTATACGTTACAATGCATTTGCCACTGTTAATGTGCAAAGAAGCGCCGGTTATATAACAATTTTAGGTCTCCATGAGTTGAAGACACCTGTAGGTGTCTTTTTATGGGGGGAAGAGCCAAGAGGAGATGGTTTTGGGCTTTTGTGGCCATAGCGATCATGCAACTTTTTTCATTTGTCAAGGATTTGATGCCACTATTGGCTGTCGTTTTACGTATATCTCTAATCATTAAGATGCTTTAATTATCATGCGTACATCCTATTCTATAATGACGACAGACGATCACCTCAATCTCTAAATCTCTAATGCCATATGCACCATGATTCATGTAAACCTCCGAATTCCTGCTCACTTTTTCCCCTTGCAACAGGCTTTTTTAAGGACTGTTAAGGTCATATGTCACTACGATTATTCAAAGTGCATGTATGTCTTAGTAATGACTCTCTCCTATTTAATGCTGTTAAGAGTTTGAGAATCAATATATGAACTAACGAAGGAGATGAGATGGAGAGAGAAGTCTCATTGTAATCAGATTTTCCATAAACGTGGATCCCTCATGAATGAAGATGAAGAACAATATAACCCTTAACTATATATAAATGTAGAAGTTTATATGTATGTATATATTTCTAAGAAATGTATAGATACTTGCATTTGTAGTATGTATCTTGATTTGTTTCGTATACATTAGTCAATTACAAATACATAATCTGGGTGCTTCTTGTTTCCAGGCTTATAATAACTGTTGTTGTTTGATGTTTGTGCACACTTGGTATGCTTACTTTTATAAACTTCCTACTTCTGTATGCTTAAGTTGGTATGTGATCTTATGGTTGCAGATTCTATGCGCATCAACTCAACTTCACATTCTGCAGCTGCAAGATGTGGTGTAGTTTCTATGCATAGTGCCAAATGGCTCACATCAACCAAATCTCTCATCTCAGCCTTTGGTAGGGAGCTTGTTTCTTCTCCCACGAAGCGAGCAGGAATTCTTGTGTCATGTGTGAAGACATCTGATGCTGCAGTTATTGACAACTCTAACGGTGAGAGTTTCTTGTTGCCACAATATCAACCCTTGTTGCAATAAAGGCTCGGCCTTATGTGAACCAATATGGTTTCATGTTTCTTGATATAGATGAGATTTTATTTCCATGATTCCTTTTCAATTTACACTATTGATCCTTTAGTTTTTGTTAGAATATGCTAGTACACTACTTTGGTAATTATTCTTAGTTTAGGGTGTGTTATGTAAATACCAATAGGTATAATTTTCCCTTTTTTTCTTCCTTGTAATCTGATTCATGCCTAAATCCTAATACAGAAATCCTCCCATAGCCAACATATGGCTTCAATCTGTGAGCATCATTCTCATTGCTATTGAATTGATTCTCATCTCCTCTCAAACAGTCAAACCTAACATTTTTATTTTCCTGCTTTTACGTTGATAGACTGGTTCGTAGATAAATATTGAAATATGTTTCTTACTAGGATATCTGATTATTATGTCTTTTCCATTTTGAAGGTTCACTGGAGAAAACTTCTCCTCGAGGTGCAACTTTCCCTAGTGGTTTTGAGGTGAGTGGCCTGCACGGCTAACTCTTCTTTATTTATCATTAATTCATTATGTCACCGCTACAAGCTTTCTCGACGGCAAACAGGATCATGGAGTAACAAACTTACAAACAATGGCTTTGAACCCCATTAACATTCTTTTCAATTGTTTTTAGAAGTTTTTTTGTTTACTATGATGACTTCTGCTTGCATGCTAACCATTATAATATCAGGAACTTGTCCTGGGTGTCTGTGACACGACACAGATTGCTGAGCTGAAAATGAAGGTGCGCTCATATGTATCTGTGAATTTCTCTGTTTCTGTTCTTTATCAAGTATTGACATGCAATGGGAATCATGTTCCAATGGAATGTATGGTGTAATTCAGTAATAAAATATCATACCTTTTACCGAATGCCTCATGACTTGTGAGTCTGCCCAAAGAAAATATTGTGCTTGCTATTCAAAAAAGGGATTTGTTTACATATAATTGCAGAAAGCTATAGTGCGACTAGAAAGGGAACAACATGTAATAGCCAACTTTATTATAAATTGTTAGTTTAAGCTTTAAGTTCATGATTTTGAAGTATTGCAACCATTATCATGTCCCAAAGCAAGGGATTCTTAATGAAGGTGAATATATCATTTCTCTTACTATGGGACACATGACTGATTACAATTTGGAATAATATGTTCACGAGAGTCGCTATTGTTGATTCCACCATATTGTTACATCATAAACTTATCCTTTTTCTTCCCTAAAATTTAATGTTATGTGCTCTCTTGAAAGAATTCTTCCGACAAGCATATTTGTTTCGCTTCCCATAGATTGGGGACTTTGAAATGCATCTCAAGAGGAACATTAAATCAGTGGAAGCCCTCGTGCCTGTTGCTTCGCCTACAGAACCACCACCAATTCCTAGTAAACCAATGACTGAATCATCCCCTGCTTATGCACCGTCTTCTTCTGGAAAACCAAAAGCAAATCCATTTACAAATGCAACTGTTAAGAAGTCAAGAAAATTAGCAGCATTGGAAGCTTCAGGGGCTACTGGATATGTTCTAGTTTCATGTCCAACGGTAAAAGTCTGATAATCTTTCCTATATCATTCAATAATCTTCTGAGTCCGTTAAATTCTACCCCTATATTACTAGGTTGGATCATTCCGTAAAAGCAGAACGCTCAAAGGGAAGAAGCAGCCACCTGTCTGTAAAGAGGTAACTTCAAATCAAAACACCCGATTCACCTGCGCACTTCAAATTTTATTTCCCTTTCGTCTTTTTCTCAATAACATTGGGTAGCATACAAAATAAGATATTTAAAATAGCAAATTTACGGATGTCAGCCGACTAATCAAGTAGCATTTATTCAGCAAGCTCTGCTTTATCTTATGAAGCTATCTTCAAATCTTGTTTGCATTTATCTTACTGATAAAAGCAAAGCAAACTAGCAATAGCCTATTATGGGGATTCAGTTTTAAGTTTTTTCTTTATACGATGAATATGATTTAAATAAACCCGTCTTTACTAAACAGGGTAATGCCATTGAAGAAGGACAAACAATATGCTATTTGGACCAGTTCGGCACTGAACTTCCAGTGAAAGTGAGATAAGATCACATAAACATTTCTTGATTTCCAGGGATAAAATTGTTCTTCAATATAATCAGTCTGTCTTTCTTGTAAATGTCGTTATATAGTCGGACGTAGCTGGAGAAGTCATAAAGATCCTCTTTGATGATGGAGGTACGATTACTGGTCTTTGAATTATCAATACCAGCTTGCTCTATTATAAATATTAACTGCATAGAGAACACTGACTAAACTAGTCAGATCCAGAAACATAGGATCCGTTTATCAAATGTTTACCGGGTAAGCGTTTACCGGCAAGAGTACTTACCTTATTGGTTAACATTTTTACCATAAAAATGGATTGTGGTAAGTGTCTTTTATCCGGTAAGCTCTTACCGGGTAAGAGTTTCTCTCTCACTCTCGGATAAGATTCTTGGTCCTTGCCATGCTCACTATAAGGTATGTGACACCCGATAAGAGTTTGGTAAACGGGTCTTTAGCCTTATACAGTCTCGTTGTAGAGGGAATTCACAGCCCATGATACATCTCTGCCTGTCATAGTCTCCCATCATCCCGAGAAAAAGGATTACAAATTTTTTCATTTTAGCAACTTTTTTGTTCCAATAGTTATGCTATACCATATGGTAAAATAGAGAAGGTAAAACTCCATATTTTAAAGAGAGAAATAATATTTAATTCTTTCTCACCTGTAACAGACATTGAAGTTGTGTATTTAGGAGATAGAAATAATATTTTATTAAATTTATTAAATATTTTAATAATAGAATTGCTAAAATAGAGTAGCTATTGGAGTGAGATGTAATTTTTTTTTTAAAGATTTTAACTTTTCATATTCTATTTTAGAAAAAATTATAGCATAGCTGTATACTGTATACGACAAATAATCACACACACTTCTCACTTTTGGTTGGTGAGGATGTGACGTTTGCACCATTAACCTAAGGGAGGCTAGGATTTACTTGTAATCTGGATAGAGATCGGCCAATGACCCTTTGGTGTCTATTAGCAATCATGATCAGATATTTGGGATGTTGATTTTTGTTCACTAAATTTCAATTTCATATTATTTATAAGGGGCATTTTAGTAATTTGATTATCAGACGATTTATTTACAAGCCAACCTAAACGTTGCATTTTTCAAGGATGGAGAGAGTATTTATTACTCTCTTCGTCTTTGAAAGTCACGGCGTTTGATTCGACTTATAGTTACTTCCACTTAGTGTTCAATTAATTGTCAAGTGTCAAATACCATTCTGTGAAAAAGGGTTTTTGCTTCTTTTATTGGCATGATATGCAATGATACACTTGATTCCAACCTGTTATTACCTTAATTGAATTTAGAGTAAAGTTCACTTTTGGTCTCTAACTTTGGCAATTTTTAACGGATATTATCCCTAAATTTTACAAACTCGGATTGGATCCCTCACATTTGTCAATTCCCAACGATTTTGGTTCTCTATCTAACGGTTGTTAACCTTTTTCGTTAATTCCACTTAAATGAGGGGCATTTGAGTCATTTTCAATATTTTCTTAATTTTATATTAGAATTAAAAAACATATTTAAATTTAAATTGTAAAACAAGAAAAGAAAAGCAAAAGGATAAGCAGCACCACCTTTTGTTTTTGTTTTTGTTTTTTTATTTTTACAATTTAAATTTAAAATTAAAAATATAATATGTTTTTATAATATAATGAAAATAGTGAAAATGACTAAAATACCCCTTATTTAATTGGACTTAACAGAGAAAGTTAACGACCGTTAGACATAGGGGCCAAAACCGTTGAGAATTGACAAACGCGAGGAACCAAATCCGGATTTTTGAAGTTTAGGGACGATATCCGTTGAAAACTGTAAATGTTAGGGACCAAAATTGAATTTATTATTGTGATCATATTTATAGCAACTTATACAGCCGTTGAAGTATTTATTGTGATTATATGAAGTACCTAGACTAGAGCCTCTTGATTCTGAGAACAGAGTGAATGGAGATGTTGAACATGTAAAATTTAAATGTGATTCTGCAGATGCTGTTGGTTATGGAGATCCCCTTATTGCGGTCTTGCCCTCGTTTCATGACATTGTCATTTGAGACTTGCGGCGAAATAGGATTCTCATATTCAATGCTTGCTTTTTAGGCCAAAATATAACATGTATTCACTAAACAAAATGTGTGGGAAACAAGGGAAATTTGTATATCAGTTTTGATGTTATCTGTCGACTGTTGTAGATAGATTTATGTGTCTGTTTTTCATTTGGATATCCCTCCCGTTAATTTGTTTTATTTCCTGATAAAAGGAATTTGTATTGATATTAAATGATTGACATGAATTGGATTCGTGAGCTTGAAAATAGAAATATATAATTATATATAGACATAAAATAATCAATTGACTACCCCTTTCTTTTCTAGGGAAGATATTAATCGCACAAAATGGAATTTCCATAATAATTGAAGATACCTCTAACATTACTTGTGAATAAAAATTCTTGTTAGTGCCCCAAAAATGGAGTTGATCTAAGCTTAATATAATACCAATGCTCATTGTAATAAAAAAGTGGAGAAAAATAACTCTCTTATGACCATCCAAATAAAATTGTTTCATTAAATTTAAAAAAATAAGATAGGTTATGGTCTTCAAACATGTAATAAATTTTGTTTTCACAATTTTTCATGTGATTATCATTATATTATAGTTAAATTAAGACTTCAGACTTTAGACATCTTAAAAAACAAACGACACCTAAATGTACTATACTTTTGTATAGAGCTTGCCATGTATCTCAAAAACATTTGCAATGCTAAGCTACAAGTTGCCATGCTGAATTCATCACATGACTTGAACGGTTGTCCGAAACAAAATACAGATATTTTCTTCATATCAATGTACAAGTAGCCATGCGTAAATAACCATCACCCCCCACCCTACAAAAACCAGGATCATGTTAAGTCCCAAAAACTCACTTCATTACAATCGCTGAGAATTGGCTCCTTTTCCCAATTGCTTTGAGATTAGCAATCTCCCAACAACTTCCCTCCTTATAACATTCAACCTGCCGAAAAATTGGAGAAAACGTTAGTCGAAACATGAAACAATCATCGTGTTATGAAAAGTTAACGTGATCTGGTTACGTACAATGTCCAAAACTTCATTGTTTTCCGTCGATCCCCCGATAGCATAGATCTTTTCTCCCAGCACAAAAGCACCAAAACTTCCTCTAGAGACGTTCATGGGTTCAATATCCACCCAAGAACCCATGCGGGTATCAAACGTTTCCACCACGGGTAGGGACTTATCTCCATCAAATCCACCAATAGTGTATCTATAAGGTGATCGACGAAGTGTTTAGTATAAGGTTTTCAGAAGAGTTGCATACTTTTTTCTTAGTGTACAAGCAGAAAGTCCAAGTGACAAACTTAATCTACCAAATTATACCCTTAATACCGAAATAAACGCTGACTAGACACCGGTTTTAACAGGAAATTTTGAACATTATTCAGATATCCAGCAAGTGCCTAACTAAATAGAGACAAGATACAAGAGTTCTTTTTGGACTAAAAGCAATGCTAGTAGAAAAACTGAATTGAATTTTATCGCCACGTAAATGTCACATTTTTTTTTCCAGAACCCATAATGGAAATTGTTTTATTTGTTGTGGAACGAAAGACGTATGACTTTCATAATGTATGAAATACGAATTTAGATAGGACTACCACGGCAGATCCCAGGATATCATGACTTACTATTTTGGGTAGATGTCATATCTGCATACATATTACCCCCCAGAGCCTACTTCTGAGTGAGCCGTACTGGGTTGCGGTTGTTTTGGTTTTACAATGTCAGAATAAAATGAGTTGTGTAGGACAGTTCAGATTGCAGAATGAAGGGTATAATAAGATGAATACCACTACTGATCTATAATGGTTCGATAAATACAGAGACCTGAGAAGTACACTTATGAACTTACAGTTTTTCGTTTAGTACAACCATCGAATGGCAGCCCTTCCTCGAGTTCATGCTTGGAAGCTTGTGCCATGCTTCTTCACGAGGATCAAACCTTTCAACAGAACTGCATGACACAAACGATTATGCATCCGATTAGTGATGGGTGTGTCATAGGCTTCTTGTACACACATAAAATGTGTTATTGAACCAGAGAGACTGCCGTCAAAGTATTTAAATTTCAAAGACTTGGATGAAAAGGTCGGGGGTCTTCACAGAAACAGTCGCTCTACCCTTTCGGATAGAGGACAGGTTTGCATACATCCCACCCCCAAGACACTGCTTTTGAGTGGGATATACCAAGTCGGCTTGGTTTGGTTTACTTAAAGATGAAAAGGTCTCTCTTAAGGTTTTCTTCTGAGTTATGAATATAAATGGAATAATCATTTAATAGAGTAATAAACCACTAATTATATGTTACCTCAAATAAGATCCTCCATCGTATCCACCAGTAACATAAAGCGCGTTGTTCAGTTCTGCAGCTGCTGGAGCTACCCTCTGCATAAGAAATTACAGCTTAGAGCAAAGTGATACATATCAAAACATATTTTGCGAAAAGCGAACATAAAAATACCATGTTTTGCATTGACCGGGTGGGAAGCCATTTCCCCACGTTCACGTCGAGATATTGCACCTCTGAAGAACATTGCTGTCCATTACCACCACCAACCACAAAAAGCCTGTCCTTTATCGAAGCCCCAGCGACGTGTATGTTCTTTGAATGCAAAGGTGGTCTAGGAACCCACTGATTTTTTGTCAGACTGAATGATTCAACTACAAAAAAAGAAGAGATGTAAGGACATGTCTCAGTAGATTACGATTGAACTTTTGCTACATGTAAGAAGTTAAGGAGGTTATTACCCGTATGAGCTCCCTCGCCACCAAAATGGTAAAGTTCACCATTTAAGGTTGCCGCTGATGCATATTTCTTCACAAATCTCATGGGGCTAAGTGAACTTTTGATATCCGGGTATGGACTATAGGAATCTAGAGTTGTTAACCATGAAGAACCATCATATCCCCCAAAAATGAAAACAGAATCAACAAACTTTGAGAAACAAATTTTCAGTAGCTTATCATCTACTTCAGTTGGGTCTACGATGGATGGTGATCCGAAGTCCAATAAACCAAGCCGGTTTCTAAGCCACTGGATTTCTAGTTTTGATTCACCCTGAGTGGCCAAATGAAATAAAGTTATGCAACCAGTGCAAGCATTTTAAGTATGCAGGGACAATTATTCAATAATAAGAGATCAGAATCTTTGAAGCTCAAGGTTAACTTTTTCAAGAAAGAACTTGAATAGAACATTAAGGAACATATTAGCATATTAGGATTGAAGAATGTACCAGTTCTTGCTCTAGCGTATTCACTTTTACAATGTGTTTCAACTGGGAAACCTTCAACGCTTCAACCTCTTGCGATAACTTTACACAATAGCAATATTGATCAGACTAAAATGTAGCGAAAGAGATAAAATGAATGAAACAATAAGCATAAAAAACATGAAACATAAGTTTACCTTGACAACCAATGACTCAAGATTATCGGACCTCTCTCCAACTGTATTTGGTACTAAAGATTTGTCTTTCTCATGTTCTTCTACGTCGCTCTCATTTTCCTCATTAGATAAGGACTGCTTGCAGTCCGGATTGTCATCTAGAGGTTGAGCTGAAGAAGATGTCTCGTTTATATGTTCAACACTCAAGTCTGCTACCCATGTTTGACCCTGGTCAACTTCATCAGTACCAGTGGCAATGGGCTGGCTTTCCTCCCATGTGTTTGCTTGAATGAAATTGGCATTATCCTTGGATTCTTGGTGCAACTGAAACTCGTCTGTAGTAGTGTATGATTGAGGACTCAAGTGTGACACCCAAGTTTGACTACATTCTGCATCTGTAGTAGTGGCAAGAATCTGACTGTCCTCCCAAGTGTTTTCTTGCAGAAAATCAGGCTTATCTTGATATTCTTGGTTCTGTGGGAACTTCTCAACCACATCCTCCCAAGAATCTTCATAAACCTCGACACTTTGATCTGCAGGATAGTTTGTGACCCAAGAAAATTGTGGTATTATATTTGATGCATCTGATGCAGAGAAAGATGAGCTTGAAGCTTGGATCCTACACTCGTAGTCATTAGTCGACTCAAAAGATGATTGACCTTTAAATAAACCGCTCCAACTTCCTGTAGGAAGGGAACTGGTAGCTGTAGCGGTAGTGGAAGTATTATTTCTGCTGAGAGCTGAAGCATATGAAAGCCCTGGTCGTAGAGGGGAATCCGACGTGCTCCCCATTTTGTTGGCTTTCTCTGCATTATCAAAACCAGCTTCTTCTTCCCAATCATGCATAGCATCGTATGCCTGTCTTTTCACAGGTACAGGCAAAGAACTGGAATTCACCGGTGATGATTGAAACAACAAAATCAGGTTGTTGGTTTGACCACGATCCAGCTCAAAATAGAAGTGATTGCTCTCGTAATAGTTCATTGCAATAATTGGCCGAAACTTATTCTCAGATAATGGGTGGCACTGCTGTCTAACTCGAACTCGAACCTTGAATGCAAACCACATATGAAGCTAAGTATCAGAATGTGTTTAGTCATCCTAAAAAAAATTACCCCGGCTATCAGCCTATGACAGAGCTACTACATAAAGATGGGAAATGATACCTGTGCAGGATAAATCGTGTAGCCATCTCCATCTCCAACCCATGCAAACTTGTCAATGTTCATTTGACCGTGACTTGCAGCCTCAAATATTCCATGAAGTCTACGGTCACTGTAATTAAACAAAAATAGCGGAAGCCCTTCGCTGATGTTCTTTATATAAGAATAGTGTAGTCCTGGCAAACCTGTTTGAGAAAGGTTAGAGAGATACCACAGAAAACTATATGAATGTAAAAAGAAGCACAAGAGATGGTGAAAAAGTAATCAACTAACCAAACAACTTATTTGAAAGGCATTCGTTGATTGTGTTATTCGTGCAACCCAATATAACGGCACCAAGATCAGTTTTCCTCATGTTCCTAGCTGGCACGCTATGATTGGAAGACACATAGGCTTCTTTTTTGTCCTTGTCATGGATTTTCTTTTTCCTATGCTTCCGACCTCCCATTCTGCCAGACAAATGCATAAATCACCACCACCACTATTAATCAAGCATAGCACTCAAGGAAATTTTGTAAAGTACAAAAGCAAAGATCAAATATTTTGATAAAACATTATGTAGCAAAAAAAAAAAAGTAATGCTCAGACCATAGAAAACAGTACAACCAATAAAACAGCTACTATAAGAGATAGTATAGCCTTTGCAGAATTGAAAGGAAGGGTGCTTATTGAAGAGAAACAAGGACTTCCAGAATTTATAGCATATTAGAGGGGGAAAAAGCACAGGAAATTAAAACAAACATTTCCTCACTTGTTGGAGGGAATGTCTCCTCTTGTAAGTCAAAAAATAAAATTTAATTTCCACAAGAAGGTGATGACTATGGGAAGTTAATTTACAAGATCTGATCAAACAGCTAACCAAATTGTGTTTAACTTTTTAAGACGGTGTGAAGACCACCCAAAATACTCGTTTAAACACCCTTTGGATGCTTGGTTTACAAATTTTGTAATATGTTTTTTAGTCTTTTGTATCAACCATAGTTAACACATCAAATAAACTAAACAAGCAAGTGGCCAACAACAAACAGATACAATAAGAAAATGAAAAATAGGCCTGTGAAGAACAATAATGCTAGTATTGGATATTCACTTCACCACTTATATTAACATCAAGTTCACAAACCAAAAGTACACGTTGATAAAAGATATGCAAACAAACAAATAAAGAACAGTGAATACTCTATTTCTTCCAATTACACAATATACTTCAATTTAGGAAAGGTCTTCATAAATATCACTGAAACCACAAAGAAGAGATTAATACCAGTATACCACATTTGCTTCAATGGCCGGTCATAAAGATGATACTATCCTTATCGAATTTTATAAAACCCTTTTTATTTGTAATATTTGTTATGGTCTAGTGTATCAAAGTTGCCTCAACCTAAACCAGGAGCTACATCTCACGTTTCCACCGCCCTTTAACAGAGCAAAAGAAAGCAAACAACCAAAAATGAACAGATTCCTTCATTCTTTTTATACACACTCAAACAAAAGTTTGTTAACAACAATAACACAAGCATCGTCTATTACTTCACCAATCATCATCATCTATTTCACACAAACAAACAAACAAATTAGTAGAAAGCAACTAGATACTAAACAACGATAGATCCTGAAATCTCTCATTAAATCAACATAAGTTCAATCTGATCAAATATTTACACTAGCACCGTTCATCTGCCGAAAACTTTCACACAAAAAACAAAACGCGGAGAAGCAACTTACGCATCGATGACGAAGTATCAAGTTCGTACTATCGATGTACGTTCCAAAATGAAAAGTGTTAGCCGATTCACAAAAAAAAATACGAGTAATATGATCAAACCTTTTCACACACAAATATCAATAATCTGCTCAAAAATTTCTCAATAAATAAGGAGAAAAACTTAACTGGCTTTAATGTCGGAACTGTGAGTCCTCCGGCCGTCCGATGAACCAAAAAAAAAAGCCTGTCAGAGAAAAAAGAAGGCGAAAAAACTATTTGCAAAATGCTTGAATATACAGTGAAAATTCTCGAGTGTTTGCAGAAGATTATAGTGGAAAAGGTATGGTGATCTGAAACGACGGCGTTACGCCGGAGATAATGAAAACCGCCGGAAAAATGAGATGGAAGCAGAAGAATCGCAGGAGGAGGGTGGTGGCTAGGCTAGTAGTAGCTAACATGAAAGTGGGCCTAGCTTCAATGCGTGCTGGTAACTGCTATTTTTACGTTGACGTGGACATTTTTCAATTTTGGTATAAAATTTCAAAATTAGTCTCCATTTTTTCACTCTTGATCATGATTGTATTGTAGATTATAGCTATCAAATTTATTTAGACCTGATATTTTTTCACACTTTTACTGTTATTTAATTTTTTATTTTATAAATTATGATTTTCCTTGCTATAATTTATTAATAGTTTTGACTTTCGTTTTTGTGGTCTTTCGTCCTAATACTTTATAATTTATTGTTATTTTTGTTCATGAACAAATTTTTACATTGTTTGGGATTGTTTATTTGAGGTGTTTATTAACTTATTGCATTTTCAAACAGTAAATAAACTGTTTTGAGTGTTTGGATTGGAAACTGCTTATGACTTCTCCACTCCGCTAATAAGCAGTTTTTGATAAGTCATTCTCAACTGACTTATTTGAAACTCCTTATTAACTTATTTAACCAAATTACATATTTGCCTATTCTTTCTATAAGTTAATAAGCATTTTACAAATAACCATAAGTTAATAAGCACTTTTACAAATAAGCATAAGTTGTTTTAAATAAGCAATCCCAAACACCCCCTTAAACATAAGTGCTTAAAACGATAAATAACTGTAAACCATA
This sequence comes from Arctium lappa, assembly GCA_023525745.1. Classification (NCBI taxonomy): domain Eukaryota; kingdom Viridiplantae; phylum Streptophyta; class Magnoliopsida; order Asterales; family Asteraceae; genus Arctium; species Arctium lappa. Next base: position 130,772,256 of record CM042049.1, read on the forward strand.
CGGACCAAAACAACAACAAATTGTAAGTTTCAAGGACGAAAATAGCAAGGAATTTATAAATTATAGGGACGAAAACCATAATTTTTAAACCACATAGATGAAAATCATAAATCTTAGCAAACCAGAAAGACTAAAAACATAATTTACTCTTTTCTATTAAAATACATTAAAGAGTGAATTGTGAATTTGGTCCTTGTGGTTTTGTGACTTCTTTGATTATGGTCCTCATACTATGTTTATTGTGGATATAGTCCCTGTGGTATGCAATATATTGTGGCTAGAGTCTCTAAACACTAACACCATTAACTTTAAGGGTTAAAGGCATCATGTGCCTTGCACATTATGAGCATAATAGTCAATTTACTTTCAACTCTCAATTTAACCTATACACCTTTAAAACAAAAAAAAATACTAAATTGTGGATTTGGTTCCTATGCATCACTCATCATCTTTAAAATTCATTTATCATTTCTCTTTAAAAAAAATTCATCCAATCTTCATTGTCAAAATACAAGAAAAATTAATTTGTTAAAGTTCAAAACAAATTACTTGCATTTAAAAATAACAATTGTTTAAAACCAACACTACATTCTAAAAAAAGACAACCTATTAAAATAACAATTGTTTGAAACCAACATTGCATCCCAAAAAAGACAACCCATCAAAATGACAATTGTTTTATATTAACATTACATCCCAAAAAAATAAACTCATCAAAATAACAATTGTTTAATATCAACATAAAAACTTGAAAAAGACAACTCATTAAAAACAATTGTCTTTTTTGATGGGTTGTTTTTTTGATGGGTTGCCTATTAAACATATCATACAAGGGATGAACATAACAAAAACAATTAAAAAAATATAAATTAATAAATAAAATCACAAAAAATGGCATCATAACAGGTGTAATATAGATAAAAACTCTCATTACATGTTCATCATCAACAAAATGCTACACATGCACTAATAAAGATGAAAACTCATTACATGTTAAAATTATCAAAAAGGTCAATCAATCAATAGGAATTATTTTATGAAATCACATAACTTAAAATTATATTCAATTTAATGCATCTTTAAACAACTCTAAAAAATGTGAATTTTATGATATTTTAGAAACATGTTGAAATGCTTAGGGAGAATATAATATGAAATTATATATGCTAATGAAGCAAAGTTGCGAGAGGCGTGTGAAAATATGGGCAAGAAAGTAGTAGTTTACTTGTTTGCTGCCTCTTTTCCTTTTAAATGAGAAACTTTTTGTCTAATAATCAAAATAACAATTGTTATTTTTTGATGGGTTGTCTTTTTTAAGATCTTATGTTAATATCAAACAATTGTTATTTTGATGGGTTTACTTTTTCAGGATGTAATGTTGATATAAAACAATTGTTATTTTTATGGATTGTCTTTTTTGGGATGTAATGTTGGTTTTAAACAATTGTTATTTTGATAGGTTGTCTTTTTTAGGATGTAGTGTTGGTTTTAAACAATTGTTATTTTTAAAAGCAAATAATTTGTTTTGAACTTTAACAAATTAGTTTTTCTTGTACTTTGACAATGAAGATTGGATGAAAAAAAATGAAGATAGATGATAAATGAATTTTAAAGATGATGAGTGATGCATAGGGACCAAATCCACAATTTAGTGTTTTTTTTTGTTTTAAAGGTGTATAAGTTAAATTGAGAGTTGAAAGTAAATTGACTATTATGCCCATAATGTGCAAGACACATGATGCCTTTAACCCTTAAAGTTAATGGTGTTAGTGTTTAGAGACTCTAGCCACAATATATTGCATACCACATGGACTATATCCACAATAAACATAGTATGAGGACCATAGTCAAAGAAATCACAAAACCACATGGACCAAATTCACAATTCACTCTACATTAAAATATAACAAAATTGGTTAATTAACTTAACAAAATTTATTTTGAAATCTGTTTTAACTTGTAACAATTGAATCTTCTAACATTTAATGACATATATGTTAAATTTTTAATCAATGTATATTTACAATAATACACTGGTCCAACATTTTTTTTGAATCGGTATATTATAAGATCGATAAGTTGTTGATATTAATGTCATCGAATATTATAAGATCAACATGCTGCTGATGGAAGCGAATACGAAATAAATTTTACAGTTCTATTAAGAATAAAACTTCAATACAATAAATAAAAAAAATATTATATTTTACCTTTTATTATTAGTTGTTTCTTATTTCTAATTATTGTTTTGTTTTGTCAAATCAAAAATCACTCAGGACTCAGGAGTGCTTATCCATATAACTTTCATCTACTTAAAAATCAAATATAATTTAATATCTAATATTATTTATAATTAAACTAGAAGTGTATTTTTGTAATGCAATGTAATATATTTTCTTTTGTGTCTCGATTTTATTTTTTGAATTTCTAGATTTTGAGAGAGCAAAAAAGTCTTCTGTTAGTTATCAATTTTATAAAATATTTTAGAGTATTAGTAGGAGGTCAATGTTTATCTTGTATTTTAATATGTTTATCAGGTGGTTTTATAAGATTCGACCGAATTAATAAATTGTACGTAATAATAAGTTCTAAATATTGTATAATATAGTAATAATATTATATTAATACAAGTATTAAAACATAATGTTACTTCTTTAAAATGAATATTTTTTTTCAAAAATACATGTTTTAAAGCATTATGTAGAAATAAATCATGCATGCAAATTCTTTCAATTCTTATAATATTCAAAAGTTACCAATATATAAACAACAACAATGGAAGTTTAAAGGGTTTTTAGTCATATCACTCTTTCCATATAAACATCACAGTTTTAGAAACCCATATATTTATCTTAATTTTAAAAAAAATCTATATAGCCTTAAATAAAATTAAATTTTTAATTAAACAAATTATATAAAAACGGTCAACTTATTATATTTATACTATATTATAAAAACGGAATAAAAAACTCTTAAAAACAAGTTTTAAAGCATAATGTACCGTCATTTAATGCTAATTACTTAAAAAACAACCATTAAAGCTATATGTACTACATTTAATGCTATTTATTAATTTTCAATCATTATCTCTAACAATTTTAACTCCCCTAAAATCATTTTCCACTTTAACTTCCCTAAAATAACTCTCAACATAATTAAATATAGAATAAAAATCAAATTTTAAATATAAAAAATATAAAATATAATTAAAAAAATCCAACATAATATTTTATAAAAAAATTATATTATAAAACCAAAATAAATTACATTATATTATTAAGTCTAAGGGGTTGTTTGACAGTTACTGAATAGTTTAGTGCAGAATGATTAAGGGGTCAAAATGATTAAGAGACTGTTATGATATAGTGCAATATGAAATATGGTTATTTGGTAATTGTTCAGAATGAAATCAGGGCGCTTAATGGTTAAGGGAGACCCAGGATACAAAATGATTCAGAGGGTTTTGGAACCATTAAGAGGTAACCATTTTTTCTGCCAAACAGGATTCACCTCTTAACAATTCAGAAGTTGTCCCTTAATGAAACCATTAAAAGGTAAACAAACAGCCCCTAAATTAAACAAATTTATATAAAAAAACATTATCACTCTCTCACAACCATCCAAAATCGTAATGTAAATCGACAAAAAACAGAAAATAAAATGAAACATTAAAATCGTGATGTATCTAGCTGCATTGCGCGAGTACACTTCTAGTTTAATTTGATACTTATATTGATACTAGAAGCGTACATCACGATTTTAATGTTTATTTTTATTTTTTGTTTTTTATTGATTTACAGTACGATTTTGAATGGTTTTTATTAAGTGATAATGGTTTTTTTATATATAAATTTGTTTAATTTAGGCTTAACAATATAATGTTTTTTATATAAAAAAAATTAAGTAGTTTGTTAAAATTCATTAATTATCTTATATATTATAAATTTTTTATATTTAAATTGAGATGTTTATTCTGTTTTGATTATGTTTATCAGAATTCAAATTTCATAATTTTAGGATTTGGGGATTAGAGATAAGGATTTTGGGGGATAATAATAAAATTTATTAATTAGGGTTAAAAGCATTTAAAAGTAGTACATATTGCTTAATTAATTGTTTTTAAGAGATTTTAAGTAGATTAACATTAAATAATAGTACATAATGCTTAATACATCACGATTTTATTGTTTATTGTTTATTTTTTGTTTTTTATTGATTTACGATACGATTTTTGATGGTTTTTATTGAGTGATAATGATTTTTTATATATAAATTTGTTTAATTTAGGCTTAACAATATAATGTTTTTTATATAAAAAAAATTAAGTAGTTTGTTAAAATTCATTAATTATCTTATATATTTTAAATTTTTTATATTTAAATTGAGATGTTTATCCTGTTTTGATTATGTTTATCAGAATTCAAATTTCATAATTTTAGGGTTTGGGGATTAGAGATAAGGATTTTGGGAGATAAGGATGAAATATATTAATTAGGGTTAAAAGCTTTACAGGTAGTACATTAGGCTTTAGTAGTTATTTTTAAGAGATTTTAAGTACATAGCTTTAAATGATAGTACATAAAGCTTAGTGAGTTGTAATTAAGAGTTTTTTATGTCATATTTATCTATACTATATAATGAAAATTTTAAAACGGTTATTGTACAAACTATTGTACAATTACATTTACCACCCTTAATCTTTTGTACAATAACATTTACTACCCTTACAATGTTACATTTATCACCCTTACAATTACTTATTTAATTTATTTTATATCCCTTACTTTTTCATTTTACATTTTACACCGTTATCATATTAACACAAATAATCGTATATGAACAAAAATGCAATGAAAAAATACATTCCTTTTTTTACAAATTATACCATTATAATCGTCTCGTCAATACCTTCAAAACGAGCCCAATATTGAATATTTTTTAATTTAACCGTACTATTAAATATAAGAATTTATACTATATAATGAAAAAACTAAAACGGTTATTGTACAAACTTTTGTACAATTACATTTACCATCCTTATAATGTTACATTTATCACCCTTATAATTACTTATTTAATTTACTTTATATCTCTTATTTTTTTTCATTTTTCATTTTACACCATTATCATATTAACACAAATAATTATATATTAACAAAAATGCAATGAAAAATTACGTTCATTTTTCTACAAATTATATCATTATAAGCGTCTCCTCAATATTTTCAAAACGAGCCCAAAGTTGAATATTTTTAATTTAACCGTACTATTAAATATCATGAATATCTACGAAATAATTTGTTTTCCTGTCCATACGTTTTATTTTTTTTTCCACCGTTAGCACGTTAAAAATACATAATCGTAAAATACGTTTCATTCTTATTATAAATAATATCATTATAATTTTTTTCGTCAATAATTGTAATATAAACTAATTATTGAATATCTTTATGGGTTTAAGTTTCATAAGTTGTGATTCTTAGGTCATGGTTGATTATTGATGAAATGTATATAAAGAAATAGCATTAATTGTTCGTTCTTTACTTACATTCCGCTGCATCACGCGGGTATATGCCTAGTAATATAGTATAGATATAGGGGTGAGCAAGGAGTCCCAAATCCCGATATCGAACCGGTACCGTACCGGTACTGTACCGATCCCGGACCGTCCCATGTATTTCGGTACGGTAATCAGTTCCATGTTTTTTCTATAATCGGTATTCGGTTCGGTACTGATGGGGTACTAGTACCGAAATATCATTAGTATTACCGGTACCGTACCGTTCTAATCGGTACGGTATTCGGTATTGAGTTTTCCACATTTTCGGTATCGAGAATTTTCGGTACGGTACCGGTTCGGTACGGTACTGGTCCCATGCCCATCCCTATTGATATATATATATATATATATATATATTTTTTTTCAAAATTTTAACCCACTTTTCAAAATCGTAATCTCAAGTATATTCATATAATATTTTACTATATTATACAATATTTATAACTTATTATACATATGTACAACATATTACTACGTTTGAACTATATAAATCTAACTCATAACCCACTGATAAACACATGCATATACAAGATTGTGTTGAGTCTTACTAATACCACAAAATACTCCAAACTAATAACCAACATAAACTCCATTTTTCTCTCAAAACACACAAACTCATGAAATAAATCAGAGACATATGAAACCGAGATGTATTACGCTCCATCGCCCGGACACATTTCCAAGTACCTTTAAATATAGAGCAAACTAGGATCTTCGTCCCCGTGGTTTATTTAAAATTGATACTTTCGTCCTTGTATTTTCAAAATTATAGTTTTCGTCCCTATAATTTGTAATTTATTATTGTTCTCGTCTTTGAGCCAATTCATTACAAATAAGTATGGGGGATGAAAATAACAATAAATTGTAAACATAGGGACAGAAAAAACAATAGACTGTAAACCATAGGAATAATTAGTCAGAGTCTATCATGGATCATTGAGCCATACGAATAATTAGTCGGAGTCTGTCACGGATCATTGAGCTAGGGGTGAGCAAGGAGTCCCAAATCCCGATACCGAACCGGTATCGTACCGGTACCGTACCGATCCCGGACCATCACATGTATTTCGGTACGGTAATCGGTTCCATGTTTTTCCTATAATCGGTATTCGGTTCAGTACTGATGGGGTACTAGTACCGAAATATCGTTAGTATTACCGGTACCAGTACCGAACCGGTACCGTACCGTTCTAATCGGTACGGTATTCGGTATCGAGTTTTTCACATTTTCGGTATCGGGAATTTTCGGTACGGTACCGGTTCGGTACGGTACTAGTCCCATGCTCACCCCTACATTGAGCCATCTCTTGTACCGTGTCCAAGCACAAAGCCAAAGACTTAAAAGAACAACAAATTGTAAACACAGGGGGATGATATATAACTGTAATGTAAAAAGTACAAGGACAAAAATAGCAATTTTCAGAAACCACAGGGACGGAAAACGTACTTTACTCTTAAATGTAAAATCTGATTTAATTAAGTAAGAGCATCACCAACAATGCTTTGGAGATGCTCTAATAATCGACCCTCCTTCCTAGTTCCTCCTGCTAATAAATCCACTTCCATACATTCTGAATTCTTCTACAGCAATTGTTATAAACGCTCGTTTCAATTGTTATCTTTCGATTGTTCGTGTTCTCCTTCAATTCTCTCAAGGTATCATACATTTTCCATCTTCTTGTTCTCGAGTTTTTGTTTACTTGTTTGTTTCTTGTGTTTTTTAAATCTTTCGATACTGATCTGGGATTATTATTTACTGATCGGTCGTTGTTGGTTGGATATAATAATGAACTAACTGATTAGATCTTAAATTGTATGGTCGACACTTTGTTTTGGAGCGGGCCTGCAAACCTTTTGATCGTTAGATCGACTACTTCTAAGGTGGATAATTGAGGTTTGATGTTATCAACCGATGTTTTCGTCTATAGGGTTGTAAAATGAACCAAATGTTTGGTGAATTGTTTGACGGGAAGTCATGTATTTTGTTTATTTATTAAAATGAACGAACATGAACTATTTTTGGTTTGTTCTCACAAACAATTACTTCGTTTGTAATCGTTTTATTGACTTTGTTTTACCCTTTCTCATAAATATTTCAATCTGTTCAAGCATTTGTGCCCTAGCTGCTTCAGCCACGCTCTCTGCCCGTTAACTGCAAGGGTTTTTAGTTCATTAGCGTTAATGAACCATTATGGTAATTGTGAACATCGAGGCTAATATCACCTTAAAGTAATAGCAATAATTAACATGCTTCATTGTAAATTTGTTGATACCATACTAAGTTACTAACAAACTAGATCAAAACGGTAAGTACATTTGCACTACTGTCATTGGTTAGATAGTGCTATATCACATTTTGTATACAAGCTTTGCCCTAAGGAAGTTTACATGTGGAATAAATAAACATTATGAATAAACGTACAGTTTGAATTATATATATAAAAACTATGTTTAGTTGTTTACAATGAGGTATTTTATGATGCTCTAATCTAAATAAATAGTTTGAATGATGAAAAATAATTATTATTCCAATCTCAAAACATCACATTGAAAATGTTATATTTATTACCTAAAAGAATATAACAGTCAAAAATCAAGATGAACAATTCCACCTCAAAATTCAACATCAATAATCCACCTTAAAAACATAGAAAAAATCTAATGTGCGACAACTGACATGTATATTTATCTGGTATTCTAATTAGTCAATAGTCCACAGAAATGCAGACATATAATTCTTAATCTGGTATAAATTCTGTTGTTTAAATTTACATACTTACGAAAGAAATATAATACCAAAACTGCGAAAGAATGATCAAACCTGTTGGAGATAAGTTGACTCGTATACAACGAAGCAACGAGACGTAGTCACCTAGCACCCATTACAGGATTCTAACCCAGGAAACAAACGCAACCAATCCACGTCACATGATTCAAAATTCGGTTCTGATTTAAAAGGTTCTCCAAAACAACATCTATGCTGATCATCTACTTCAGCTGGGTCGATGGTGATCTAAATTCCAAACCATCAAGCCGCTTCCTAAGCCACTGGATTTCTAATTTTGCTTCACCCTGAATTGCCAAAATCCAAATGACATAAAGTTGCACAACCAATGCAAGCATTTTAAGTATTCAGGGACAAGTATTCGACATAACAATGAGTATTCCAATAGCTATGCTATAATTTTTTAAAATTAAAGTATTTAAAATCAAAATCTCTAAAAAAAAAAAAAAGTTTCGACTCCAACAACAACTACCCAATTTTAGCAATTTCAGCATTAATTATATTACTCCCTCCGTCCCAAATTAAGTATCCACATTACTATTTTAGTTTGTCCTAAAATAAATGTCCACTTTCAAAAGTAAGTTTCCAATTTCCCTTACCCTTAATTATAAGGTGGAGAAAGTTTATCTCTCTATTTTAAAGGGTAAAAGTGTATTTTGGTTATTTAAAAAGTGTAATAATTGCACATTCCTAAAACTGTGTGCCATTTTTATTGTGGACATTTATTTTGGGACGGAGGGAGTATTAAAGTATTCTATAAATTCATCTTTAAAAAAACTTTATAAAAAAATTACAACACATTCAACGTCATTAGTGGAAACAATTAAAACAACATCTCTTTCCTCAATGTTAAGGGGCCGTTTACCAATATGCTTACCGGGTAAGCGCTTACCGGCAAGGACATTACCCTCACTTACCAATACCTCATCGTATAATATTCCCGACCGTCAAAATTGATTGTTGGTAAGCGTCTTAAACCCGGTAAGCGCTTACCGGGTAAGAGTCATTTCTCTCACTTACCGGGTAAGATTCTAGGTCCTTGTTATGGCTCTTACCGGGTAAGATTATAGGTCCTTGTTATGACTCTTACCGGGTAAGATTCTAGGTAGTTTCCATGCTCAATAGTTAAGGACCGTAAGGTAATTAATACCGTTAAGCGTTTACCCGGGTAAATATTTATTAAACGGCCCCCAAGTCTTAGAGACTTCTCCAAAAAATAAAGATTTCTACCTTCTCTCTTCAATCCTCTATTTTAGTATACACTTTGAAGAGAAAGAAGCTCCTAAATCTCTAATTTAGCATAGATGTAAGAGATGCTCTAAAATATTAGCATGTTTGAAGCACAAGGTTAACCTTTTTCAAGAAATAACTTAAATAAAATATTAAGGAAAGGAAAAAGCACTTCGGGATTGAAGATTGTACCAGTTCTTGCTCTAGCCTATTCACTTTCACAATCTGTTTCAGCTGAGATCCCTTCAACACTTCAACTTCCTGTGTCAACTTTACACAGTAGCAATATGATATTAATCGTTAGACTATAAAATGTAGTGAAAGACAGAAAAATGCTTGGAACAATAAGCAAAAATAACGTGAATCTTTAGGTTACCTTGACCACCAATGGTTCAAGATCACTTGAAATCTCTGCAACTGTATGTGGTACTAAAGACTCGCTTTTGTCATCCTTTTCTTCTACGCCGCTCTCATTTTCCTCATTAGACAAGGACTTCTCGCAATCGGGATTGCCATCTAATGGTTGAGATGAAGAAGATGGGTCAGCAACCCATGACTGAACATGATCAGCCTCCTCTGTGGCAGTGGCGATCGGCTGGCTTTCCTCCCAGGTGTTTACTTCCAGGAAATTGGCATCATCGTCGTATTCTTGGTGCAATGGAAACTCATTGGTAGTCGCTTCATATGATGATTGACCTTTAAATAATCCACTCCAATTTCCTATAGGATGGGAACTGGTAGCAGTAGCGGTAGAGGAAGTCTTGTTTCTGCTGAGAATAGAAGAATACGAAAGCTTTGAGGTTTGACTCAGGTTCTCATCCGATATCTCCATACCTACAGTTGGCTGAATGGTATTGTCTGCCTGTCTTTTCGTTTTTGCAGGTGCAGGCAAAGAACAGGAAAGATTGTTCCGTCTTGTAGCAAATTGAGAGGAAGAAGCACTGGTATTATTCACCGGTGATGATTGAAACAACGCGATCAGCTTGTTTGTCTGATCATTATCCAACTCAAAGTAAAAATGCTTGTTGTCATAGTAGTTGTTAGCAATAATTGGCTGAAACTGGTTCTCGGACAATGGATGGCACTGCAGTCGAACACAAACTCGGACCTTGAATGCAAAGCACATATGAAGCCAAGTTTTAGGATGTGTATTTAGTCATCCTGACAAAATTAATCCGGAGCTATCGACCTATGAGGCTATGACTATAGAGAATAAGGTGCCGTTTGTTTTTTAAGAGGTCTAAAGTATGAAGTCTTATTTTAGTTATGATTAATAAGAGGTGATGTGTAAAAAGGTCTGAACGATTCAGACTTAGGAGCCATTAAGAGGTTTAAAAAAAAAAACAACAACCCCTAAGTGTATTGCTTGATCGTATTCTGTCATTCTGTGAGATCAGTTACAAAATTTGGTGGGAAACATTGTAAGGTTATAAAAAAATGTTAGTAAGTTAAAATAAATTAAATGAAGTGCTCTTTTAAGGAAAAAAAAAAGTATTTTTCCAATAAGTGTTGCCTTTACCGTAAGGGTTTATTTTACGACACTCTCAGAAGGCTGATAGAGAGGTAAGACCTTCAGGTTGCTTTCTCTATGACTTGGGCAGCAAAAAACCTCCCTCTTTGGAAAAAAAAAGGGGGGGGGGGGGGGGGGGGGGGGGTGTTAAGCTGAATCGTCTATCCATCCCCAATCTAGGGGCATGTGTTAACACACATAGTTCCGCTAATAAAGTGTTTCCTACGGCTTCTAACCAAATTTTGATTGCTGACCGGAACCCAACCCTCTATATGTATACATACATACACACAAAAGATAAACTAACTATGAGATATTATAGAGATTTACATTGGACTAATAATAATCTAACTTGAGACGATGGAAAATAATACATGATTATTGGTTAAAAACGGTTCTCAACACTTCATGGTCCTTATTATGAGATATTCTAGAGATTAACATTTGACTGGTAATAATCTGACTAGCGATAAATTGTTACTACGGAAGGCCCATTTACCAAACGCTTACCGGGTAAGTGTTTATCTTTCCGGGTGAATATGACATTGAACAAGAATCTTACCCGGTAAGAAGCATAGCAACACCGAGAATTTTACCCGGTAAGCGAGGGAGAAGACTTACACGGTAAGAGTTTGCCGGGTAAAAGACGCTTACCAACAATCCATCTTGATGGTCGAGAATGTTACCCGATAAAAGAGAGGGCGATGACTCTTGCAGTTAAGTGTTTACTAGGTAAGCGTTTGGTAAACCCCCAAGTCTCGGTGTTATCTTGTTTCTTTACAGCTACTACTAAATGATACCTGTGCCGGATAACTTGTGTAGCCATCTCCATCTGCAACCCATGCATACCTGTCAATGTTCATTTGACCATGACTTGCAGCCTCAAATATTCCGTGAAGTTTACGGTCACTGTAGTTAAACAAAAATAGTGGAAGCCCTTCGGTGATGTTCTTTATATAAGAATAGTGTAGTGCTGGCAAACCTGTTACGAGAAAGGTTAAGAGACATCACAGTTTGTCATGAGCAATACACAAAAGTATGGGAATGTAAAAAAGAAGCAAAAGAGATGATGAAAAATTAATTAATGAACTAACCAAACAACTTATTAGAAAGGCATTCATTGATTGTGTTATGTGTGCATCCTAATATAACGGCAGCAAGGTCAGTTTTCCTCATGTTTCTAGCAGGCACACTATGATTAGAAGACACAGGCTTCTTTTTTGTCCCTGTCATGGGTTTTATTCTTCCTTTGCTTCCGACCTCCCATCCTGCTACACAAATGCATGTAAAATTTATAGCATACTAGAGGGGAAAAGAAAACAGAGAATTAAAACAAACATTTCCTCATTTTGTGGAGAGAATGTCACCTCTTGTATATTAGAAAATCAAATTTTATCAAGAAGTTGGTAGCATTTAATGTACAAGTTTTGGTCAAACAGTCAACCAATTTGTGAAGTACGATCGAAGCATGTGTGAAGACCAACCCAAAGTACACGTCTAAACACCATTTGGATGCTTAACAAACCCATTATATTCACTCGGAAATATATCATGGTCTCTTTTGTCCATGATTAAGACATCTTTTGAATAGGGCTGTTTGGTTGGTTTTTCCATTAAGTTGTGTATGGATAAAGCTATTCGTGGGGATTAATCTGTCAGTATAGATTGAGAAACTTTTTGTTTGAGAGGGTTTTTTTCATAGATGGAAGAATCGCGCTTTTTAATTAGGAGGGACAAGTTTAGAAAAAAGTTGGTTTTCTGCATGATACTCCCCCGAGAAGTTTACTGAGTAAGCCACTTTCTAAATATTAAACCAATACCAAACAGTTATATATATAGTTAATCGAATAAGTTGCGAGTCGTATTATGCTTATTAAGTTGTTAACCACCAACAACAAACAATACACCACAACCACAACGGCTGTGGTGTGGTGGTAAAGGCTTGGGGAGTTCATAGCGCTCAACCCGGGTTCGAGCCCTACTAGCAGCACTTGTGGCCACTGAGGATAAACTCAGGGCTGCACGCTTTAGCAGCTGGGCTAAAGGCCCTAATTACCAGGGATTAGTCTGGGCCCAGGATACCCTCTCCAAAAAAAAAAAAAACAATACACCACCTCCCCACAATGAAAAATAGGAGGCCTGTCAAGAACAATAATGGTAGCTAGCATTGGATGTTCCTTCACCACTTGTATCAATATCAAGTTTACAAACCAAAAACACAACTTAATAAAAGATATATATATGCAAACAAACATATATAGAATAGTGAATACTCTATTTCTCCGATTAACACAAGATACTCCCAAATATGATTGAGAACTTTTTCACAAAATAGTAACAAAAGAGAGAATAATACCAAGCTTGCTTCAATGACCAGGCATCAAGTTGATATTATCATTGTCGAATTTTATAATCCCTTTTATTTTGTAATATCTGTTATGATCTAATGTATCAAAATTTCCTCTACCTAAACGAGGAGCAACGATCTCACGTTTCCACCACCATTTAACAGAGCAAAGAAAGTAAATAACCAATAATGAACAGATTCATCCACTCCTTTTATACACACTCAAGAAGTATCGTCTAGTACATCACCAATCATCGTCTATTTCACACACACAAACACATTATATAGTTGAAAATAACAATACACTAAACAGCGATATAGATCCCGCATTCTCTCATTAAACCAACATACGTTCAATCGATCTGTTCAAATATTCACACAAAAAACTAAAATGAAAAGGCAGAGAAGCAATCGATGAGCAGGAATCAAGTTCTTACAATCGACGTAAGTTCCAAACGGGAAGTGCTAAAAATACGAGTAATATGATCAAACTTTTTCATAAATATCAATAATCTGCTAAAAATTTCTCAATATATAGGAATTTTAGGAGGATACCTTTACTGGCTTCAATGGCGGAACTGTGAGTCTGTGGCGGTCGATGAACCAAAAAATACCTGTCAGAAGTCGGAACACAGAAGAACATGAGAAACAAAATGCGAAATGTATGAATATACAGTGAAGATAGAGTAATTAACACTGCGATTATTGCAAAAGATGTACTAATAGAAAAGGTATGGTCGTCTGAAACGACGGCATTACGTAGGAGAAAAAGGAAAAGTGGAAGATGAATGGGAGAAAATGAGCAGGAAGAAGCATAAGAATCGCAGTTGGCCGGTGAAGGTGGCTACCGGCTAATATAGAAAGTGGTCCAGGACGTTTTCCTATTTTTTGTACAAAGTTCATATTTCTTCTCCATTCTTCAACCTTGTTCAATGGTTATGATAAATTCTTTTAAGGAAATATTATAATTTTCAACCCAATCCAACCAAAAGTGCAACCAAACCTCTTTGGGTTGGTCAGATTGTGTTTAAACGAAATAAAAACAATATTGAAAACATAAAAATAAGAAAAGTTTTCTTTGAAATATGATCCATCATTCAAAAGAATATACAAGTTTATCAAATATTTAGATATTACATTTAACTTTTCAATAATCTCGTTTCATTGTTCGTTGTTGCCGAGTTGTTTTTGGTAACTTACACATTATTAAAGGTAAATATAAATAATTTTAGAGAATATGCTAAAACGTTTATCGGGTTGGTCGGGTTACTTTGAGCCTAACCCAGTTTCAACCCAATAAATTCGGGTTTTCTTAATTTTGTATCGATTATATGTCGGGTTACCTCGGGTTGACTTTTTTCCAGATTGGTAGGGTTGGGTTGATCGCTTTTTTGAGCACCCCTAGTCCTTTTTTCGTTAAGTCCAATTAAATTAGTTGTATTTTAGTCATTTTTTACCTAATTTTATATGCATGAGACAGAGAGTAGTTTGGTAAAGTCTTCTGCATATTAATATATCTTGGGAATAGCAACTTGTATTTGGGTTTAGTAATACCCGACCTTTAATTAGTCTTTATGTAAGACTCAGTTCATCGTGATGATGGTTAATTTTAGAATCGTACTTCAAGTATGGTCTTGCCGTAAGAGATTTTATTTAAATTGGAGGTATTATTAAAAATTTTAAATTAGTTGTTCTTTCTAAACTTGAGTGTGTTACATCATTGTCAATGTTGGGGGGAGGAGGCAAAGATTTTACTTGAGATGGAGGGAAGCGATAGGGATACGTCAGATATGGAAGAAATATTACTAAAAAGTTGATAAGATATGATATTGAAATCATGTGAGAGAAAGGAAAGAGTTTATTTATTTTTATTTTTTTTTAGGGGGGGGGTGGGGACTTAAAGGGACTTAATCAGGTCGTTTTTGCATACCATGATGGTCAAACTGAAATTTTGAACTGTAGGGAAAAAAAGGTAAAAAAAAGTGTTACTTTTGAGAAACCACAGGGATGAAAAATGTAGTTTACTCTAAATAAATTTATCAGTTAGTTTTACAACTTTCAAAATTGAAGTTTCAAAAGTCTTTAATTCTACTATTGAACATTAGCTATAACTTATATTCATGCAATGCTAAAATTGCTAATACATGGATATTACAAAAAGTTATATGAAATTACTTAGGGGGTGTTTGGTTCATGGATTTTGAAGAAAATGGATGGGAAAATTAATTTGACCAAATTCTAATTCATTTGTTTGATTCACATATTGATTATGATTGAATTATACAAATCAAGAAATTCACCATTTCTTTGTTTAAAGTGAAAGAATTGAATTTCATCTAATTCCTACCAACCAAACGCGTGGTCAAATTCAATTCCAATTCATTAAAAGTCAAAAAAAATTAATGGATTACAATTCCATCAAATTTTATTATGCGAACCACAAGGGTGGACCTACCCTTCCCAAGGGGGGGTCCCGTGCACCCGCTCAAGTTCGTTTCATAAGGGCGAAAAAAATTTCGGTACGTAAGGTGCACCCGCTCAACTACAGGGGGTGCTCTGTAATATATACATTTTTTAGGGGTGAAAGATGCACAAGTCCCAAAAAAACCAAAATTTACTCACGAAATCAACCAAAAAATCGAAAAATCTTTTGAAATCAAGCAAAAAATCCCTCGAATCAACACCCAAAAAAACAAAAAAGCCCATCGAATCCACACGTAAGCTAAAAAAATCTCTCGAAATCAACCAAAAACATAAAAAGTCCCCCAATATGGGAATTCGGCTAAAAACACACCGACAACAATTTCTTAAGCTTTTCGTTTGTGCAACCGCTCACCTAAAATTCTGGATCCGCCTAAAATCCTGGATCCGCCACTGATTTTGATAATAAATTAAACCTAAACCTATTATTGTTTAATATGACCACTTGCTTACTCCTTATTTATTCTTCAAAAAACCGTATGCTTGTATTTACAGAATAAAAAGTTTAAATGGTATTAAAATTATATTTATAGCAAGTATATATAGAGGAAGGATCATGCGATAAGTTAAACATTTTGCGAGAAGGCGATAAGTGTTTAATCATATATGATTACACGGCCTGTAGATGTGTTTAATCATATATGATTAAACGTCTATGTATTGTCAATATAACATATGTTTAATCATATATAATTAAGCTTGTGTATCATATGTGATTAAACACTTCTCGCCTTCTCGCAAAATGTTTAGCTTCTCGTTTGAACCTGCCCCGGTATATATATAGGGTGCGTTTCATTTGAAAACCAAACAATTCGTGGAAACTTTGCAAACCACTATTTTAGGAAACATTTTGTTAAGTTTTCTAATCTAAAGTCATGATTATAATAAATGAATCTTATCATCTTCCATATATATCACAATCATTATTAATGAATCATAATAGTTTCCCATAAATATATATATTGTTTCCTAAAACAATGGTTTGCAGAGTTTCCACGAATTAATTGGTTTTCAAATGAAACGCACCCTATATATATATATATATATATATATATATATATGATTAAGTTCATTCGAGAAATGCTAAAAATATGAGAAATAAAGAAATAAGCATAGCTCTTTATCTGGTCAACATTTACGGCTTTGACCGTGAAGTACCAGATAATTTCTTGTGTGGTCTGTAGAAGATAGAAGGATATATGAATCACAAAGATTCATATATGAATCAGTTAAAAGAGTTCATATGTGAATTACACTGGTTCACGTGTATTTGTAAAAATTACGAAACTGTTCTTCTATTTTTGGATTAGCCGCAACTTTTGACCAGTCAAAGTCGTAATTGTTGACCAGTCAAAGACGTAATATTTGACCAGTCAAAGTCGATCTTGACCGAATGAAAGACTACGATTCCTTCTCTATTTATCATATATTTAACATTTCTCAAATGAACATCTCTCCCCCCCCCCCTTCTCCCTCCCTCTCTCTCTCTATATATAAATTTATAGTAAATTATTAAATCATTATTCGAATCTTAAAACATCACACTTAAAATGTTACATTTATTGCCAAAAAAAACTGCACACAGTTCCAAAGTCAAACATTAATAATACAAACTCAAAAATCAACATATGAATACTTCCAAAATCGACATAAACAATTCCAAACTCAAAAATCACCATCAATATTTCACCTTAAAAACATAGAAGCGAATGTCCAATGAGTTGCTTTATATTATGAGGGTAAGAAGAAAAATAGTCCACATAAAAAGAAGATATGTATTAAACAAGCCAACTCATATAAAATGGGTCCTAGAGCATAAATGGATTCATGTATAACAGTATAAGGGAGTTTTATGTTACTACTAAACCGTTTTATCATAATCGATTCTTTTAAGGATCCATAATGGTGCAACCATCGAGTTTCATTGTGTGTTACCATTAATCATTTATGTAATCGATTTGGTGACAATTATTTGTGCCATTTTAAATGAATTTCAAAGAACTAACGCTAAACAAATCCTTACCAAACGGTTAACGGGTAAACTATTATCGATAAAAGTTACCATCCTGACTTACCTTATCGAGTAACATTCTTGACCATCAAAATAGATTGTTGCTAAACATCTCTTACCCAGTAAGAGTTAGGGGTTGTTCGTTTGCGGGTTAATGGGTTGTATGGTGGATATGACTCATTCGCACAGCCATATCCGGGTGTTCGGTAACGGCTTATTCGGTCAGCCCATAGCTGAATCGGTCAGCTAGATTATGGAGGTCCTTTGGGCTCAACCATTATTATCCCCAATCTACCCTTCTCCCAAATAACCCCATTAAAGAAAAAACCTTACCTTATACATGGATTTCTCTTCTCATTTGCTTCTGATGGGTTGGTTCTGTCGAGTTGCTTCCGTCGACCTGCTCTTCACATATATGATTTCTCACATCCACGAGTTACTCTTCTCACATCGGCGAGTTGCTCTCTCTTCCGACGAGCTGCTCTTCTCACTTGCTTCAATGTTCAATCTCCATAAATCGATTGATTGTGTATGTATTTTTTTTCTCCATAAACAGATTCATATATGCGTGTGACATATTCAAAGGGTATGAATCAATTGATTGCTTGTGTATGTATTTTTTTTCTCCATAAATCTGTGTATGAATCGATTGATTGTGTGTATGTGTTTTTCTCTCCATAAATCTGTGTTGGAATCGATTGATTGCTTATGGGTGTATGTTTCTCACATCTATTTCTCCTCTCCATTCTGATATGAATCTGTGTACACTAAAGAAAAAACTTTTTTTTTTACTTCACTGGTTGTGTGTATGAATCTGTGTATGTTTTCACTGGTTATGTGTATGAATATGTGGACATTTTTTTTTTATTTTTCTGTGTCTATGGTTGTGTATGAATCTGTGAACAATTATTTTATTTTTATACAAAAATACAGATCGGGGTAAAATGGTCATTTATGACATTCAGACTGTTTATGCAGCACAACAACCGAACAACAACTTATCTGTTAACACTCAAACAACTATATCCATACAGACAGCTATATCCATACATGTCTTAACAGAAAAAGAACCGAACAACACCTTAATCGGATTAGAGTCTTCTCAATTGTTTACCAAATAAGATTTTTAGTTCTTGTTATACTTCTTACTGAGTATAATTCTTTGTCCTTGTCACGTTCATACGCTAAATAAGTGCAACCCGATTAATGACCCTTAAAATAATTTTATTTTACAATTTTTTTCATTAAATGCTTATCTTTTACGTTTTTTTTGGATATATTTTTGATTGCAAGTAGGAGTTTTGGAGGGCTACGTTGGTGTTCCAAATGCCACATAGTTTTGACCTGTAAACACACCACTCGTATAGTATATATCTGCCACGTCAAAAATTCAAAAAGCAAACGTATGGACCAATCCCCTTCCATTTTGCTTTTATTTCTATTTTTTGTTTGAATCCCAAATCTGCAAAAAAGAACGAACCGTGAGCCAGGGGATCCGCTGCGGAACCAGCGATGGAGGCCCATGCTCTCCGAGGCTTCCACTGTCTCAACAATGCACACGTAGACACTCACCATCACACACCAACTCGTATTCGTAGCCTCAATCCGTTATCCTCGCCGGAAATTGGTCAACGCATCTTTCGTGTAGCTACTACAACCGCCAACAAAAGACCTCGCCACGTCAGCATCGGCGCTGTTCACCGTCGGAGTCCGGAGGAGGAGCCTAATAGCGCAGGTGAAGTTCGGCACAGAAGACGAGATGTGCTGGTGACGCCGTTCATTGCGATCGGAGCTTGTGTGCTCCGGTCGGCCGTAGCGAGGGCGGATGAGAAGGTGGCGACTGAGAGTGTGGCTGCTCCAGCTGCAGTCACGGAGACGAAGGCGAAGACGACGGAAGGGGTGACAGCGGCAAAAGTTGAGGTTAAGAAAGAGGAGGTGATCAATTCAAGGATTTATGATGCATCGGTGATTGGAGAGCCTATGGCGGTGGGGAAAGACAAAGGGAAGGTATGGGAGAAGCTAATGAATGGTCGGATAGTTTATTTAGGGGAAGCGGAACAAGTGCCGACTCGAGATGACAAGGAATTGGAGGTTGAGATTGTGAGGAGTCTGGCGAAGAGGTGCGTGGAGGTGAATCGCCAAATTACGTTGGCTCTGGAAGCATTTCCAGCTGATTTGCAAGAACAACTTGATCAATACATTGATAGAAGGTTTGATTATTACCAATATTACTGTACAATTTGGTTTTTGTGTTAAGCAATGTTCTCAACTCGCACTTTGCGAATCAACAGGAACGAAATTAGTTTAAGCAAATCACGAGAACTGTAAGAAATGAAAAGGAATATATGTGCAAATCATTTTAGAATACCTTTTAGGGGTGACCGCGAATGTTGAGATTAGGTCCATAATGCTTTTATATTTGTAGGCTTGGGTAATATGCATCATCCTTCACTCCTCGTGAGAAATTGCTTGGTATGACGGCTAACTGCCTCAGGTGCTAGGGGTTTTAGTGATCATTCAGCCAAGACCATTTGTGAAGTTTGTTGAGTGAGCAATTAGATGCTAGCGGTTGGGCTTTTGGTGATTTCTTGTAGTATATCTACATCTCAGTCTGGACCTAAGTGGATTCCGTTCTATTGTGGGTATATATTTTTCTTATTTGAAGTATGTTATGCATGGTGGTTCATCTGTATCCCAATAGTAATGGATGCCTGTTAAATCTTGCCATAGATCTAGATTCCACACCTGGTTCCGTTTGAACTTAATATGTACACTGGCTGCATGATAGCATGAGGGTTGTCTTTTCTTACATTCACTTTACTTAAAATCTATCTCAACTTCAACCTAAGCTTCTTTCTAACGTCCAGGTATTAGTTTGACCAGAAACGGAGTGAAGATTTAACTTCTGTTGAGCTGCAAAGGGCACACACTATATCTATGTATATATTTTCTCATTTGTACTTCTTTTCTTACACTGCTCAATATTAAAGCTAATCATGGATGGCAGAATTGATGGGGAGACCTTAAAGCCTTTTGTGTCACATTGGCCACCTCAGCGTTGGCAGGAATACGAGCCTCTTCTAAGTTACTGTCGTGATAATGTAGTCCGGATAATTGCATGTGGTACACCACTTAAGGTACACTTTGTTCCTAGTATGAACCAACATACATATAGAGTGAAGGTGATGATATGATTCAAGCTGATGCTAATATACACTACTTATAATTGGTGTGATATATATTTTTAGATCTTGAGGACTGTCCAGGCTGATGGTATTCGTGGGCTTTCTAAGGCTGAGCGTAAAGCTTATGCTCCTCCAGCTGGTTCAGGATTTATTTCAGGCTTTACATCCATCTCACGTAGACCATCAATGGATATCAACTACGCAAATCAGTCTATTCCTTTTGGGCCAAGCTCATATCTATCTGCACAAGCCAGAGTTGTTGAGGAGTATACCATGTCTCAGATAATTTTACAGGCAGTTACAAATGGAGGAGCTGCCGGAATGCTGGTGGTGGTAACTGGTGCAAGCCATGTTGCTTACGGATCAAGAGGGACTGGGGTACCAGCAAGAATTGCAAGGAAGATGCAAAAGAAAAATCAAACAGTTATATTGCTTGATCCTGAAAGGCAATACATCCGACGGGAGGGTGAAGTTCCTGTTGCTGATTTCTTATGGTATTCTGCTGCCAGACCATGCACGAGGAATTGCTTTGACCGTGCTGAAATTGCCCGTGTTATGAATGCAGCTGGCAGAAGGAGAGATGCATTGCCGCAGGTCAGTTACAGATGATGTTTTTATTATGCTTTCCTTAATCAGATTAATCCGAGATATCATGGCATCCTCAGAAAAATCCCTCTCAGTGTTGTCCATGTCGGCTGGAGTCCTTGCTGTGACAATCAGTTGGAGAAATATCTAAACTATAGTATAGATGTTTGCAACCATGCATATCAACTACAGTGACCTTTTTCTTCATGTCACAATAACAGTATCAAATTGTACCTTTATCAGGATATCCAGAAAGGACTGGATCTTGGTCTGGTATCTCCTGAAGTACTGCAGAATTTCTTTGATTTGGAGCAGTATCCTCTTCTTTCAGAACTTACTCATCGTTTTCAGGTAACTGTTTGTGTATAACCAATTTGTCATTCTTATAAGAATAGTGCCTCATATTCATCATCAGGCCACACAAGTACTGTAGTAGAATATAATTTACCATCTTTTCATGACGAGTCTCGTAGTTGTGCATTTTTACGTCTGTTGACCATGGCTCATTCAATGCCAGGGTTTCAGAGAAAGATTGTTGGCAGATCCCAAGTTCTTAAATAGATTAGCAATAGAGGAAACGATATCAGTAACTACTACCCTCATGGCACAATATCAGAAGCGAAAAGGAAAGTTCTTTGAAGAGATTGACTATGTCGTGACAGACACTCTCAGAGGAATAGTAGTTGATTTCTTTACAGTATGGCTTCCAGCCCCCACGTTATCATTTCTTTCATATGCTGATGATGCTAATGGACCTAATAGCATAGATGCACTAAAGGGTCTTCTGGGGTCCATACCCGATAATGCATTTCAAAAAACTCTTGTTGGGAAGGACTGGAATATTGGCCATAGAGTTGCTTCAGTGGTTTTTGGCGGCATAAAGCTTGCTAGCGTTGGATTCATTTCCAGTATTGGAGCTGTGGCTGCCTCAAATGTATTGTACACTTTACGCAAGTTCCTCAATCCAGCCCTTATGCAAAAGAATAGAAGATCACCAATAATGAAAACTGCAATTGTTTACAGTGGTTTTCTTGGGACATCAGCTAATCTCCGGTATCAGGTATCTCTAGTCCACATCGCTTGGTGTTCACTTTCCATATGTCATGACTAAAATCACTGATTGTTAACCTCTTTTCTTAACTAGTTAACTATATAGCTTATGTTGTTTCTTTTTATGCAAAACTTTAACCCCCCCCCCCCCCCCCTTCTTAGGCAACAAGAACTAGAGTATAAACCAAACCAAACAGATCCCATATATCCCACCTGAAGGTAGGCCCGCCAGGGAGGGGGAGCCGCATACCTTACCTGTTACCTCTGTCCCACGAGACAGAGTGGTTGTTTCTGAGAAGACCCCCAACTTGCAAAAAGAAAAGGAAGCATAACTAGAAAGCACAATGATAGGTCACGAATAAGACTTGTAAAAGAATGTAAAGAGCTTAACAAAATAAAAAGCACGCTAGGCTTACCAAGGAACTCCCTATCTCTAACACCAGAAACCACCAACCTATCTGAAGACTCTCCCCCAAACCCACCCTCTAGCTTCCCATCCCTTCTCCCCAACAACATTCCTACTGCAATCGACTACCCTAATTCGCCACCTCCAAATACTCCTATCTGAGATCATGCTCTCTAAAAGAACTAAAGCCTTCATGTCCAGCCTCAACTGCTCAAGGGCTTAGATGATGAAGGCAAAAACTGAAGTATAATATTTGAAAACCAACCAAGGGCCTAGATGATTTGCTCATGAAGAATGTTCAGAACCCACCACATTTATCACTCTTATTTGATTGTTGTTGCCCAATGTAACGAGTTGGAGATCTCCAACATCATCCATTGGTTATAATCAACTACCCTCTCTTCTGTTGCGTGCACGTCTCTTCTGGAAGATATATTTTACAAGCAAACATACAATATTTTATCACCTAACCACATTATGTTACCACTTTCACTAAAATGGTTGGCAGCTCTTGTTAACACGAGTCTGCGGTTGTCTAACAAAGTTAAGACTAATTCTCATGTAGCCATAATATCAATTTGATCCTACTATGCCATAGGCTAGACATAAACTGCATCATTTGATCTATTGAAGAATATTGATTGAACAGGTTATCACCATGGGTTCTTTATTAACTTAAGTGCAACTCGTAATGCCAGATAATTGCTGGACTGGTGGAGCATCGGGTTTCAGATATGTTTGCTGACCAAACGTTATTTGTAAATATGCTATCGTTTGTGGCGCGAACAATCAACTCCTACTGGGGAACTCAGGTTTTATTCACCTTGATTTATAATCCATGCTAAATAACTTTTAACTGTTATTTAAATTCCTACTAACAAACCCTCTGCAGTTTTCTACGTTTGTTTTTCATTTGCATTTGATCTCTTTTATTCAATTGTGGATTAATCTTTCACAATGACCCTAATTATTCAACCACTGTAACTTGACCAAATGGGCTTTCTGCTTTATTCTAACTTTCATTTCTGTTATGTTTGTGCAGCAATGGATAGATCTTGCACGTTTTACAGGACTACAGACTCAAAAGAGTGAACCCGAACCCTCCTTAAACCAAACAACAGAATCTGCAAATTCTGCGCCTTTAAACAGTACTGAAGAAGCTGGTATTGATGAAATCAACAGCCAATGAGATGGTAAGTAACAACTTTCCGTTTTATTTTTACACTGTATTCTCGAATTTGGGAAGAAAAAAAAAGAAAAAGAAAAAGAAAACGAAGGGAAAAGAAAGTTCTTTATTTGTGTTCTTGAAAGGTAAAGGAAGAGAAAGATGTCATTTTTGCAAATATACACTTTATATTTATTTTGACAATCTTAAATTGATGGGTGGTTTTGTAATTTTACTTTATTGTCGAAGGATTATCATTTCTTTACTTCCCACATTTGGAAAGAAAGTTCAGGAAGAAACATATCTAATAAGTTTCGAGGATATGTGATTTTTTTTCTGCATTTCCTTCCGTTTCTTTTCCTTAAAAAAAGGTTTCGAGAACAGTGTAATAATGATTATAATACATTATTATAGTTAAAATACAAATATGAGCTTATTGGATGAATTTGAGCGGTCTTTGAACTTCTGTAGGTATGCACCAGATTCATCTTTGACTTTGTATATCCCATGGGGGCTGGTAAAGAGAACCAATTTTGATCGACTAACCATTTCATACTTGGGCTACTAGTATTAATCAGGTAAGGTATATAAACCTGATTCACCTAGTTTTTTTTGTTATTATTATTATTTTTTTCTTCAATTTAAAAGAACACAATGTAATAACAATTGGATCACTTGGTCCTATAGTGTTGATTATTTACATATGGGCATCAAATATCATCACCCATACAAATTACATCAACTATTTTGAGCATTGAATAGAATAAAGTGGTGTTTAATAAACTAAGGGGCCGTTTACTAAACGTTTACCCGGTAAGTGTTTATCGGTTCACTTTACTTTATCAGATAAACATGACAAGGATCGAAAATCTTACCCCGTAAGTGTTTATAGGTTCACTTTACCTTTAGGTTAACTGGTTTAGAATGTTACTTGTTCAGATTATTAATTGTTTAGGTATCTTTATATAATTTATTTTATTGTTCAATCGATCTATCGTTTTGGTATAAATGTAACAGAGCCTCTAAAAAGATTGGAACAACTCTACTTATCTTGTAACATTCTTGAGCATCAAAATGGATTATTGATAAGCGTTACCTTACCAGCTAAGCACTAACCGGTTAAGCGTCTTCTCCCTTACCGGGTAAGATCCTAAGTGCTTACTATGTCATCTTACGAGGTTAGATTTTTGGTCCTCGCATGCTCACCGATATGATAAGTGACCAACCCCGTAACCATTTGATATGCACTCCTTATAAAAACTTTTAGCATTAAAAAATCAGATCAAATTGCACAAAATTTGAAAAATGCCGATTCAAAACCTTTATTTAGGTGAGTGATAATTTAAATCTTTTTATTTTTGTGATCCATGATTAAATTAATGTTTCTAAATCTAGAAATGAAAATAAAGTTGGTTTCATTTTGATTATTTAAAATGAAAAATCTACCATGGCTTTCCAAAATGCGAAGTTTTGGATCATGATTTTCAAAAGGAAGATTTTGATTCATTATTCTACAAAAATAATGAAAACAAAATTAGATGCATTTTAGTTTGATTTTGGCCTAAAAACTATACTTGTGTATGTACGTGTATGTCTAGCCATATGCATAAACTTTCTTTTTTGGACCTTGCAAATATAATACTATTGCCTATACGAAAACTTAAAAAGTAGAGATGGAAATTTACCTGTTGGGGTGGGCAATATGTTCCCCAAACCTTTCAGGTATTCCTTCCCAAAACCCGTCGGGGATTTGTCGGGGCCGGGGCTAGGGTGATGGGGCTTAAACGGGGTCGAAGTTGGGGACGGGGGATACATTACCTGTCTAATACCCTTCCGGTTTCCATTCCTATGAAAAAGGGATACTACACAAAAATTAACGATATTTACTTTAACTTCTATTCAGTATAATGATGAATCTGTATGTATTTTTGTAATTTCAAAGCAACAAAGAAGAGCAAAAGATGTTGATAAAATGATTCTCTTTTGAATCAAATTGATTCATGCATGAAAATGTAAAAATGTTGATATGTATGAATTTGAAAACGGTAAAGGAAAAAATTTAATAAATAGAAGGAGTTGATTTAGAATCATCTATACTTACAAAGAAAAAAAAAATAATGCCACATAACAGTGAAATGAAGTGTCATGTTATGCCGTAGACCCAATGTGGTAATAAAGTCTTCTATCTCCAAATCTCATGTTTCTTTTACCATCTTATCAAACAAATACATAGAGTTGTAAACTAATCAAACAAACATGAATATAGGCTTGTTTATGTTTGTTCGTTTAACTTAACCAAACGAACGAACGAACACGAATGGTAACAAACGAAATTTTTTGTGTTCATATTCGTTCGTTAATAAAATATGTTTGTTCGTGTTCGTTTATGTTTGTTCATAAAGAGCTAAACGAACGAACATAAATGAACATAAACAACCACAATTACTTATCATGTCGTTTGTAAAAAAACATAACAAAATGAAAACCTGGGTAAACTTAGAAGGTATAAAAAATGAATTTTAAAAAATTAATCTAATTAATGCTTTTACACATTAATGTCATAATATATATAAATATATTTATACATATAACAAACATAAACAAACGTAAACGAATATAGATTAACGAACGTAAATGAAGGAACGAGGCCACTGTTCATGTTCTTTCATTTAACTAAACAAACAAAAAAATGTGTACATGTTCGTTCATTTATTAAATAAACGAACATAAACGAACTTCCCGTCAAACGGTCCGCTGAACGTTCGATTCATTTACAACCCCACAAATACATAATAATTTTATTTAATATAAATTTATTTAATGTATGAATTTATTTTCTTTAATGATTGATGAATTGATGACGTGTTTGCAAATGATTTATAAACAAAATGAAGATGAGATTTGAGCATCAAAGATTTTTATTCCGGATAACGAATAAAACCCGATCACAGTCAGCAGCACCTACACCAGATAAGGTCAAGGTCAAGGTCAAAGTCAATATTCTAGCCAGTAGCCACCCCCACCATCCTCCATTGAGCCGCACTATACCATCTCTCACCTCCATCCCCCACCCTCTCACATGGCATGGGTCCCTCAACAAGAACATTGAAGATCGGAATCATAGGGTTTGGTCCTTTTGCCCAGTTTCTGGCAAAGACGATGATCAAACAAGGCCATCTTCTCACGGCAACTTCGAGATCAGATCACTCCGGCCATCACGGCGTCCATTTCTTCAGGTATGTACAAGTACAACACTTAATTACACACCGTACAGTCAGTACTTGTCATAAATGCACTGAAATCCGTGTGTACGAAGGGATATGGAAGAGTTTATGGAATTAGAACATGACGTCATTCTGATATGCACATCAATTCTCTCGGCATCAGAGGTAATCAAGTCGATTCCATTTCATCGCCTTAAAAAACCAGCACTATTTGCTGATGTACTCTCTGTTAAGGAATACCCTAGACAACTCCTCCTACAGGTAAACGAACATGATTGATCGGTTTTAAAACCCTAATTTACTTTTCATGTAGATTGATAGATTAATCGGTGATTAGTTTTTGCTTAATTGCTAATATGTTTGTGCGGATCGAAGGAAGTTCCTGAAGATTCCGATTTGGTGTGCACTCATCCGATGTTCGGGCCGGAAAGTGGGAGAGACGGATGGAGAGATCTGACGTTTATGTACGAGAGAGTACGAGTAAGGGATGATGATTTATGCTCGTCGTTTCTTACGATCTTCGAATGTGAGGTACAGCATTATAATCATTTGGATTTGGATTTGAACTTCCATTAATTCCTGCAAAAAAAAAAAAACATACTGATTCAAGTAAGAACACTTGAACTACAACGGTTTCAGGGATGCAAAATGCTTGAAATGAGTTGCGAAGAGCATGATCGACTTGCTGCTGAGAGTCAGTTTCTTACTCACACCATAGGCAGGTAGGTACTCAAGAGTTCTCGAGAACCACTTTCTTGCTGTCGATAAATGGCCGTTTACTAAATGTTTACCAGACAACACTGAGAATTTTACCAGGAGTAAGACGGGTAAGTGAGAATCTTACCAAGTTAGCGTTTACCGGAAAGAGATGTGTATGGATGATCTATTTTGATGGCCGAGAATGTCATTCGATAAGGTAAGTAAGAGTGTGACTCTTGCCGGTAAACGCATGAACGTTCTAATCTTTTTGGAGGCCTTGTTACACCTAAACCTTTCGATTACAATGCAAAGTGATATACCAAATATATATATATATATAGAAGGGATCAATTGGAAACCAACATTACACTGGAAACTTTGGAAACCAATATTTGACCAATCAATGAATTTCTTTTTTTTTAATTTTTTTTAATTGATAAGGGTATTTTAGTCTTTTACCTAATTTCGTATTATTTATGGTAATTATTATTATTATGATATTAATTAATATGGTATTATTGATGCTATATATGGTATCTAGATGGTTTCCAAAGTTTCCAATGTAATATGGTTTCCAATTGAACCCATATAGATACCAAATATATATATACGACAAATTATTTTTGTTTTATGATAGAAATTAGTGAGGTACTAAGGTGAGTTGTAGTTTTACATTCGTTGATTAAAGACTCTAAACAACGTAAAATTTGGCCCCAAAATTTTGGGGGCCCCTGTTCAAAATCACACATTTAACATGCTAAATAACGTCTTGCTAGGTAAACGCATATCAAGTAAAATTGAATTGTTGGATAGGATGGGAGACACAGCAGAACAAAAATTCACTTTTGGTGCGACATTAAATCATGGCAACACCAAAATAGGTAGAACAAAAATAAAGGGAGAGAGACAAGACCGTTAAATTATTAAACTATGTTAAATTAAAATCCTAAA
This sequence comes from Arctium lappa, assembly GCA_023525745.1. NCBI lineage: Eukaryota > Viridiplantae > Streptophyta > Magnoliopsida > Asterales > Asteraceae > Arctium > Arctium lappa. The sequence goes on from CM042049.1 coordinate 130,801,445, forward strand.
AACTTTCCTAGATTCTTTCCAAATGCACCCTTAAAAGAGTTCTTATAGAAAGTTTTTACATATATAATGTTTGAATCATGGTTCGTGTTTACCTGATGTAGGAAGTGAAGGGTGTCAAGATTTCCTTCTAATCATGATATTTTTGTTGCCATTTTTACAGGATTTTATCGGAAATGGAGATCGCGAACACACCTATAGACACAAAGGGATTTGAGAAGCTTGTCCAAGTGGTATGCTCAAGCTAACCGTATAATTTCAATTCATTATAGCAATGTTGCCTGATAATATAGAGCGAAATTAACAATTAACACGAAATGGTTGTTTGCAGAAAGAGACGACGACGAGGGATAGTTTCGATCTCTATAGCGGACTGTTTATCCACAATCGGTTTGCCAAACAACAGGTTTGAAACGCTTGTTATCGGATGATTTTATCGACTAACAAACGGATTTATTTATGATACTAATTAACGTGGATGGCACAGCTGAAGAATTTGGAAAGTGCAGTTAAGAGAGTGAAGGAAACACTAGAAGGAATGATAATCAAGGGAGATGGACCCAAATCCGATCAATAACGTAATTAATAGAATCTTTTTTGATGATATATTTGCTTAGATACAATCATACAATTATTTGTATGTTATTTGCTAATTGAAGTAATTTTGATTTCTTTAATTAGATGGCATGAAAAGGATTCCGAAATAGAGCTGAACCTTTATGGCATAATTCCAGTTGGAGTACAAATATGAAGTTGGAACTTAAAGAGGGGAGTTTACAAGAATTTCACTCTAATTAGAGCATCTTCGATCGATGGAGGTTATGATAAAAACTTATTTTTTATTGTCTAAATGAAAGTCCGAAACGATAATTTTTATAAGAATCTCTTTTGTAGGTCATTATTCTATATACATATTAACAAGAGTGAATTACAATGGTGGTCATTGTGGTATGCTCAGATTCTGTCTACATTTTGGTCCCTGTGGTTTCCCGAAAGTAACACCTTTCGTCCCTACAGTTTCGCCATCGTGGTATGCAAAAACGACCGGATTTGGTCCCTCCCACTAACGGTTGTTAAAAGAATCCGTTAAGTCAGGGGTATTTTATTCTTTTTAGGTTTTCCTCTCATTTTTCTTTATTAATAAATAAATATAAATTACAAGGACTAAAAATGTAAATTACTCTAATATATACATACATATATATATAAAAGACACCGTCACTCAAAACGTAACTCACTACGTCCTCTCATCTTCGCCGGTGGACCAACGTTTTCGCCGATGGACCAACATCACCAAGAACCAACGTCTCGTCGGTGCTCTATCGATGACCCAGACCACCGTATCTCCCTTCGATCTGCTAAACTCCGGCGAAGACATCCACTCTCCTGCAATCTGCTAAACTGTAACACCCTAAAAATAGGGATAACAAAAATCCGAAAAACGGACATGAGGTATGCTAAAATTGTCATAGCAAGAGCCTCCAAAAAATGGGGAACATATATACTTAAATAACCTGTTTAATCACAATTGTAATTTAACGGACAATAAACAACAACCAACTAATCTAATTTCTACATCTAGAAAAGAGATTACAAAAAGGGTTGTCATCTATAGACCAAAACGGTCTATATCCAAAAGTATAACGCGTCCATGTGCAATTCCCCAAGCTCTCACCCCAAAGCAACTAAACCTGCTTAAGACCGCCGCCGCTAGAACCTGAGATACACATCGACACCAAACAAGTGTTAGGCCAAAAAGCCTAGTGAGTTGAACAATAGTAAGCATGCATGAACAGTCACATTCTTATCAGTAGTTAACCATAGTTCAACAAATGTGGAGTCAATAGGGGATACCAATAGCACCAATCAAGTCCCACCCAAAAGTCGATATACCTTGATGCCCTTAACAAGGAACACCCCA